>ML120446.1:446005-487546 GCA_003788595.2 Choiromyces venosus 120613-1
GAAGAATAGGAGGCATAGTTTCTTAAAACAAAAGAATTAGGAAAATTGGTTGGGTTTTGGTTGATGTGGAGGAATTTCTTTAGGTGGTGTTCAAAGTGAGAGGTGATGAGGAGGGTTGCGTTGCCACGGATCATGGATGTACGGTTAATTTTGTTAACGTACAATACGTTTCCTGGTTGGCGGGCCTGTCCCGCACACAAACTCTTTCTTGGCATACTGGTACTGTACCCGCACAAGGATGGTTTTGGGACGAATTGCTTAGACTATCTGCCGTTGGAAGTTGCCTTCATCTAGTAGTCTAATGATCATCATCATCATCTCCCATCAGTCTCGAACTTTATTCAAGACTCAGCGGCCATTTCCCCCCCATATCCGTTGCAATTACCTGCGTAGGACCTTCTTCATGGGGTGGCAGCTGCCCCTCTTGGTTGCATCTTTGACCTCCTTAGTGGTTGCTTTGAGCAATCCTACCATCTCGTGGTTTGAAAACCTACCGTATGCGCTCCAGGAATGCAAGTCAGACATCGTACCATCGAACTCATACCGCACAAAGCGCTGCGCTGTACTGTATTCGTAATATGTCAAGAGAAAATTTGTGAGAAGGGCTGACGGAACCGGCTTCTTCACACTTTCCGCTCTTGATGTCGTAGGTCCTGAGGCCTCTGTTGGGTTTGTTTATCGTTAATTTAAGGTTGGTGGGCATAGTAATCCTTTGGTTCAATCCTGAGTGAGAGCAGCCCGGCTATGCAGCAGAATCAACACATAAGGTAACTTACCGTATCATCTCATGAAAGTCGGATTGGAACTAAAGGGAACTAAAGAGAAACTAAGGAAACCGAGCCAATAGAAGGGCATAAAGATCGCCAACTCGCCACAGTTTTTTAAACAGATAGAGAGCGACGATTGAGCAGGTTCAAGGAAATCCTCACCAGTAATAATCCGACTTTCATGTGATTATACGGTAGTCGATGTTTGCGTAACGATGTTTGACACCTGATTTCTGCTCCGTAACCACCAACTTGAGAACTGGCAGAGCCACAAACATTTGACTTAAAGTTTTAAATGCTTGCTGATACTGCCAGCAGTGCGGTTAAATAATAGAGAAATGGTTCGCCAAATACTGGCTCCTCTGGGTCGAACTGCCATGCAGTAACGTAACGGACGAAGATCTAGAGGCAAGGGGTATCAGAGCGGTAGCATGATGTACCGATGATAATGTGTGGACGATGGTTCGAATTTTCCCTTAGTTTAAATAAGGAAGTAAGGGGCACCGGCATTGTTGCTGTGGAGAAGGAAGTGGCTGGTGATGAAGCTTGCAAACCTGAAAACTGAGTTTTTATGGGATGATATGGCAAGTTGTTTGCTCTTCCACCTCATTGTAATTGTCAACAACTATCATACTACCAGAGCTCAAATTGTACTAAAAACGTAACGGAGCTGCTCTCCACCGCAAAGTTTTATTGTATAGTTCTTGGACATAAGTCATCGTTGATCGCCCATCGTACCTCGTCACAACTCACCAAAACCACACCGAATTGGAAAGAAAACCAAACATGATCCATCTGTGTCTACCATGTCAACATCCCAGTTAATTATCATGAAAACATATCTCCATGTAGTCGGGAATCTAGAGATTCTCATTCTACCACTTATGATATGTATAGATATGGGGGCGGCTTGCTATGAGCTCTTTTGTGTAGTGGGGTTTGATAATTCTGTTTATTTATCCCGAATTGCATGGCAGCACATATAAAAAGATATTTTTTTCTGAAAATTACTTATTTCGATAGTTCATGTATACCACAAAACTGCAGTTCTATATTTTAAATCCAGTATGTTTATTACAATAACCAGATCTATTGCTCAGCAAAAAATAGGTTTAATCGAGCAACTTTTGCTCGTGTTCTAAAGCTATGAAAAACACTGCTTTTGGTGTAAAATGGATGGCAAACGATGAACTATGTCACCGAACTGTACAAGGAGGCTCATATCGGTATATTCTATTCTTACAACTGACCTTTCGTTTTCTCTACATACAACCTGGGGGAAACTAAGTTTTGTAGCAAGCAGGCTTACAAGCAGTCTAAGTTTATAGCTAGGAAGCCGAGCCGCCAGTTTTCAAGCTTGGAAACAAGGAGCAAGCTTAGATGTTGATGTTGAGCCACTTTTATCAGATCTCTGCTTTATCCTTGGCATTGCTAATGATTGGTGGTGGAAGATTTGTATCGAAGCCCTGCTGTTAAACTACAGTATATGAGTTCCTCCTCTACACCAGATGCACTCTTCGAATAATCTATTGCTTGAACAGGAAACCATCCTTAGAGGATGGAAGGTTGTATCGCACTATTTACAAATTCATCTATAAATGAATGGGATCGTTGTGACTAATTTCTCTAGAGTTTTAGTATTGTCACAAGGACCCCTGTTGATCTTTTTCGGGGAAACTACAGCAACATCTTCCTCCTCTTCCCCATAGTAGTTAACTTAGATGAGCAGCGGGTATCGCAGGAAACAGGCTTCTGCCAAAATTTGTTATAGAAAGCTGGATATATGATATTTGGTTTATTACTGATCTAGGGTATCGAGTTTGGTTTGATGTTAACTTAACACGCCAAGTATTAGCTCCCGCAAGAAAGATCTACCTCGGAAGCGAAATGGGCTTTTCAAACTACCTTTTTGATTGGTTTGCAGTTTCAACCGTTTTGATTCCTTTAGCTTGGCGGTTTTGGTATGATACACCCAAAATTGACCAAACAGTAAAAACTGCTCAGCGTGAGTTCACCTAATATCACTCGTTGGCACACTGCCATACACCACCTCACAATCACATGAGCAGGAGAAATTGTTTCCGAAGGATTCGTAATCCAACACTGGTACTCACGAAAGACTTCTGCCCAATTTACACATTTTACCTCCAAAATACAGACTGGAATACATGGATATAATATCTTGCTCTACTAACTGACTTGCGGTTTAACTTCGGCAAAATTGAGGTATTGGCTAAGTTATGCCCCGGTGGTGGGCATCGCTCTGGCATGGGGAGGGAACACCAACTTATGAAAGAAATACAACCTATAAGTAACATCAGCTTTGGGGCAACAGGAAAATCAGCAGTCCATCAAGGAAAAATGCACTTTTGGCTACTCACGAGAAGGCTGCTCGAATATGAGAATCACCAAGATTGTCAGATACGTAGGTTGTGATAAGTATATGATTTCTGTATCTACAACCCAAGACTGCTAAACACGCGCACACACACGCACACTGAATGACGTCAGTTACCAAAATACTTCTCGTTCACTACGACCTCGTCAGTGGGAAATTTACATATCGTACCTCCCACTTTCAAGTAAGCCAGCCAGTCTGTCGTTGCAAGTACTGTACCAGCACAGTTCGATAAACAAACAAACACTACCATTATCATTACCATAATGCCGCGGAATACTCGATCAACAGGGAAGCATCCCAAAAGTACACTAACCAAGAGAGTTCAAGTAATCGAGCTCCAAGCCAGAGGCAAAAGTTTCAATCAGATCGGATACGAAGTGGGAATTCGCCCTTCTCAGGCATACCAAATCTACCAACGATGGAAAGCATTCCGCAACATCAACCCTCCTAGCACACGCCACCACCACCACCACCACCACCACCACTCTGGACAGGCACTGCTCAGGCTCCGTGATCGTCATAAAAAATCCCGTACCCGCATCTCCAAATATCGGTCACGAGAGTTGAGTACTTCAAAACTCGACATGAGACCTAGTATACGAGCCCGCTTTCTCCAGAGAATGGAAAGACGGGCATATCTCGCTCGTCGAGAGCCACGGCGAGCCCCCGTTAACCAAATGGAAAGAAAGAAATGGTGCGAGAAACGGCTTAAATGGACAGCAACACGTTGGCGAAGCCACTGCTACACGGACGAAACCTATCTACAGATCGTTTCAGACCGAACATACGGAGGCAAACTCCCCCGTCTCCGAGGACCCTACACACTCTACAACTTCAAGAAAAAGACCCCGCAACAAAGCCCAACCCCGACCGACCCCCGCAGCAAAAACAGCAACAACTTCGCAGTCCGCCTCTGGGCCGGTTTCACCCACGGCTACCACACGCCCCTCGTCCCGATTCGCAGAAGCAGCGAAGGCGATCTAACAGCCTACACTTCAACAGAATACGTCAACGAGATAATGATACCCTACATTTTCCCCCTCTACGCGGTGGCCTGCGAGGCCGACTTAAATTCCGAAATCGTGGAAACCGGAGAGACGTATCACACAGCGCACTACACCAGGCACTTTCGGAAAGAATTCGGCATGTTAAGGATGCCTTGGCCCGCTGACTCCCCGGACTTTAACCCCATGGAGGATATCTGGAGGATGTTCCGCGCGGAGCTCAGGAGGGCGATCGTCAAGAGGAAGAAGGAGTTTATGCAGAAGAGGAAGAAGGGATCAGGAGTTCCGCGGAATGAGCAGGACCTGATTGAGCTTGCGCAGGATGTGTGGGAGGGGATGCCGTGGGGGAGGGTTTATAAATTTGTTGATAGGATGCCGGCTCGGGTGGAGGATTGTTGGAAGAGGGATGGGGGGATGACTCGGCATTAACTTTGTTGGGGAGGGTATTGTCGCTCTTATTGCGTTTGTAAAAAAAAAATTATATCCTCTCCATAATTGGTAATCCTTTTTTTTTGTTGCATTTTGTGGAAATGGGATAGGTGTATCTAATTCTATGAATTTGCCGGGCCTGTCGTTAGTTATTGAAAATTTGAAATCGAGTGATACATAATGATCACAGCGTGACGTTCTGAGTTGAGTGAAGAATAAAAGAGAAGAGAGGGGGTGGTTTTATGGATTGCTGATAGACGACATCACAAGCCACTCGGACACCCCCCCTCACTCGGACGACTAAACTTGAATAGGAAACTTTCCTGCCATGAACTTGATGAAGCGTGGCAAGTGTAGCGATCAGCAGTCGATTTCCTCATAGAAAAATTAGCCAATCAGCATCTGTCCGCGTGGCCTGAGAGTTGTGGGTAACGTTACCTATAGGGGGTGATGTTTTATCCCACAACAACTTGAAGATACTATACTCGAGTACATTGAAAGAAAAAAGAAGAAAAAAAAAAAGCATAAACCAACACTTTGTACTCGAGTACCCCCAATAACAGCCTTAACCCTATCAATCATAGTCTCTGCCCAATTGCAAGATTTTTGGTCTCGCAGGGTATGACATCATACAGATTGTGGATCGCTTATAAGGGCTTGAGTGTTTGCCCCTTACGTGTGAGGAGGATTCTGAGGTTTTTGGATTGTTGGGTTCAAACTTCATATGCGTAGTCTAGCTTTTGGTCGATGTTTTTTTTTATTGCACTTTTCGCAATGATGAGCTAATGATTGCGTTGTGCTTTGAAGTACCGGTAGAACTCTCATTGGTGCCTGCACTCTGGTGTTGAGGTACCGTGATACCACGTTGCTACCCAATTTTGTTCGAATACTTTTGAGTCCCTACAATATGTGCTGGAAGACTACTAGTAAAGTACACTACTTAAGCAGCTTAAAAAGAAAGAAAGAAAGAAAGAAAGAAAGAAAAGAGAGACATTCGGTTTAGCTACACCAGTTAATCAAACGGAATCCTGGGAACTTTTCTCAAGCTCGCTTGCTCCCCCGCTTTCCTAGCACCAATAGCTGCAGGAACTTTAATCCCACAGCACTCACCCCAGGTACTATGTACATGCGTCATCCCCTCTCTATCAACCACCTCCCTCTCCCCATCCTCCCCATCCTCCCCATCCCCATCACCCCCGCCCATCCCCTCCACAGCACTCACCAACCCACCAAACAAGAAATGCTGCATAATCGGCAACTTCCCCAACACCTCCTTCTCATACATACTCATCATCCCGCCATTAATCTTTGCCCAATTCCTAGCATTGGAGATATCGTCGAGCATGGGACTATGCCAGCGCAGCCCGGCCGTGACCTTTATACTGTTGATGAAGGAGATGCAGGAGAGGTATATGTATTCCTTCGAGAATTGTTCTAGGATCTCGTCGTCGTGGATGCATTTTGGTCGGAGGTAGGGGTGTGAGTAGAGTTGGCTGCTGCCGAATAGGAAGGGGAGGAATTGGTAGTCGTCCAGGCCCCAGACTCCGTGACTGCCGGCTGGCTCGAGGTAGTATGTGGTTTGGATTCGCCGCATTAGGGTTAGGTATCTGGTGAAGAGGTGGAGGACTATGGGGGTGTAGGTGCTGGGTGGGAGGAGGGAGAGTTGGCGGAGGCAGAGTCTGTTACTGTTAGCTTCGCTCGGGGGGGAGAGGTGGAAGAGGGGAGGGGACGAACAAGTAGATTAGGTAATTAAGCTCATGCCCAGATCCGTAGTCAATCCTAGTCCTGTTACCAAAAGCTTCTGCGAAATAAGCTTTTATCTCCTGTATTGCCCCCTTTTTGATCACTCCATCCTCTCCCACCCCCCCATCCCCATCCCCACCCAACCCTTCCAACACCCCCTCATGCAACTCCTCAAACTTCTCCCCAACCTCATCATAAAACCCTCGAAACGCCGCGTTCCCGAACCGACTCCCGCCCGCTTCCTCCGCTGGATGGCGGTCGACGATTGCGTCTACCGCGTCCAGCACGCTTATTAGCTCATCAACGATAGCCGGCCGCGGAGCCGGGTGCGAGAGCGGGAGGTTTAGAACGCTGTTGTTGAGGTCTTTTATGAAGGACATTATTAGCGTGTGCGTCTGCGAGGATTGGAAGAGGGCGAGGTCGGAGGGTGTGAGGATTCTTCGGACAGGTTGTTGGAAGTGGATGTTTTTGAGGGGTGGCGGGGAGGGGCAGAGGAGGGGTGGAGGTACGGTTGGTGGGGTAGGGGGTTTGTTTAATGAAGATGGCATTTTTATTTTATTTTGGAGTTTTTGCTTTGCTAGTGGTTATTGAAACTTTGTTTGCTGGTATTTGTGGTGATAGTGGTGGTGGTGGATGAAGAGGAGGAGATACATACCAGTACTGTACAGTACCGGTTGTGGGGAAATGTATTTCCGAAGTGGGGTGATTTTCGGTTGGTTGCCAGAGTAAAGAAGCTTATGGTGGAACGAGCCGGCCGTGGCGTGCTGATGGATGAGGCTCTGCAGGCGAGGGTGTGTGGGTGCCATCTTTGCCTTCAGCAACCGCAAGGTATGGTATCGGTATGGCTGGTGAATTTTGCATTTCACATATATTTAAAGGGCCATCACCATCTCCATCCCACGCAGAGACGCCGGTCACTTAAAAACTGTCCAAAAAATTTTTAATACCTCGATCCATTTCAGCCTCTCCAACTTGAAAAAAATATCTCAAACGATGCCCTATCGTATCACCAGTCGCATTTACAAAGAGAAGGTAATTGAACGCTCTAACCAATGGATTCATCCAAGTTACCCTCTCATGCATCACTTGATAAGCTTCCCTCTGATCCCTGCGATGCATCTCGCTATCTTTAATTCACATGGTCGGGAAGTGTCGCGTGCTATCCATTTCTTCCTACTCGTGGGTCTTTAGTGATGATGCTCTTCCTTGCAAAAACCAGGCCAAATAGTATTATCCTCCTACTTTTCTTTCTTGTCGTTTTTTTTTTTTCGTGTCAAAAATGTGAAGCTCTTGTTTGACACGTCAATGGTTGGAGCAGTTATGATACCCAGTACCAGATGTTAAGAGTCTCGTAATTTTTAGGCACATGTCACTCGGGAAAAAAAAAAAAAGGTGACACAGGCTTGTTTGCCTCGTTGGATGGATGGAAAAAGTTTTCAACGTTTCTCGTGGGGGTGATAGAGGGGAAGGAGGCGGGCATACTATGATGGGTTGAGGAGAGAGGCTGAGAGGTATAAGAAGACTGAATATCTTTAGTATCATAAGATCAACCTCTATAATAACCCAGCCTATCGTACAGCAAAAAGGTGGTTATTTTGATTCCCCTTTTGGTCAACTGTACTAGTCTTCGCTTGTTTATCGTTGTTACGCTTATTTGTTTAGCTTCGGTATTGCACATTGTCCCCTTGCACGGTCCGGTGTATTGGTAGCCTACTACGCCGACACATGCTTCTCCCGTACTTTTTTTTCCCCCGTTTTTCTGTAGGTTCCTGATACCCCCTCTCTGTTGTGCCTCCCTATATTTCTTCCCCCCCTTTTTTCCTCCTCTCTCTCGCCGTCCCGTCCCCAAGCACAAACATCCCAAAGAACTGTTTTTGCACTCTTCATTAAACCTCTTGATCCTTTTGCTGCTGTCGTGCTTCCCCCCGTGCTCGCTTCGTGATTACTTTAACTATATCTCGTGATGGGGATACCCAGTGGGAAGGGTGATCACCTTTGCGTACTTATTCATGGGTGAGTGCTAAAGTTTGATCTTTTTGGTTTGCTACGCCACTGATAATCATTTGCAGTTTGTGGGGCAACCCTGGACATCTTGAGTACCTAACGACCGCTATCCGCCAACGTTACGACGACTCGAAATTGCAGATTCTTGTGGTTAAGCGAAACTCCGGGACCTTCACTTATGATGGTATCGAGCTCGGTGGCGAGCGTGTCACTAGGGAAATTGAGGACGCCATAGAAGAGTACGCTAGGAATGGGGTGGAGATTCGCAAGATTAGCATCGTGGGCTATTCTTTAGGTGGGTAGCTTGAAAATCTTGTGGTGGATAGACTCATAGCTCTTGAGCTCTTGTCTAGTTCCGCGGGTGATGTGCCTTGACTGGACGGATGTGATGAGGGGGCTTTGTGTGATAGGTTTGACGGGTGAGAGTTGATGAGGCTGACTAGGTGGGTTGTGTTTCAACTGTTTAGGTGGTCTTGTTGCTAGATACGCTATTGGCCTGTTATATTCTAAAGGTTATTTCGACAGGATTAAACCGGTGGTGAGTTCCCCCTTTATTGTATTGATTTTTTGGTGTTCTGTTGTGAGGCGGGATTTTTTAACTCACAGACTACAGAACTTTTGCACATTTGCAACTCCCCATCTGGGGGTTAGGACCCCGCTACTTGGTTGGCATAACCATATCTGGTACCTTTTCCGGAAACTCCCATTTGTAGCTTGGGTTTGCTTATTAGTTCTTGGCTAGGAACGTTATCGGTGCCCGCCTATTATCTGCTTCCGGCCGGCAACTATTCACTATAGATAAGTTTCGGAACACGGGAAGACCTCTACTTTCCGTCCTAGCAGATAAGGATTCGGTGTTTTTCAAGGGGCTTGAAAGGTTTCAGAACAGGGTCCTATACGCCAATGTTATCAACGATCGTTCGACGTGTTATTACACGGCTGGTATCTCCCGATTCGATCCGTACGCAGATCTATCGAACATCTCGCTCAATTATGTTCCTGGTTATTCTCCAATTATTGTCGATCCTGACAGCCCGATCTCGGCAGCGACTAAAGAGGAGGATGAAAAACTTCCCGTTGCGCATCGGATCAGTAGAACTACCCACGGCATGGCCATGAGATTGCCGATGGTTCTCATCTATGTGTTTGTCATTCCCATTGGGATGATAATATTTTTACTCAATTCTCTCATCCAAACGGTGTCCAGCCGGAGAAGGATCAGGCTTCACTCTAGCGATCAGTTAGGCTATCACAGGCTTCCACTCTTGGTTGAGGAAATGCAGGAGGCTGCTGAAGGGCTCATCGAGGATATTCATCACGAGATGATTCCGCAACATCTGACGGCTAGCTCGGAGGAGAGTGTTGGCGAGAGACTCGTCAACGCGATCATGCCCCGGAAGACAGTCCCTACCCAGAAGGATGTTGAAGATTCTTCGGTATTGATTACTCTTGCAGGCGGGGCGAGTCCACAGGCAGAGAGTGTATCTAGTGATTCTGGTGTATCATCACCGAAGAGCACTCCCACACCCAAGTCAGCGGTGGAACAGTTGCCTCCGCCAATGCAAGGGAAACTTGAATTCCCCACACTTGCGCTATCGCACCAACAATTTGAAATGATTGCCAGCATCGACAATCTCACCTTCAAGAAGTATCCCGTCTTTATACACAACGATAAGCATTCCCATGCCGCAATTATTGTCAGAAAGCCATGGGCAAAGAGGTGGGATGAGGGAAAAGTTGTGGTGGCGCACTGGCTCGATAAAGCTTTTACTGTTTAACTCTCCTATAAGTATGAATGGTCTAGTAATAGGGTGTTCTTTATACCCTGGCTTTTGCGTTTCTTTCGTTTATTCTTTTTGTCAATGATCCCTGAGAAATTGTTTGCGGCTCTGGCTAGAGTTCGGAGTTGGTGTTTATAGGACTGCTTGAGCGATGTTAGATACCGTATTGGAGAAGAAATTGAGATTGATTATCAGATCATCGAGTGTCACTCGAATGTGTTCATTGTTTGCTGTTGGATGTTATCCGTTGTTCTGGTTTGACGGAATGCGGGCGGTCCTGACTGACCCGGTCCCGGCATCTCCTAGGCTTTGGGAGCATGTTCGCATGGAGTTGTACCTCGTCAGGAGGGAAAAAATCAGACTTGGAGGGCCCTACCCCTGTTCAACAGCAAGAGCAAGAGCGTGGTCTACGGGATATCATTTGTGTACGTTGCACAGGGCTCGCAAGATTCCGGTCTTAAGGTCTGTGCCCCCAGGCTCCAAATCATACGCCTCACTAATGTTTCTTTCATACTATTTTCAGGAGTTGAACCCCCCCGATTCTGGCTCCTCGGCCCCCTTAGCATCCCGAAGGGAATCATATATCACATCTGCGCTAGCATGGGCCCCAAGACCCGGAAATTGACTCCTGATCAGGAGAAAAATCTTACCATAGGGGGATAGGTTTTTAGCTCCATATTCACGTTTTATCACTCGTTGGCACCGTGTGCCCCTCCATTGGGAGTAAGAAAGAAGGAATAGAGTGACGTATGTGATTGGTGCGATTGTGACATGCAAGCAACTTATTTTAATACCCGTAGGGATAACCCGGGAGCGGGACGGGACGGGTAGTTAAAGTGGATGAGGTAGCTTAAGTGGTATCACGATTGATCGTGCGCGTGCCTACTTAACAGTGGACAATAAATAAAAATACATGAACCTTCCAGGTGCCAGGTTACGAGCTTCGTTTTTGCAGTCTATGAAGTGTGCGATCCATCACTCGACTTCTCCTGCCAAACGCCAGCCACACGTCGCGTTCTGGTTTTGTGACTGCCATTGTACATATAGTATGATAACACCGAGATTTATTATAATTATTACTTATCTTTGGTACAGCACGAGTACAGCGCCTTGGCACTCCGATCAGATCGGAAAGAAGAGAATGCGCCCGGTCGGTCTGATCCGCGCTTTTCCCGCAGTGCTTGCGAGGAGTACCCGTAGACCGGGAGCCAGTTTGTGGGGCGTAGTGTGGTCGGCCTATCAGCTTCGACCTGTGCGAAGAGCTTGTCTTTGTGAGTGTTTTATTGGGCATAACTTGGTCGTTGCTTTTTTTTTTTTTTTTCCTACTTGAGGCTGAAAATGGTGTTATATTAGTATTTGCTAGTATGGTTGTGGGGTTTTGATTCAGGTAAGAAGATGAAATAAAAAAAGTACGATGGGAGTATCATACTGTACTGTACCGTACGTAAAACGGAGCTGGAAGCGCGCCTCGCGTGATGGTGCTGATGTGCAGTAACTTGTATGATTATTGTATACAAGTGATTTTTTGGAGGGCACTTGGGGTGGTACGATAACGGGAATGAATTGAAGATGGAACTTTGACCAGAAGTGGGGGGAGAGGGGGGAAAGTATGATTGGAGCGAAGCTTTCTTTTGCTTCCCCCCCACGGCCAATTGCACATACCGGTAGATTTTGAATCCCAACTTCTTCTCCAGCAGGAACGTTTGTTAGAGGGGGGGATGATAATCAGGGCTCTGAAAGAGGGGGTGCTGTTATCATTGATTTGTACATTATGAACCTCCGATGTACTAGTACTCTTCTCCCATTCAAAACCCTACTCTCCAGGGGGGGGGGGTTTGAAGCCTCAATTGAGATTTATATATTTCTTGCTGTTTTTTGAACGACTTGTCTTTCGCACGTTATCATACTTACTTTGTTATTTTTAATTACCTGAGACCTGATTGGTTCAACTTTAGGGTATAAAGTGAAGATGGGTAACTTGTGTTTCTTTTTTTTTCTGGGATTGTCTGTTTTATGTCTGTTGTGTATTGTACACTCCCGTTCGCAAAGTCTTTGCCGAAAGAGAGGTACTGTGGCAATGTCTTGGTGGCAATAAAAGTACTAGTATAAGGGTTTGCCAGGTATTTAAGGTCTGGATTTTAGATTCAATAATAACACCCCTCATTGCTTGTCACTCACTGGAGGTCTAGTACTATATGAGAAATATATGTAAATTTTGCAGCTACCACTTAATATGATCCCCCTATGCTTTAATCATATCTATCAACTGTCTTGGTATACTATCTATAAGTCAACTTGAATCTAGAGTACTCTGATTAATTTGCTCCCATTCCTTACTAAGCATCTCTCAAAGCTCATCCTCACTATAAGGATGATGCAAACTTCTCATAAAGTGCTTCTAAAGGTGTAGCTTGAGAATGTGCCAAGCATTCTCAATAGGATTAAGATCTGGAGAATTTGCTGGTAAGGGGTATTTGAAAATTCCAAAAGCTGAAGTAATGATTCAGTTAGGACCAGTATAGTAGTACCCAACATTGTCATCTACCACTTGAATCTGCTTACTTGGTCTGTCAATAGAGAGAAGAAACAGAATCAGGTAAGGCTTATATATCTCTATCATATATTGGGAGGCATTAATTCTCAACCAGTCTTGTAGAGTAGTATATTCAGCAGGAGCCTATTTATAAATTCAAATTAGAGGAGTACATTGCTCATAAGTAATAGCAGCTAAAAACCCAACACCAACACTTTTGGACTTAAAGCCTGTAGATAAATTCTTATCAAAAAGCTCTTTATTTGGCTGGATCCAAATTTTTTAGCCAGACTAATATTCAATATATTCTATTTTTACTTCATCCAACTAAACCACCTTCTTCCAGTTACTATTTATCTATTTCAGTCTCCTGAGGCACCAAAACTTGTATCAAATCTTGGTAAAGGGATTGAGAAATAGTTTTTTTTCATAGCATACATAGTTAGAAACTAAGCTGCTTTATAACTTTATTAACCATAGTATGAATTGACGAATATGTAAATCTTTATAGCCTCAGGCTTCTGCAATCTTACTTAAGGATACACAAGGATTGTCTTGAACTATGCTCTCAACTCATTGTTGAAAATCAAAGGTAATCCTAGATGGTTGTTCTAATCACAAAGTATCATGTGTATGATCCTGTATTTAGTATCTTTTGATAATACCTCAGTCTCTTGATAGTTCAAGACCTATCTCTCAAGCCATCTGCTCATAACTTTTCAGCAAATCAGGCAGTAAAGCAATGTCATAGCTTCATTTATATCTTACACTATAAGTTGGAGTATATGGAGGTACTATTGTCAGACTTTGAGTTGATGGATATGTCAGTTACCTCACATAATTTAAACTCCAAATGTTTGGCATAGTCTTGTACTAGTGTTACAAACCTAGTATAGTTAAAGAGTTTTCACATGACTCAGGATTATGAGGTCATAGGTTTGTAAGGCTTTCATATACATGACCAAATAGGTCATATAGTTATTATGTTATGCGAAGTGTATGAGTCACATTTGTGACTCATAACTATTTATTGATTTGTAAGTGAGTTGTGCGAAGGACTATATAAGGAGGAGGATATGACATTGTAGTGAGTTCTTCATGCAACCACCTAAGTTATTTCCTAGATATAACTTTATGACTTTATAAATATAAAATACCTTTACACACTTTACTAAAGAGAGGCACAACAAGATTCTCCTTATAGGATAAGGAGGAAGTAAACAAAAGAACTTAATCTTAGGAGGTTTAAGTATAAATACAAGAACTTAATCTTAGGAAGGTTAAGTATGAATACAGGAACTCAATCTTGAGAAGATTGAATATGAATAAGAGAATATAAGTCTTAGGAAGTCTAAGTTTGAATTAATAAATATGACTCTAAGTATTTATTCCACTTCCTAGACAAGCAATATAAAAACATTATCCTACCATTACCTGTTGTATAGTTATATAACAAGAGTGATCTCATATGCAATCCTAATAATGTGACACTTGACAGTGTCTCAATTGACTATATAGATAGGAAGGTCTAGTGGTGCTTCCCTATCTTGTCTGCATGGGTTGTAGACCATATGAAAAACATTACACTACAATAAGTAAAATCTAATTCCTGTCCAAATTGTGAGGTGTCTCCTGATGCAATGGGAACCAATAGATAGGAGATATATTAGATACAATATTAAGCCATATAAGAATATCTTGAACAAGAAAATAAGTATCAGTTGACAGACTCTGGGTCAGGAGACATAAATAGCATGTTGGATACACTTAGTATCAAGATGTGATGGAATGTTTTTCATGGGCTTTAATGGGTTTCAGCACTTGATCTGCACAAGCCAGATTTGTTCCATACTATTTATTTAGGACTATTTAAGCATATAATAGATTGAGTTCAGGAATTCTTCAAGAAACATACATGGTAGCAGACTTTTAATGATACCTGGAAGGCTTTACTACTATACTTGGGATTCTTTTCACCCAAAAAAGCATATTGTGAGGTTACATAGTGGCAAGGAAAGGAGATGAGGAATCTGAGGTATTGTCTTTTAGGAGTTCTTACTGTAGTGCTGAGGCAGCCTGAGAGTATACAAGTATTATGATACAAATGCACACTTGCCTGCATCAGATCATTACTTGATTTCACTTTGATGGGCCAATACTCAAGTCATATACCTGAAACCTTAGATTATATAGAATAATATCTGAATCAAGTTCAAGATATGAAATAAATCTTCTTAGAGTTTTGAATATCGAAGTGAACACAGGCAAAGGTTGACAAGTAATGAAGGGAGTTAAAATATCAGAAAATATGGGTAAACAAATATATTGCAAAATCTAACTGGTGGTGGTTACAGGAGTAGGATCATGAAGAAGAGATTGACCAAGGTATAGAATTAATCCATCCAGAATCTCATTTCAACTTCATTAAGATACATCTACTAAGTTATTTTCAGGGCCACATATACCAGTTTGGCAACATTCAGATATATTCTACTGAGTTTAGCTAGCTTGGATATAAGGAACAAATCAAGAAGTGTTGATGCCATTCAAATAAAAATGATGCTGCAAGATAGATCCTGTAAAGCTATGGTCATTAGTATGGAATCTGAATGAGACTTTTGAACCTAGATTCCCTTCAACATCATGGAGCTGATCTCCCTACCAATATCATGGAATATTTAGATAAAATAAATTCTGTATCTATGCCAGTCACCAATCATAGGATCCTGAAGGGGTATTGTGATATTGTTTCCAATATAATAGACCCTTGTAAGGTCTTGGGTATCTTACCAGAGAGTATCTGTCAGGAATTGATTCAATATAGCTGGAATAGCCTATCCATGAAACACTACCTTCTTGAAGATCTTACTATATTTCAATACTTTTCAGTTGAACTACTACTAACACAACTTGAAATCCCTGTTCTAGCATTCCAGGAAACTAACATTTACAACATCTACAAGGCACACTCCACTTGTACCCAACTCTTCAGGAATCAGGCAAGTCACAATGACTAGGTATGGGTACAGATGTGATGAGCATATACATAGTATGCTCCTGGCCTGTCTCCCTGGAAAGCTCTTGGTGCTCTTCAAAATTAGAGACTACTCATATGAGGATACAGTTCACAGGCTTGCATATATCTAAATATTGAATGTAGTTAACTCAGGATATGTATTCAATGTCTATAGTCTTGTCACAGTACAGTTAAGGGAAAATGTATGAGAGTTTGCTATAGTAGACATAGGGACAATCCTAGACCTGGTGTACCTTATCTTGGAGACAGACCAGTGATAGCTTGTTAACAGCCACATTGATTTAAGGATATTTAATAAGATTTATTGAGAAATCAAGAGAGGAAACAATCAGGCGATGACTGTTGGCTTGAGGAAGTATTCTGCATCAAAGATAGTTGAATAGCACAGAGAATATTATAGCATCTTTCATTGCAACCTGTATATAGAAACCTCTATGTAGAAACTAAATAATGGAAACTAAATGACACATACAACTAAAAATACATGATGTAGAAGATTATGGTGAGGGATTGATCATGTCTTGAGAGTGGGACACTGATGGGACCACACAGTGAAATGTTATGGGTTCTGACATCACAATAAGGATGTGGGGTATCATGGGTCTCGATGTCACTAGGATGCCAGTGCAGTGACAAAACCTGATAGATTGTGATGAATTGCTACAATGCCCTATGGACTCATTGTAAGGAACTGACAATAGCAATGCATCAAGATGGTGGGAAGCTTCAGGGCAGGGATGGGAACATCAGGGAATGGAAGGCATCTGTGGTCGTTGTTAAGATGGAGTTATGGTATGGTGATGAGAGATGGAAGGAATATGACAATGGGTGGCCTTGTATCGCTACACCCAGTGGTACTCTATGAGACAGTTGCCATAGCCAGATATCAGGATATGGGGAAAAAGCTGTGACAGAAATGTAGATATTTAGGGGTCATGAGGATGTTAACCCAATATCAGGTAGTATCCTAATGCCGCAGAGTGTTGCTATATAACACAGGATGCACCAGACACAATATTATATTGCAACACATATCAGGATGCATAGGGTGTAACTGAGGGTTGCAACAGAACTCAGGATGTACCAGGTACATTGAGTATACAAGAAATGCAGCATACATCAGATGCAGGATTTTTTTTTGCTGATGATGATTCTCATTTTGGAGCAATTCTGATAGTCCTAGGTAGTGACTTTGCCCAAATCTTACTAGTGGTTCAGTGAGGTTCACAGTAGGCAACTGTGTAAGCCTATATACAGTATAATTCCTTTTGGCATAGTTTGCAGGTTTTGTAATTAAAGACCAGCATAAAGATTGCATATAATCCTATGAAATAGGTCTTTCTAGACTTTCTCTAAGCCTTAGTTTCCAATCCTACTATACTCTGATTGGGAGAGCCATTTTGGCCTTCAAGAATGATATAGTTAATGATTTCAATGATAAACCTCTGAAGACTAGGCCTGGTATAGAACACCACTTTGAGGTAGCTAATTCTGTGCAGCATGACCAAGATGCTGTAAGTGCTGATGCCCCACCAACAGAATATTTACAAAATATCAACTTGCCATCAATTCCCCCATCTAGCCTTCAACTCAAGATAGGAGTTCTTCCTATTCTTATCCACAATTTGAGTCCAAAGTAGGAGATATGTAATGGTACAAGAGTAACCCTAACCTAACATTAAGTGTACATTATTTCTTAAGTGAGATGTGAGCCCCAACCTGTGACTGGTTGCCATCACAACAAGCTAGAATTAAGGCAACTTTGCATTGTGAAATCCCTCTAATGTTTAGTTAGTTAAGCTAAGAGATAGCGAATTCTCTTAGTGAGGTAAACAACAGCATCCCACCCTAACTCACATTGGGAGCAGGTATTTTGTTTGTCATTCAACGGGCCTTGATGGCTGTCTGACAATGCTACTCGTACCAAAGTTGTAGCTTGCAGCCACAACCCCTAGCTGCTTGCTCGCTTGCAACCTGGGGCACTCTAGAGAGTGCCTGCTAGCTCAACCTGACTTGCCAGCTCAACATGACCTGTAGCTCAACACAACTTTTAGTGGCTCAACATTGTGGCTTAACATAATATTGCTATTCAACTTGAATCTATCTCAATGGCTGAAAAACAATAGGAAGGCCTATTGTTTCTAATATTCTATTTTGTATCTATTTATATCAAAGTTATAACCTAAGTACCATAATTACAACTGAGGTAGATTCTAAACAAGATCTGTAAACTCCCAAATCCTCTCCCATCCAATACGACATCCTTCTTCCAATCTCTGACATCACCAAATCTATTACCATCATGCCTCCCGTACTGACTACTGTTAAACTTCCTAGCCAGTAGAAAGAGCCATACAGAGATACTGAGACAAGAATCCAGGCTGACCTCAAATCTTTGGATGGATTAGAACATGAGAAGCCAAACCTTGCAGCACTTACTCTTCAGTATGAAATTCCAGTATCACGACTTCATGCACGTTGGCAAGGAGTTCCATCTAAGCAGAATAGATTAGCAACAAATCGGAAGCTTTCTGAAGACCAAGAATTGGTAGTTTGTCAGTACCTTTATTGTTTGGATGCAGTAGGAACCAGTGCCCATCTCCAGATACTTTCAGGTTGTGCAAATGCAATTCTGCAAAATGCTTATATAGGTCCACTTCCAGCACCTGTTGTGGGTGACCATTGGGTACAACATTTTCTCAGTCGCTATCCAGAATACTCAATTCGAAAACAACGTACTATCAATATCAACAGAAAGAATGCTCATCAGCCATATGAGATATGAGATTGGTTCGAAAGATACAAGGCAGTTTGTGAGAAGTATCAGTTTGAAATGGCCGATTGCTATAATTTTGACGAAACTGGATTCAGAATTGGGATTGAGCGTGACCAGTGGATAATCACCAGGGACTCATCATGACAGTCATATTTAGCAAGTTCAACAAACTGCAAGCTTGTTTCAGTATGTGAAACTATTAGTGCTGATGGGGTAGTTCTACCACCTATGGTTATTATTCCTGGTGTTATTCACCAAGAACCATGGTACACTACAACATCAATATCAGACAATTATCTTGTTGGAACTTCGGAAACAGGATACAGCAATGACGAGTTGTCCATGAAGTGGCTGGCATATTTTGAGTTGTTTTCTCAAAAGTGGAAAGTTGGAATTTATTGGCTCTTGCTTCTGGATGGTTTCAGTTCCCACTGTACAAAGCAGTTCATTGAGTACTGCGATCAGCACAAAATCATTATTTTTTGCCTCCCTCCCCATACTAGCCATCTCCTCTAACCCCTTGATGTGGTGGTATTTCAGCCCTATAAGCATTATTATACCGAGGTGGTTGAAGAAGTAACCAGCACTGGTTGTGGCGAGTTTGATAAATTGAAATTTTTAGACACCATCGATTTGATAAGACAACAGACCTTCAAGGCAACAACAATCCAGTCCGCATTTAATGCAACTGGTCTCATCCCCTACAATCCAAATGTTGTAATATCTCAGCTACATAAGGCAGTAATGCCTGCTGACCATCCCATTACACCAACAAGAGTATCCTCACCAACAGTTCCTCTTACAGTCTGTAGCTTGAAGCAAATGGGTAAGGAATTACAGCAGGAGGCAAATGATCTATCACCAACATTTCAGCGAAAACTTAAAATGGTACTGCAAGGTGGATTACTACAGACACAGTCAGGTGCGTTAGCCATAGAGCATATGGAGCATATACGAGCAGCCAAAGAAGTAAGATCTGCAAGGCACAATGTGCACAATAGAAGACAGATACAGAAAGGGGGTGTTCTCTATGCTTCACAAGCTCATGAAATGGCAAAACATTGGGAGGATGCAGAGTTGGAAAAAGTGGAGAAACAGCTGCAGCGAGTGCAGAATGCGAAGAAAAGGATTGAACAAGCTGAACGGAAACCTTTCTTGGATGAGATAAAATTATGTGTGAAAAAACAGCGGAATATTCAAGCCTATAAAAAAATTAACAAAGCTTATAGTCATGGGTATTAAGAGGCAGGTGGGGTTAGGAAAAATAAATGTAAACTAGAATATTTTGTACAGTAGACTTACTCTATCATATTAAGCCACAATGTTGAGCCACCAAAAGTTGTGTTGAGCCACAGGTCATGTTGAGCTGGCAAGTCAGGTTGAGCTAGCAGGCACTCTCTAGAGTGCCCCAGGTTGCAAGCGAGCGAGCAGCCGGGGGTTGTGGCTGCAAGCCACAACCTTGGCACGAGTAGTCCTCGTCTTTGCCATCCAGACGGCCTTGACGTCATCGGGTACAGGAAGAGGATGAGCACCGTCCGAGTAAAGTCTGTTCCGGCGTCGCGAGATTCTCGAGTCGCGAGGGTTGCCTTTGTCTTTGCAGTCTGATTGGTTGACGTTTGTTTGTGGTGCCTATTTTCTGTGCGGGTACTCGCAGTGCGAGAATCTCGCGACGCTGGAACAGACTGTACTGTATTGCTAAAGCAAAATCTTAGCTCTGCTATGCACAGGTCCTTCGTTGCTGGAAGTGTGGCTTTAACCCCGCATGACCGCAAAGGCCATAATCAGTTCACTCCTGCTACATTGTCCAACTGCTACCGCAGTGGAATCCATGCAATAATTCTTAGATTTTACGCAGGAAAAGTCAAAACGTTCCGGATGCAGGGATTCTTCCGGAACACTGCAAGCTGGGCTTGGTGGAACAGAGATGTTTATAGGTATAATGATCTGTGGCTAAGCGCACAGATCTGGCGAATGTCAGCTTGGTGCACGTGTAGATTTTCTTGAATCTACCCCAACGCCGCTCCCCATGTTTGAACTGCGGCAAGCCGGCGGTCTTCGTTCCCTCCTATTGGCTCGATTGCCTTAGTTTCTCTTTAGCTCCCTTTGGCTCCAATCCGACTTTTGCCAGTATCTTCGTACGTTTTCAAACACTTGAACTAGCACCGTTTCTAACCAGTAGGGTGCAAAGTACAAGTGGCAAAACAACCTAAAAGTCCCCCTAATACTGTAACGGATCCTGTTCATAGATTTATTGGCCAGGTCACAGTTGAGATTTATGGCCTTTCCTATTTATCATTGAATTTTCCTACTAAGATCTCTGTCTTTCGTAGTGAAAACCGGGATGATGGGATGGTAATTCGTACTCGAGGGTTAGCATACTCGAGTACGTCAGGCGCACTTCCAAAACGAGCAGGGTATTTACATATATACCTCACCAAATTAGGTAACCTGAGTGATACCTCATGATCACAATTTGTGAAGGATAAAAGTCGGGTGCACTCGATTAATGTACCTAAGGGCATACCGAAAAATATGGCATAACGAAAAATTTGGTGAAGAGCAAGGCTTCCACCGCCTATCATTTTTGCCGATCCCCACCGGTCTTCATTTTTCGTTGTGCCGTATTTTTGGTATGCCCTCAAGTACGTTACTTCTTCACATTGCTATGGTGTTACTCTCCTGCAAGCAAGCCCAGGGGCCTACAGTATCTCCGGTTTTCTTTTGCTACTATTTGTATTCATGATTCGAGACCTATCTGACTTATAGAAAGACACAGTACCGGTATGTGTTGAAGATTGAGGGTGACGAAGTACTTTCCCTCTACTGAAATAGCGCAATGGTTAGTTAGAACTTGAGATAGTTATTTGGTTGTAATTGCGATACTCTTCCGACTATTATAGTCGCATCATTTCTATTTTCAGATAACTTACCTTTTGCGTATACTTTCCTTTTATGAGTTTTATTTATAACAGTGATGGACATAAGTGTCGTTGATTATTAGAGTGTATCACAGTTGCGTTCATGTTTTCACATCTTTCAGTCATAACTGTTTTTTGTTTCTGTGTATTTAAACACCGGGATATCGCACATAAATCAATAAGAATAATAAGGATTATCCTTCGCTACGCTCTTACCTATCTTAACCACTCTCTTTTCTACGCCCTGGTAATCATCTCAAAGTTGTTTCTCCATCGAGTTTTACCGCTCCTGCTGTTCTTCCAATCAGCTTCATGCACCATTATCGATTAGTATGTTGTCATTATTGCACCCTTACGGGGTACGGTAAGAGATGATGAGGTGAATCAGCGGTCACAGAGGAAAGTTGGCCACTAAAATTAAAGCATAGTTGCCCGGACAGAAATACAAGCCGAAAGGCTGCCAAGTGCAGCAATAGCGGCATGCCCAAAACACACTTACACCCGAGTACTTGCACATCTTTGTCAAGAAAAACGCCAGCTACTGAATTATCTTGAGGAGGTGCAAGGTAAACTGGGGACTCATTCTCAGTTCCTCAAGATAATTTGGTAGCCAGCATTTTTGTTGCCAAAGACGTGCCAGTACACTCTCCTCCACAAAGCTTTTGTAACACCCCAGGTATTTTTGGCAGTGTCTCGGTGGCAACGATGTACCACACATGGCATGTTGATGAGATTTACAATAATCATCAGTTACAATCAATAGATGCGGTACATCGTTCCCACAGAGGCACTGCCACAAATACCTGGGGTATTACGAGAACTTTGTGGAAGTCGGTTTCCACAGCACTCTGGGAGAAGTAGACAAAGTCCTTCAACCCCACCATCCAAAGACAGAGACAGAACAATATTAAAGGCGAGGCAAGTCTATTTCATCTCATACTATGATTCTAGCTAGTTAAATCATGCAACGGGGACAAACATGTTTAGGTTCCTCAGCAAGCAAGCAGGCAAGTCTGTTCCCAGATGCAGACTTCTTCTCTCCAGCAGTATCACCTCACGCCATGTGCATAGCATGCAAGCTCCATATTCTGGGCCTCCAAGTTACGATTCGGTTGCTTGACAGTTCTCTTTGCAGAACATACAGAAGTATTCTGACCAGAAGCGTCAGCACGATGCTATGAAGAGTGACGGATTCATTAATATTCATGAAGTCAAGCCCGAAATTATTCCACCTCCAGATAATTACAATGTGATTATGATGTTTTGATCTCAGATGTCACTCACCAAATACTAGATACTACAATTACCGAGGAACTAGCTTACTGTACTTGGAGGGGGCTATGAAGGTTGATGCTGAAGAAAAGGTTCAGATACTCAATGTCTATACTGATGGTCCGGATGAGAGGACGATATTTCTGTTTGTTGTTACCACGGGGAGGTGGCTTGCTGGTTTTTTATTTTATTTTATTTGTGACACTGGGTATCGATGGATTTACATTTTGACTGAAGTGAATGCTCGTACTCATTTATTGAGAAAGTTATTGAGAAAGTTCCAACCTGGTTTAGGCAGCCAATGCTCTCAGTATCGAGGAAGAGCCAGGAGCATGGGTCACTTAGGGTAGATGAAAAAATGTGGCTCATGTAGTGCTATCAAAGTCTCAATTTAATGCGGTTAATTTGGTTGGTACATTGTTCATAATAGCAGTTATTCCACTTACACTTTAATACTTTTGAGAATTAGTATAGATTATATTAGAAAGGATAAATGCTACGCTTCAATCCCTTAAACTAAAAGCTCATTTTGTGTGACTTTTTCTCACGATGGTTGACGGCGAGATGGGTGGCGAAATCCAAAGGGTGGATCACTTCTGCAGGGCGGGGTTGGAGGTACATTCGCTGCAATGATCAAACTTGTACCTCTGTACTTTGTTATTTTGACTGTGGTGGATATGCGAGACGGCATGGTGTGAACGCGGATTGCACGGCTTCCTCGGGTATGGACAGGGGTTCAAGATGTCATGCTTTACCTCTGATGGTAATAAACGTCTGGACTTCAAGCCTCTGTCTGTCTCGCCACCAACGCCCATACCCGAGTACATTGAAGATTTGCAGAGAAATCTCAGAACATTCGGGAAGAAGGGATGCTTCGGAAGGCTGCAAGCCGAGCTTGGCAGAACGAAGTGACACATAGGGATAATAACCTGTAGCACAACGCACTCAATACATCGCGCACAGAATAATTTGTATAAGGGAGAGGTTTCCCCAGTATTCTGGGAGAAAGTAGACAAAGTCTTCCACCCTTATCCAACACGTATAATACATTTTACATCAATAACTTGAAGGTGAGTCTGTTTAATTCCTACCTCTCTTACTGGCTAAAGTACTAAAGACTGACTTGCTGAATTCATGAGAAGTAAACAGTAATCAACCATGTTTAGACTCGTCCGCAGGCCAGCATTCAAGCTGGCGAGTACTTACCGCCTCCACCCCAAAGTCCACTATCCATGCAGGGCGATCGGTACTACTTTGGTAAGCCTGAAGTCCCAATTTCTTACAAACTATTCTAATCAGGGGGCCTAGAGACGCAATGCCGATGATGATAGCCACCATGACCACTGCGATTACCATGCTAGCAACATTGGCAGTGTAGGCTCAAAGTCAGACTCAGCCTTGTTCACCGCCAGGAACAACCTTTCTCGACTGGATAAGGTCTGCTTGGAAACTATTATTGAGATATGGGATATTGTGCTAATAATTCTTAGGATGTTTCAATTATAAGTCCGAAGCTCGACAATTTTGAGTCGGGAAAGACAGAGATGAAAGGGGAGATAAAAGAGATGGAAGGCGAGATCAAAGATCTTAGTAGCAAGATGGAGAGGAAATTTGAGAAGACGGACAATAAGATTGACGAGACAGATGGCAAGATGGAGAGGAAATTTGAGAAGACGGACAATAAGATTGACGAGATAGATGGCAAGATGGAGAGGAAATTTGACAAGATATATGAGAAGATTGACGAGATGCATGGCCAGATGCATAACCAGATTGACAAAATGCACACTACGTTTGGCAAATTGCTTTACGGTATTATTACAGGTGTTGTGGGTCTTGTAGGAATAGTCCTGAAAGGATGCTTCGACTATTACCAGCCTCTCAAGAAGTAGGCTGCTATAGTATGGGTAAGTATCATGCACTCCACCCACTTGAAAAGTTTCACGACTAATTAATGTGTTGTAGGATGGTGCTGGGTATACTTGTTTTTTTTTTCATTTTTTCATGGTTAATATAGCTAGCATTGAATGCGGTGTTCTACAGCATAAATTAGTGGCTACAAATGAATCTTTTCAATACCATGATCTCGACGAAGAAACCTCTCAAATATGATTGCCAGTGAAATATACTATTGAAAAAGGGAAACGTTTGATGACAATTGCTTCAACTTTGACTCTTCATAAAACTGTGACGAAAAATGAAAAAAATAAACTAAAAACAGGAAATAAAAACCAAATAGGCTGATACAAGTACAGTAAATGTTTAATTTATTTAATTGTCAGAAAATATTTTTGTTTTATTGGTCTGTTGCTGCTTAAAGGTGGTATGTTTTAGGTGGATTGTCATGCCAAGAATCCCAAGAAAATTGCTTAAAAACATCACCAGACCACTCTATTTGTGTTAAAGAATTTTGTAAAAATATTCTCTGGTTGTGAGAGAGTATTCCATTTTTGCTGCAATTTTTTCAATTTTCTTAGCGTTGTTCAAAAGATAGAAGAAGTCATTGAGTTTGTGTAAATTTTTTATCATCCTTGCAATGTGAAACCTTGCAGATGGTATGTTTTTGCCAAGAATTATAACCTTGGGCGCAGCACTGGACAGGCTACTCAAGTGAGGGATACGGTACCATCAAGGTTTCAACCTACCTCTGTCAACTCTAATTCTGTAATACGCAACAACGCCAGCCTTAACTCCAGAATTACTTGGTTGAAAAAAAAAAAAAAATAGAAAAATTAAACCAAATTCACGAACAATAAACCAGGGATACTTTCAACTTTGGCGATTTTTTTCAAAGCAAAAGAACAATTATTCATGTAACCGGCGCCACTTAAAATTCCCTGCTGGATTTCCTTTTCAGGAAAGTGCAAGGGTTAATCCTCTGCCAAGAAATCAGTGACACAAGGTTTATTACCTCATTTGATTCCCCAAGAATTGACTTTCGCACACATCACGTTTTTTTTTTTTTTGCAGTGCCTATATTTCTTTAAGAATTGAGGGAGGAGTCAATAAATCTGCCTAGATGCAGGTTACTTTCTAGCCAACTTGTGTATTTTTAAAATCTTTTATTGCCATGTTTTCGAAATTAGAAGGTGAAACGTGGTTTTCTTGGACGAGGGTGAAAGGTTGCCGTTGGCTGGCATAAAAAAAGAGTAATGGTATTTTGCATTTTGTAGGAAGGGCCGAGATATTTCTCCGCAAATCTTAGATATACTCGAGTATGGACGTTAGTGATGCGACGGACAAAGATTTGAAGCGTGGATGCTCATTACAATCAGAGGTAAAGGATGACTTAACTTAGTAGGCATAATGCCACGAATGGTAAGAAGCTTTGACATCTTGAACCCCTGTCTGTCTCATCACTTACGTCCATACCCGAGTACAAGATTAGACACATACTTGAACCCAAATAGGTTAAGATAAAAGAGTTAAAAACAATAAAATTAAGTGTTACGATAGTAAACATGACAGTAAAGAAAATAAAGAAGAAATACATAACAAACATAATACAAAAGTATGTTATTGTACAACTCTAGAAACACATACTTCCTGTTCACAATCACGAAGGTTGGCGAAGACTGGATGCGAAAGGTATTGTTTTCGCCTCGTTGTCAATGGTGCATTGCATGAGGGGAGTGTGGGGGAGGAACAAACATGAAGAAAAAAAAGAAAAAAAACATGTATATACGGTACGGGAAAGAGCAGGGGTTTTGTTTGTCATTCAACGAGCCTTGATGGCTATCCGACAACGCTAGTCCTCGTCTTTGCCATCCAGACAGCCTTGGCATCATCGGGTCCAAGAAGAGGACGAGCACCGTCCGACGGGACTACTGCGAGTAAAGTCTGTTCCGGCGTCGCGAGATTCTCGAGTTGCGAGGGTTGCCTTTGTCTTTGCAGTCTGATTGGTTGAAGTTTATGGTGACTATTTTCTGTGCGGGTACTCGCGGTGCGAGGATCTCGCGATGCTAGAACAGACCGTAC
Organism: Choiromyces venosus 120613-1; assembly: GCA_003788595.2. Classification (NCBI taxonomy): domain Eukaryota; kingdom Fungi; phylum Ascomycota; class Pezizomycetes; order Pezizales; family Tuberaceae; genus Choiromyces; species Choiromyces venosus. The sequence goes on from ML120446.1 coordinate 472,649, forward strand.
TGCTAAAGACAAAATCTTAGCTGTGATATGCACACTCCTGTCCGCAAAGTTCTCATACCCCAGGAGGTAACTGTGGCGGTGTCGTGGCGAAAAGTGATGTATCATAGCAACTGAGAAAATGTAACTCAGAAAATGTGAAGCACTCCAGACGAATATATCACAACCATGGCCCCCCTCACTGCGGAGGGAAAAAGACACCAGCATCAGCTTGTAGATAGCATACCACAGAGAGCACAAAGTACCATGAATGTTGGTAGATCACATATCAAGTGGTAGTTTAAATTTGATATGTATTTTGTAGTTACATTTTCTCAGTTGCTGCAATACATCAGTTGTTGCCACGACACCGCCACAGTTACCTCCTGGGGTATGAGAACTTTGCGGACAGGAGTGCACATGTCCTTAGTTGCTGGAAGTGTGGCTTTAGCCCCGCATGGCCGCAGAGGCCATAATCACTTCACTCCTGCTACATTATCCGACTGCTACCGCAGTGGAATCCACCCAATAATTCTTAGATTTTACGCAGGAAAAGTCAAAACGTTCCGGATGCAGGGATTCCTCCGGAACACTGCAAGCTGGGCTTGGCGGAACCGAGATGTTTGTAGGGATAACGATCTGTGGCTAAGCGCACGGAATACCGTATAATCTGGCGAATATCACATTGGCGCACATGTAGATTTTCTTAAACCTACCCAAACGCCGCTCCCCATATGTTTGAACTGTGGCAAGCAGGCGGTCTTCGCTCACTCCTGTTGGCTCGATTGCCTTAGTTTCTCTTTAGCTCCCTTTAGCTCCAATCCGACTTTTGCCAGATTACCGGTATGGTAATTTCTACTCGAGGGTTAGCATACGTCAGGCGCACTTCCGAAACGAGCAGGGTATTTACATAGATACCCCACCAAATTAGGTAACTTGAGTGATACCTCATGATCACAATTCGTGAAGGATAAAAGTCGGGCCCACTCGATTAACGTAAAGCACCAGAGTTCTTCTATATGGCAGTATCACCTGACGTCATGTGTATAGTTTGCAAGCTCTGTATTCCGGGCCTCCAACTACGATTCGGTTTCTCGATGGTTCTCTTCGCAGAACATATGGAAGTATTCTGAGCACGATGCTATGCAGAGTGATGGATTCATTAATATTCATGATGTCAAAACCGAAATTATTCCACCTCCAGATAATTACAATGTGATTACGATGTTTTGATCTCGGATGTCACTGACCAAATACTGGATACCACAATTGCTGAGAAATTGGGCATACGGTACTTGAGGGAGGGTACGAAGGTTGATGCTGAAGAAAGGGTTCAGATGCTCGATGCCTATACAGATGGCCCAGATGAGAGGACGATATTTCCCCTAGCTGTTACCACGGGAGGTAGTTCGCTGGGTTGTTTTATTCATGACACCAGGTGTCCATGGATTTACATTTTGACTCAAGTGCCCTTACTTGTTTGTTGAGAAAGTTCCAACCAGATTTAGGCAGCCAATGCTCTCAGTATCGAGGAAGAACCAGGAGCATGGGTCACTTAGGGTAGATGAAAACATGTCACTCATGTAGTGCTACCAAAGTCTCAATATAATGGGGTTAATTTGCTTGGTACATTATTCGTAATAGCAGTTTTTCCACTTGCACTCTAATACTTTTGAGAATCAGTATAGATTATATTAGAAAGGATAAATGCTACGCTTCAATCCCTTAAACTAAAAGCTCATTTTTTGTGATTTATTCTCACTGTTCCGATGGTTGGCGGGGAGATGGGTTGCGAGATCCAAAGGGTGGATCACTTCTGCAGGGTGGGGTTGGAGGTACATTGGCTACAATGATCAAACTTGTACAAGACACAGGCATAAAAAAATGGTACGGAGCAGGGGTGTTGATGTTGATTTTGTTGAAAATGAGATGTACGGCACCGCAACCAGGAAAAGCGTAGTGGGGCTTAAAAATATGATTAGCAAAGTAGTTGCATGTAGCATAGAAAGAATGAGAAAACAAGAGATGTCTAAAGGAAATCAAGAAATGAACAAGAAGAAGAAAAAGATAGAAAACAAGAAAGAATCTATTAAAAAAATATAGGAGAGAAGGGGTGTCAACAATTATCGTGATGAGAAAAGATAAATAGAGGACAGAAGAAGAGAAAGATAACCTTTGACCATACTATCAAACCACTCGTCAATGCACAATCATGGCCCCAGTTACTCATAGCCCTAGCTGTGCTTTTGCAGCAACCTCTCCTCCACCCCACTCACTTATTTCTATAAGTTTAAGCAATTGAAATTGGCACTTTTCAGTACCTTTGGTTTTTACCAATGTAAAATACCTTCATCCCATGTACCTCCATACCAATTATGTGAAGAAAACACTTGTTTACCGTACAACTATTTTATCCCTGACCCTTGTACTTCTGTGCTTTGTTATTTTGACAGCGCTGGATAGGCGGGGCGGCGTGGCATGAACGTGGGTTGCCCGGCTGGCTCGGGTATGGTCAGCGGTTCAAGATGTCAAAGCTTCTTACAATTCGTGGCATTATGCCTACTAAATTAAATCATGCTTTACTTCTGATGGTAATAAACGTCTGGACTTCAAGCCTCTGTCTGTCTCGTCACTAACGTCCATACCCGAGTACATTTAAGATTTGCGGAGAAATCTCAGAATGTTCGGGAAGCCTGGATACTTCGGAAGGCTGCAAGCTGAGCTTGGCAGAATGAAGTGATGCGTATGGATAATAAGCTGTGGCATAGTGCACTCAATACATGGTGCACAGAATAATTTGCATAAGGGAGGGGTTTCCCCAGCACTCTGGGAGAAGTAGACAAAGTCTTCCACCCTTATCCAACACACATAATACATTTTACAACAATAACTTGAAGGTGAGTCTGTTTAATTCCTACCTCTCTTACTGGCTAAAGTACTGAAGACTGCCTTGTTGAATTCATGAGAAGTGAACAGTAATCAATCATGTTTAGGCTCGTCCGCAGGCCAGCATTCAAGCTGGCGAGTACTTACCACCCCTGCCCCAAAGTCCACTATCCATGCAGGGCGATCGGCACAACTTCAGTAAGCTTGAAGTCCAAATAGCTTACAAACCATTCAAACCAGGGGGCCAGAAATGCAATGCTGACGACGATAGCCACCACCACAACCACCGTTACCACAATAGCAACATTGGGGGGCAGGCTTGAAATCAGACTCAGCCTCGCCCATCATCAGGAAAGACTTTTCTGAACTGTCTATGGTCTGCTTGCAAACTAGTATTCATATATGGGATATTATGCTAATAATTCTTAGGATGTTTCAAATGTGAAACTGAAGCTCGACCACCTTGAGTCAGGACAGAAAGAGATGAAAGGGGAGATGAAAGGGGAGATGAAAGGGGAGATGAAAGAGGTGAAAGGCAAGATCAAAGATCTTAGTAGTCAGATAGAGAGGAAATTTGCCGAGACGGATGGCAAGATTGACAAGATTCACAGCAGGATTGACCGTGTATTGTTCGTTGTTGTCATTGGTGTTGTAGGATTTTTCGCGAAAGGTGGCGTTGACTATTACCTGACTTCCAAGAAGTCGGCTGCTATAGCATAGCTAAGCGTCATGCACTCCACCTATTTGAAAAGATTCACGACTGATTAATGTGTTGTAGGATGGTGTTGAGTACACTTGCTTTTTTTTCCATAGTTAATCCAGTTAGCATTGAATACGGTGTTTTACAGCATAGTGTGCCTACAAGTGAACCTTTTCAATACCATGCTCTTCATGAGAAAACCTCTCGGATACCATGGACAGTGAAATATACCATCGAAAAAGCGAAAAGTTTGACGACAATTGCTTCAATTTTGACTCCTCATAAAACCGTGAAGAAAAACGCAAAAAATAAGCTAAAAACAGGAAATAAAAACAGAATAGTCTGATACAAGTAGATGTTTAATTTTGTTAATGGTCAGAAAACATGTTTGTTTTATTGGTCTGTTGTCGCATTAAGGTGGTATGTTTTGGGTGAATTGTCATGCCAAGAATCCCAAGAAAATTGCCTAAAAACATCACCAGACCACCGGATTTGTGTTGAAAGATATTCCCTAGTTATGAGGGAGAGTATTCCTTTTGTTTTGCAATTTCTTTGATTTTTTTGCATTGTTTGAGAGATACAAGAAGTCATTGAGTGGGTGTAAATTTTTTATCGTCATTGTAATCTAAAACCTTATGGATGATATGTTTTTGCCAAGAATGGTATACTGTAGTGCAAGAAAACCAAAACGTGCACCAGAATCACTGCCAAGATGCAACCGGATCAGTGCCAAGATTTCGAGTGAAGCTCTATGATTCCTATCGATATCCGCAGTGACCAGGCTTGAGACATGTTTTACCCAATCAAACTCTGAGGTGCGGTTGAGATGGTGTTGCATTGTTTAATGCTTACCCGCAAAAACAAGGCGTTTTCAACCTTCAAAATCGTCTTTATTAAGCAGTTACTGGATATTAAAAAACCACTACAGGATTCTAGCTTTCGCTTTCTGGTAGTGGTTTTTTTATCTTTATCAAGTCTTGCATGGAGCCGATTTTGAAGTGCAGAGAACATACAAATTCCGGTGCATGTTTTGGTTTTCTTGCACCATAACCAGATCTCTTGGGCGCAGCACCTGACAGACTACCGGTGTGGGCTAGGGCGATTTGATAGGGTAGTTTGGCAGTCGCATGGTGTTCTTCGCCGACTGTGAATCGCACATTACTGACATTAGTAGATAGCTTGGCGCGCAGAATTGTCTGCCTAAAAAGGCGCTTTCGTGTTTCCTTAGTTAGACAAGTGCAACCACACCTTCCTTTCAACGATAAATTCAATCACCACTTCACCTCTATTGGGCTTAGCTTTATCCTCGATTTGCTCCTTCCATATCGACTACTGGCGTGGCCGAGTTGAAGCTGGACGCCCTTATATGGAAGCGATCAGCCAACGAATGAGAAGTGGTACCTAGATGTATAATTAGTAAACACATACGGTATAGCATATAGAAAAAATGGCTGCCCACACATCTAGGCAAGTATTGCATACCTGCATAATTATCATCTATCCATTGAAGTTATCGTTTCCACCATGAGGAATAATCCACTCTAGCTTCTCATGGAAGGCTTGGCATTTCTCGTCAATAACCTCCTGGATGTTTAAAGATAATAGAGTTAAAGCAAGCTGAATGAATAGGCAGGCATGAAGAATATAGACTATGATTAGGTGGACTACATTAAATAGAGCAGGTAAACGGTTGTTTTCTACGGTTTACCAAATTACATCACTTGACTTGGCAAACTCATTCTACACTTGCATTTGAAAAGTCCTCATAACCATGCTGCATTACCACTACAACCTTTCTAAAAGGTTTTATTACTTGTTACACAACCCATGATTTTGGTTTTCTACCAATCACATACTGCCACGTGAGTTTTGAGTTGACTTCATGTCTTCTAAGAACATTATTGATCTTCTACAAGAGGAAGTCTGAGTATTAAGGTTGAAGGTTAAAGAGAGGGAAATTCAGTTACAGCTTACTTCGAGGGACCCAGTTCCCACACCGTCATGAAGTGAAAGGGCACATTCAGTACCTACCAAACCCAGGGCTATCTGTGAGGGTACTCCTGTTGCACTGAGGGCTCTTGGACAAAATTCACATACTTGGGCTAAAGTTGTCATCAAAGGGAAGAAGAGGAAGGTGGTCGAGGAAAAAGAGGCAGGTAGGGTGCCAGACCCTGAAGAAAATAGGGGTCCGGGTCTCCCAGTTATGGTCAAAGTAGAGGGTGTGTGGTGGGATGATGGGATTGATAGGGTGGTTGTGGGATTAAAGGAGGCAGGGTTTGTGAGTTGTGAGGGAGGTAAGTGGTCAGTAGGAGAGGAAGAGAGGGAGAGGAGGATGAAACAAGGGAGGAAATTGTCGACTGTAGTGGTGAGGGTGTGGGGAAGGGAGAAAGCAGGGCAACTATGCTATGCTGGCCTTTGGGTTGGTGGGGTATTGTTATGATCGGCTATAAGATCTTTCCTTTCTTATATCTTGCAACAGGCAACGACCCTATCATTAGCTTTTTTCCTTAGAGGTAATACTTACTTATCTCTTGTTGTATTCTCTTTCCTTCGAGAATTCTCAATACTTGTTATCTTACACTACATCTTAGATATTGACCATTGCCAATACTAAGTCCTTATAGTGCTAACTAGTATTGATTCTGTTCCTCTTCTTGATTGTTGGCCTTTGTAGTAAAGAGCGTAAAGGTGTTTTATTGATAACTTATAAGATAGGAAATAACTTAGGTGGTTGCGTGAAGAACTAACTGTCAGGTCCTATTGACCTCCTTATATAGTTCTTTCAGCAACCTGCTTACAAATCAAATGAGTCACAACTGTGACTCATGCACTCGCATAACATATAACCTCATGACCATACTTGGTCATGCGTGAAAGTCCCATGACCTTAAAGGGGTCATGTGCGAATCCTCATGACTCGTATAAACGAAGTCATGCCTCTTAATTCTCATGACTCATAGGCGTACCTATGAGTCGACGCTCAACCTACCAATCAAATTCAAACATAAACAACTATGACTCACAATTGTGAATCATATAAAACCCTATGACTTGTATGTGAGTCATAGTGCGAAACATAATATCATATGACTCAATTGAGTCATGTGCAAAACCTTTAACAAATGAAATACTATGACATATAATTGTATGTCATGTGAAACCATTACAAACCATGCCGGGTGTGTAATAGGTATGGTGTTCAGTTAGGAGATTTGTGGTGATACTGGGGAAGAGGAAGGAAGCGGGGTGGGTTAGGGTTGTGGAGAAGGTGGATGAGAAGGTGGGAGGTATAGAGAAGAGTATGGCAGAGGTAGTGGTGAGTGTGGGTGAGAGGGTGGCAAATGTGGAGAAGAATGTGGTGGGTGTAGCTGAGGAAGTTGATGGAGACGGTAGTGGAAGGGATGAACTTGGTGGAAAAGGGGGTGGGGGAGATGAAGAGGGAGATAATGGAGAAGGTGGAGAAATTGGAAGTGGAGAGGTTGGTGTAGATGCAGATAAAGGTAGTATCTGTGGGGCCAAGTGGTTATAGGAGAAGATGAGAGAAGTAGATAAATTGTTTTGTTTTTGTTTATCTGGTGCGGGGCTATGGTAGACACTTAATTTAGTATAGAAAACTGTAGTTTTGTCACAATAAAAAGCAAAAGTTTATAAAAATAAAAAAAATAAAAAAAAAGTCCTTGTAACTACAGTGGCACATTCATGTAGTTGTAACTGGAGTAGTGTGTTGGTTACTCCTATTTGAAAAGTCCTTGTAACTACACAGGTGGCAACAGGTGCAATATATTGCCACCACAATCAGATGTAGCCTTGGGAACTGATCGCAAAACAGATAAATGTAAGCAAACAATGGCACCCCTGTATTTTGAAATCTATGATTCCCACAATGCCAGATATGAGAACAACTATGATATTACTGTGCTTGCTGATGCTGGCTGGGGCTATAGAAAGATAGCAAAGCATATGGGAATGCCAGTCTCTACAGTCCAAGGAGTGGTTAAGTGCTATCAAGCACAAGGTTCTACCAGCATACATGATGCTGACAATCCTGGCCATCCCACTAAGATATCTCACCTTATTCAACAACAGATTGAAATCTTAGTCCAAAAAGATCCTCAAGCTTCCTTAAGTGAAATTACTGAGGAGCTGCATGTTACAGGGTAGCCCAACCATAGATAGTATTAGCTGGTCCAAGCTGTATACTTCTTGAAGTAAAGTAAGGTAAAGTAGAACAAAGATAAAGATTGTAAAGGTAGGCTCAGAAAGTTGTATGTGTAATAAATTTTTCAACAGTAAATAATAAATATATTAATAAGATCTCTTCTCCATTGCTTGATGTTTCTAATAGCTGGGAGTACCTTGATATTTATATTCTACATCTGGGTTATCACTAGCTACAACCAATTTCTATACTATCTAAGTACCCTCATTGAGACACCTCTTATTTTTCCTGAGTACGAACACTCCTGACCCTGAGAATATTTATCCCACTTAGCTTTGATTTCTTCAGACTCCTATTATTTCTGAGGGTGTGAACACTCCATCAGTAGGTAGTTTTTGATCTCTCTACCATATGAACTTATATTGAATATGCTGCCCCTATGGCAACTATACTAATCATTCTGCCTCAAAACATAAAGTGATCAGCTTTGATGAATGAGCACAGCTATTACATTACCTATTTATACACTGCAAAGCCCATCAGATGTAAACGAATTTCAGACCTGGATCGAGCCAATAGCTCATCAGGCCAAAATCTCTCATACCAACTTTCAAGTAGACCAGCTTGAGGCCCTACTTCTTTCAAAGTAAGAGGCTTAGCTCTATGGCTACCCTTTGTTGCCATAGGCTTGCAATATTCCAGTCACTAATGGTCCCTTCCCAAATTGTCCCATTACCTATCAGCAATAATATTTAACTGCTAATGTACCGGATAGTAACTTACTCAAAACTTAACCAAATCTCCTTGAGTCACTTCTCTTGGGTCACCAAAGATATCCTCTCATATATCCTATGGACAGCATCCAGTTGGACAGACGGTGACAATGTATCTGTCACGGCCATTAGGGTTAAGGTGATGGTGTGATGATCGAGTGGATTGGTTGCATAGTAGGATTGGTTGCGAAGTTGACATAATGGGAACTAATGGAAAGGGCAGAGGGGTTGGGGCTATGTAGAGGGAGGATTTCTTGTATATAAAGGGGTGTGCTCCCTTATACTTTAATTTCTTCTTCTTTTTCTTTTTCTTTATGCAACCTCGTAATTTCCTCACAACACATGTACTTAGGAATTACAGCCTTGCTTCTTTTACTGCTCCACCCACGACCTTGTGAACCCAGAGCAAGAACTCCGGACCCTGACTCTTGGTACAAGTACACCTTACTCATACACCAGTACCTGTCCCCTTACCTTGATCTGGTACCCCGGTAGTGGTGTGCCTTGGACTACTGGACCCCCCCGACACTACCCATTACAGTATCCGGTATTATGCTGAAGGTGTCATTTTTTGTTGCTGAACTGTTGGGACACAACTTGGTCGTAATATTGTGACAATGCCTAGTCCCTACATCGGGGCTGCAGGGGCATGGTAGAAATAATCCTAAGTGAAAGCTGGGTAAGTTTAGTCCTTTATTCCGTATGCCTAACACTACAGAGCTTAGGCTTGAATATTGGACCATCAACTATTAACAAGGTTACTAAAAACCTTGGTTTCAAGCTCAGGATTCCTCGGAAAAAGCCCTTTCTGGATGCTTTTCAGAAGGTGAGCTGCAGGTATGTCTAAAAGCTGGATTCTATTCTTCTGATAAAGTATTAATTAAAATTGTGAATTATAGATACTGGTGCTAGTGTCAACAGGGATGGAAAAGAAAAGACTGGTGGCAAAGATGTATTTAGCTGGATGAGGCTCAGGTTGAATATACTGCCTATCAACTAGGTCGGAAAGTCCACATCAAACCTGGAGAGGAGCTAAAGGAGAAAAACCTTGGACCAAGTTTTCAATCAGGTCACATAGGTATAGGATGTTGGGCGGCATTTGGCTATGATCAGCAGACACCACTTGTGCAAGTCCAGAAGTGAACACCAGCTGAGCGAGTTACACCTTGAGACCATCTGAATCTAAATGCACTTCAATATGCTACTGAGATTTATGATACATATATTATCCCATTTCTTCTCTCCTCAAATACTCCTATTCAAGTTAGTAATATTTGGGTCATTGAAGATAATACGAAATATCATCTTACTGGTCTAAATCAGGCAATTACTTTTGCATTTAAGGTACAAAAACTTCCACTACCAGCACATTCACCAGATCTCAATCCTATGGAAAATGTATGACATATCCTAAAGGCATGATTATGCAAGAGGTTTATGAAAAATAAGTGAGAAAGACCAAGTTTAGAAGATGAGCTATAGAAGGTGATGGAGGAGGAATGGGATGCAATCGATCAGGAGGTTCTAGATAAGCTTGCTGAAGGTATGCCAAGGAGAGTAGAAGCTATTATAGCAGTCAATAGAAATCATGTTAAATGGTAGGAGAGTTATTTTTGAGTGGTTGGATATTCCTATCTCATGAATTTTCTTGTAAAGTGTCATATTTTTACTTATTGTGACTGGTTTCCAAGGCTACATCTGATTGTGGTGGCAATACATCACACCCATTGCCACTTGTGTGGTTATAAGGACTTTTCAAATAGGAGTGACCAACATACTACTCCAGCCACAACTACATGAATGTACCACTGTGGTTATGAGGACTTTTCAAATGTGAGTGTACATTGTTATTTGCTTGCTAATCACTACTATATGAGGGTGTCCAACTTCAACTGGGCCATGTGAGTACATTGCACCATATCTATCTGGGGTCAATTCTGTCCTCACAATCGCATTATATAGCAAGTGGGTCACAAGCACATTTCTTCCTCACAGGCATGCCTGGTCAAACTACCATCAAACTAAGGGAAACTCATTAGGCACTCCTACACTAGTACTCATGAACTGTTAGGGATAGAATACTGTAGAAACTGATGAAATTGGCTAACTCCATCCCAGGATCTTTTAACTCCAGGCCAGAAGGAACATGGCTTGGCGCTCTACTTGGCAGAGTGATGTTTCATGAAGATACCTCATCAGTGAAGTATCATATAAAGAATGAAGCTGATTTCCCCACATCACTCCTCCTCTTAAGTACTTATAAAATACAATTTTGTGACCAGTCAATATAACTAGAAATATTAAATAAACTGAAAAAAAAATGAAAAAAAAAGTTTTAAGATTTGACTGTACCTGTATACAGTCTAAGTGCATAGCCTAAGAGTGTACACATAAACAAATAGTATGAAAAGAAGAGATAAAAATTTAAAAAAAAATCCACCTAAATTACAAGTTATTCCTCATTAACAATAAATTTAATAGCTTCACTGTCATCATCAGTTACTACTATATCCTCATATAATTGTTGTTTTTCCTCCTCCCCAAGATTCCAGTCTCCTACCTCAATTCCTTCAAACTCTTTAATATTAAGCTCACTATCCTTACTTCCATCTGCTGGTAAGGATAACCCAACTTTTCTAAATACTCTTTCTATCAGTTCCTGTTTCTCTAAACAAAACTGGTACCAAGCATCTCCAACACAATTTGTAGTCAAAATCCTCCTTTAACTAATAGACTATTTCTCAAAACTCTCAACACTCTCACACTCCAAGATAGCCTCATCAGTCAATTCTCTAATCCTTCCCTTTAAAGGCTTATTGATTGAAACATCTTGTGGTTGTACCAAACTTGTACAACCAGGTGGAATAAAGGAAGGAATAATCTCATGAGAGTGAAGTAATTAAAGAATCTGTTCAGTTTTATGTGCACTGCAGTAGTCCAAAGCAAATAAACTAGGTCTGACCTCTAAAACTGATGTAATATACTCCTTAAGGTACTTGTAAAAGAGGTCACCATTCATATATGTCTCTTCATTAAATTCAACAAGTACTCTAAGATGGTATTAACCTTTCTCCATCTCATATACTTTCCCTTTTGCATGAAAAATAATAAGAGGAGGTACTCTATTGAAACCATCTGCAAAGACACATAAAACTAAACTTGCCATTCTCTTATCCCATCCCCCCTTACTCTCTTTAACCCATATGGTCTTAGGTCTCACTGAATTATAGGTGTAACTATTAAGGTACTCAAAAGGAAGGGGGGTTTCATCCATATTAAAGATATTGCTGATAGCAAATCTATTAACTGGATGAGAGACACTACTCTCTTGAAAAACACTGTGCTCAGGAGTAGTAATAGAGAGTGGCTAGCTGTTTCTTCTATTAAATCTAAACTAGTTGACTACAAGTTTCGTGTAATCTTCTGGGACCTATTTATATATATTAGTATTTCTACTCACTTTATACTATTTAGTAATAATATATAGCTTACCTTTTATACTTCCTTGGTAACAGCTCTTAAACTGATCTTAAATCTTGCTAAAAATCCCTCAAACCATCCATTGGAGAACTTGAAAATAGATCTGTCTATAGTGGGATACACAGCCATAAATATTTCTATAAAATGTTTCCTAAATATTACAGATCATTATTTTCACATACCAAATGCTAGTATTCTTACTAGTAGTCATGCTCCTTGCATACATCTATGCAAAGCTGAGATAAATCATATCTCCATCAAGATCACCCAAGAGCTCAACCAGATGACACATGAATATGTGCAGCTACAGCTCTACTGGTCTTAATGACTCTTCAGTATGCTGGAAGAGGCAAAAGAATAGGTTTCCTTTATCATATGGTTTTATTTGTTATATGATTACATTATATGATGGGGTTGTTATGACAACTAGATTAATGGCAGCAGGTATGAGGATTTCCTTAAGTATGATTATGTTATTTATTGTTTATACCAGCCATCGTATTAATGGTATTTCCATAGAGAAATTCAGGAGGTTAGGAGATGGCTAGGAAATGATTACATGTACATTTTAATAATCAGGAGGCTGATGATGGATATATAAAGCCTGGAACTTTTATGTTGTTTAGTTTCCTTATACAATCACTTATACATATAAGCTACTAATTGGTTCACATACTATAGTCCCATGTGCATCCAACCTATATCTCAAAGAGTGAGAAGAAGGCTCTGATTGATGTTGGGTGATCCTGTGAACTATTAAGATCTCTCTACTATGATCATTATTTGATTGAGATATCTGTGGCCTGACCCAGTAACATCAAGAATGACAGAACTGATGTTCCCTAATGTGTCAAGAAGTGGTGGTTTGTCACATTTGATTGCACCTACCTTTCAGTACCAAACATTACCATAGTAACTTTCAGTCTTGAAGATCTTGCCACTGCACTCTCAAGAACTAGTTTATGAATCTACAGCCCAGTCACCCTATCTCTACCTAGGTCACCTGGAGAACTAGTGACACCAGATAATACAAGAACTACCTGACAATCTATGTCATTCAGGAACACTCCATTCATACTGCCCAACATGTTAGGAGCAGGAGAGGCCAGTAACCCCCAAGGGGGTACCTACTTGTCAAATGACTAATTAGTACAATTCATAGCCCAAATCCTTGCTGGAATCCAAGAAAATATGGGTGGCAATAGAGGAGGTATCAAGCCAAAAGAGCTAGAAGAATTCAAGAATGAACCAACCAAGCTTCCCAGCTTCCTGGCTAACCTACAGCTCATATTCAACATACAACCCCACAAATATGAAATGGATGCAGCAAAAATCAATTATACTCAGACCCTCTTCAGAGGTAAGTCCATCAACTAGCTGGTACCCATTATAGAAGGACAAATACCAGTATCATGCACAACTTATGCAATATTTAAAGAAGTACTACAAGAGACATTCAGAGATAAACAAGCTAAACAAAGGGCAGCTAATACCATGGACAAGATCAAACAAGGATCTCAAGCCTTCAGTGAATACTAGTCAGACTTCAGACTATTTATGATGGAAGTAGACTACACAGATGAAGGATATCTCCATTACCTCCAGAAAGGAACCAGTAATGAACTATTAGACTGCTATCAAAATCAGTATGAAAACTTCACAACACCAGCTACCTTTGCCGATTGGGTAATATGGTAAGAAGTAAAAATCCAATCTATTCAACAGATGAAGGGGATTAGCCAATGATTATTCAAACCCATAAACAGTGTCCCTCCAAAACCTCCATAGCCCAAGCCCCTAACAATATCACAGAGAGGTAATACCATGGACCTCAATGCCAATAGATTCTCGAGACTTCCCAAAATTGAAAAGCAGGTATATGACAGATGCAGAAGAGAGAATCTATGCCTATGATGTGGTAAAGTAGGTCACAGAGCAAAAGAATACAGAGGAAGAGCAAATGCATTCAAGGTCAATACACTAGAAATAGACTATTTAAATGACAAGGACCTGCAGGATGTACTAGACTGCTAGGCCCCCAACTAATAATGCTGCAAGCAACTTCTTTTGAAGTTATATCAAAGGACTGAGATCACAATTCACAAATTATACTACATGCATACACCCTCTAGGCCAATGAAGACATAGAAGACAAACTCCACATTATGATTGACAGTAGAGCCACAGACAACTTTATAGACCTTGAAAGTACTACCAGACTCAATTTAATACTAACCAGACAAAACAACATCCCCCTCCATACAGTAATGGGAAAATTGGGATTTATGATCACCTATTATATACTACTATCATTAAGAATAGACAGTCATTATGAAACAGTCAAACTACATTTAATGAAACTTGAACACCAAGGAATCATACTTGGGATGCTATGGCTAGTCAAGCATAGACTAGCTGTGGACTGGAGAAACAAGAGGGTGCAATTCACATCACCCTTTTGTGTAAAAAATTACCTTAAAAGCTCACCCCAATGCAGAGTAGTTGATGAGAGCCAGGCAATAGAAGAACAATTGAAGACAGTAATCCTAGAGCCCTGGGGGCTGAAACAGGGTCATGAAGCCTATGAAGCAACAAGTATGAAGCATACAGCAGAATCTACAAGGTTGAAACAGAGTATGAGAGTCTATAAGGTACAAGTAACTGTATAGGAATAGGCCAAAAACCAAGACATGCCTGAAGATGATGAGTTCTTGAGGACTGGTAACCCAGCCAAGATTATTGTTATGGGGGTGCTTGGGATCCAGAAGGAAGGACAAGAAGGATAGGAGGAAGTCCAAGGTACGCGACCAAGGCAAGAAAGATTCAGGAGATAAGAGCAAGAGAGTGAAAGATAGGATTTGTGCTTGAAGGAAAGGTGGCAGGGAAAGATGACAACTTTTGTATATTGGTGATGAATACAAGAG
>ML120447.1:0-12620 GCA_003788595.2 Choiromyces venosus 120613-1
TCAGGACGCGACGTCGGCTCGACAGTACGTCCTGGTTAACAGTTATCGTTACGGGCGCCCTGTGCATCAGACGCACAGGACACACCGGGTGCAAGATAATATTTTTGCTGATGTAATCATATTTAATGAAATTCTCCTGCCTACTACCATTAATCCAGTTGTCATAACAACTTCATCATATTACATAATCATATAATAAATAAAACTATATAATAAAGGAAACCTTATTCCTCTACCTCTTCCAAGGTACTGAAGAGTCATCAGGACCAGTAGAGCTATAGCTGCACATATTCATGTATCATCTGGTTGAGCTCTTGAGTAATCTTAGTGGAGATATGATTTAACTCAGCTTTGTATAAATGTATGCGAAGAGCATGACTACTAGTGAGGACATGTTACGATCGGCTATAAGATCTCTCCTCTCTTATATCTCGCAATAGGCAACAATTCTATAGTTAGCTTTTCTTGGAGGTAATCTTACTTACCTTCTATTGTATTCTCCTTCCTTCGAGAATTCTAATACTTGTTGTCTTACGCCACGTCTTAGATATCAACCCTTGTCAATACTAAGTCCTTATAGTGCCAACTTGTATTAGTCTTAGTTCAGTTCTCTGGTTGTCTGATATGTGTATAAAGAGCGTAAAGGTGTTTTATTTGAAATATAATAGATAGGAAATAACTTAGGTGTTTGCATGAAGAACTAACTATCAGGTCCTATTGACCTTCTTATATAGTTCTTCCAGCAACCTACTTACAAATGAAATGAGTCACAACTGTGACTCATATACTCGCATAACATATAACCTCATAACCATACTTGATCATGCACGAAAGTCCCATGACCTTAAAGAGGTCATGTGTGAAATCTCATGACTCGTATAAATGAAGTCATGCCTCTTAATCCTTATGACTCATATGCGCACATATGAGTCAACGCTCAACATACCAATCAAATTCAAATATAAATAACTATGACTCATAACTATGAGTCATGTGAGACCCTATGACTCGTATGTGAGTCATAGTGTGAAAACATACCATCATATGACTCAACTGAGTCATGTGCAAAACCTTTAACAAATGAAATACTGTGACATACAATTGTATATTATTTGGAACCATTACAAACCATGCCAGGTTTGTAATAGGATACTAGGATTTGGTATGTAAAAATAACAATCTGTGATAGAGGAGGACAAGGAGGAGGAGGATTCTGGTGATAAAGCCATTGTGATTGAGGACATAAGTTTCTAACCCTGAATCCATTTTAGCTAACATCTGGAGACATACTTAACTAATCATGAATATAGAATGAGGAATCAGATAAGGAACTGGATAGGGAACTGGGCCCCTCAAGATGTCCTCCCACCAAGCACTAAGACATCCCTTCCTCTTGTGACCTTGAGCCTTCTGCTGGGCTGTCTAAGGAAGACAAGCTCTGAGCCATACTTGAGCTTGTCTGGGACCAGACCTGGATGGTGGAGTTCATCATGACTCGCAGCTGGGCAACCCACTTTGGTGGGCAAGATAAAGTCATAGATAGCTCCCCCCCCCAGTTCTTCCAGCTCTGATGACCCCATCTGCACCCCTGGCTTCTGTTGTAGCTGCCTCTAGCCCCACAAGTCACGCAACTATTCCTTGGGCTCCAGTATCCCCCTGTGCATCCTAGTGTAGAACCAGCAACTATAAGGCACAAAAATCATTGTTCATTTTCTTTTGTAGCTTTTCCCATTTCTCTTTCATAGCTTTTTCCCTTTTTCTTCTTTTCTTTTTGCTATATATTAGCTTGGCTTTGTTGGTTAGTCTTTCTTAGCTAGTAGTTGTGAGCTAGTAATAAAAAACCATTTGATACCCTTACTTGGGCATCTCCTTGCTAGCCTTTCCAATCTCAAGTACCTAGTATGTGATAATAGTGATAGCACTAAGCCCCCTTACTTCAGTGCCTGGAGTTTTCTTGATTCAGTGTGTCTTGCATTGTCTGTCATTAACAGTCCTAGCATTCACTGATCATCTGAGCCAAATGTTTACTAGGGTATGGACATTAGTGACGAGATGGACTGGGGTTTGAAGCTGGTACAGAATGGCTGGACTACAACCTCTGCCTATCTCATCACTAATGTTCATATCTGAGTAGGTCAGATTGCTTGAATTCAGCCTCTCAGGTATTCAGCTGTGTTGACTCAATGCCAGTAGACTATTTTAGATATTGCTAGTGCTAGTTAGGCAAGGCAAGAACTTCAGGAGGAGTTAGTGTTGCTGAATAATACATTTTTTGGCTAGAATTTGTTACACCTTCTCCATTAGCAACCTCTTCATTTCATCTAATTTTTTCATGCAAGAGTCTTGAGCCCAATCATAGTTGAGAATGCTTAGATTATTACAAATATAATGAACACTCTCAAAACACTTTTTTGTAGCCAAATATTTTGCTTTAATAATGAGTGATAGTAAATGATCCTGTACCCCCCCTCCTGCAAGGACTCCTAATATATAAGACATGATATATTGTAGAGAATACAATAAAAATATACAGACTTCTTATCTTCACCAAACTGTGCTTGAGATACCTACAATTTTCCTACATCCTGAATCTTAACACCTGACATTTGCTAACCTATTACACCATGAATAAGCAACAGGTCAATACATATGGTCAGCCTACACCTCGAGTTGACAATCTATACAGAGGCAGATATGAGGTGCAACCTGGTACCATAGAATCAGGAAAAGGGAGATCTAAAACACATCAAAACAAATCTCAAGATGCATCCTCAACTCATGATTCTTCTCCACCCCCAATTGCAAGCCTACTAGGAAGAGCACTGAAGCAACTATAGAAGGGCACAATGCTGACCATGACCTATGCAGAACCCAAAACTGAACCCAATGATCAAACAAATACCCTAACAGTGCATCTATTGGATGATCGTAGTAATAAATACCAAATCTCACATAGACCAGCTGAAACAGAATCAGACCCCAAACCTGATAGAGAAGGTATCAATATTGTAGAAGGCCTCAGATCAAGATGTAATCATGGGTCACAAGTAGCTAACAGAAAGGGAGACAATCAGGTGAGAACTAAACAAATTTCGACCATATCAGGGTCTCAGGAGATAGGTCCTACTCGGCATATAATCATGCATCTTGGATGCATAATTCAGCAGAGAACCTACAGTCCTCCAATGTCCCCATTATCGAGTGATGCACAGTTGTTGTCCCCACTAGGTAGCTTGCATGGTCCTGTATCTAGTACTCTGATCTCTAATCCAGCTCCTTACTCTCAGTGAAATATAGTGACAGGTGCAGCAAGGGCCATATTAGATGATGTGAAGACTCTGATTCTACAGTACACCCTGTTTGAACAGCCACTCCTGAATGTAGTTGCTCTGACAGCCCAGGTGCACAAAGTTTGGGATGCTATGCTTGGTAATATTGTGGATGCTGAAAACATCAAACCCTCAAAGTAGTACATAAGTTTAGTATATAGACTCAGGTATATATCACACAATGCAGAATGCAAGACTAACCAAGAAAGATGCCCTAAAAACACTCTGAGGTACAATCTCAGTTTGTATATAAGGTGAAGAAAGAGATTGTGAAGTTATACAGTCTGCCAGATGATCCCACAGCTATGGTGCATAGAGTTGATTATCTGCTGGAATGGGAAAAGTTTATGTGTGACCTAAGAGGGTATGATATTTGTCTCCACTGGGCACCTACCATATAGTGACTACTACTGACCATAATTGTATGTAACTCAGGGCCTGATATTATGATTCCTTGGAACCCAGATTCCTGAGCCGATTTTCTATAAGTAATTTACAGGGAAAAAGATGCAAGGTATTGTGAATCCTGGGTTTCTTGTATGCATGGTACTATGATCAGCTTGATATACACCATAATCTGCTATATACTATGTGCATGACATATGGAGATATATGAGGAGCCTAGGGACTTCAAGCCTGAGGTAGTCAGGGGTGAGTCTCTGAATCATCCAACTGTTCATTCACAATGATGGCAGCTAATTTTTTATTTTTTTTATCTCATATATTCATTGTTAAGTACAAGAACATGCTTGGAGCATTAAGGGCTATATAACAGGGGCACTGTAAGGGAAGATAGATCCCAAGTTTGCAACCGCACTGAAGTGACTCAAAGATCAAAAGCGCTAATCAATAGTAGAGTAATGAAGAATCAAATCAGTAAAACTTAATATCATTAAGCTGCAGCTTCACTCAGTAAGTTTCTCGAGAGGTAGTTGATTGCCAGATTAGAGTGGGACTCACATATAGTTTAAGTAGAATATCATATACTGCCAGTTCTCACCCATCACTACTCTAACTTAATCATGAGTACACCTGTCTCCTCCGGGCTGGCCAATACACACCACTCAGGACATTCTTCCTTTGTGGATGTTGGTCCGCTCTGGCTAAATCTCCTTCTAACATTAAGTGTTTCAGTGCTGCATCTCTAATGCAACCACAGGAGAAAAACGCTTCATATCGTTGACATACTAGTGGAGAACTATCATACAACTGAGGAGATATACCATTTATGAACTCTCATAGCCATATGCATTTCATCTATGCAAGCCTTTAGTAGACATAGCTCTCATGATCAAGCTGAACCTTCTACTTCATTCTAGTCAAGTCTTTGCCTGATAGGAAAGTCTACTCAGCTCCCCTGGTGGGGTACCTTGGTGATTGACCTGGTGGTCACTACCTACAGTTAACTCCCCGAAAGTACCCCTACTATGATAAGAATCATGCTTTTAGAGTTCTCAAATAACCCCAATAGTCTTACAGTAATTGGGCACGAGTTGTATCTATGTGCAATTCACCTACCCAGAGATGCTTCAACATCTTCTGGGCCACCCCGGGACTACCCGGGAGGCTATGGACTACCCTTCCAGTATTACCTGAGTAACTCCTTCAGTTCTTGTCCGTTTTACACATATTTGGTACCAAAAGATAGCCCTTCTTCTGGATCATACCCTATGCTCTCTCATATATCCTACGGACAGGATCCGGTCGGACGGACGGTGACAACCTATACAGTGTTACAAGAGTGACTCCACCCAACTCCTTTTGCTAGGAAGGGAGCAACTCAACAACCATAGGCCCATGAGGTGCGGTCCTTATGCTAGGGCCGCAGGGGGGTGTTAGGAATACCTCTGTAAAATCCTGGGGCATTCGGAACCCTGTAGCTCCTCCTATAGCCCCTCAAAAGCTACCAGGTTTGTCACCTTTGGATTTTACCAGAGTACCCAATCCTTATAGGATCGCCCCCTGCCCCAAGTAAGTACCTCTATATGCTAGGTAGGGTAACTTGGGTGCCATGTCAGGGTAACTCAGACCTTATGGCATGGTAACCCAGACCTCATGTCAGGGTAACTCAGGCCTCATTACATGAGCCTTTCCCAAGCCTGCCTTTAATACTACAATTTTAGAGCATGTGTAGTTGTCCACTATAGTGAACCAAACTACCCTTACCCGTTGACCTCAAGGTCTCCAGTATGGATGTAAGAATAGTTTTCTGTAAGACACCCTCTGGTGGGTCATTACAGACTATGAATCCTCCATCTCCACTATAACTCCAGTCATTGAAATTTATTTTCTATTTGGGAATGACTCAATACCAAGAAAACATCACGAACTTTTCTTCCTCTCCCCCCATCTCAGGGGGGCAGGAGAACATACTTCCCATCTCTTGTTTGCATTTTGGCATCCACTATCTTCTTCCCTCAGGAGGTCTACCCTCTTGAGGACTCCTTTCCCTGCCAGCATCATCTCACGATGTTAGCTACTTCCCACTTACCCTGCTTTTGCTTCACCTCGCTTAGCGATCACTACAGTTGTGATCACTCTGTCAGCCTGCCTTCAGAGCTGTCCCCTCCTCTCTTCCGCCCATGGATGATTGGCTAGCACCCTACTGCTACCTTCCCCTCGCCTTCCTACCTCTGGAATCCTTTCTAGTAGTGATGCTATCTCTCGTATCACAAGCAACTATATGAGAGATGTGGTAATAGGATTGGTCAGCTACCTAGCTGGTACCTTACTACCACCCTAACCCGTGTCTGGCGATACTTCTTGTCTGCCATTCCTCCATCTAACCTTTCCTCTCTCAAGAAGTCTACCCCCCCAGGGACCTCACTCTGAACTCTCCTTCATTAGAGGACATGACACCCAGCCTGTTCTGGCTTCGCAGACTGCCTAGCCTCAACTGAGGTCAGCCTGTCCAGCCTTCAACACCCTGACACCAACCAGGGAACACCTTCACTGTCTACCATCCCCTCAGCATTAATCAGCTAAGACTTGGTCTATCTACTCTGCTGACTCCTGTCGACTACACTCATACTGGGGGCCAAGCCCCCAGCTTTCCAGGTCCAGGGCCACTCTGTCAGCTGCCTATTTCTTTCCTTTAGTTTATTTTTTCTTTTCTAGTTTTATGTTTCTCTTAGGTTCGCTTGGAGGTTTCATGAGTTCTTTCCCTGCTTTATAGTTTTCTTGGTTTCGCTTAGGAATTTCATAAGTGTCTTTCCTTTAGGATTAGTCACTATGAGCGGTGCATACTATTACAAACCTGGTATGGTTTGTAATGGTTTCACATGATATACAATTGTATGTCATAGTATTTCATTTATTTAAGGTTTTGCACATGACTCAGTTGAGTCATATGATGGTATGTTTTCACACTATGACTCACATACAAGTCATAGGGTTTCATATGACTCACAGTTATGAGTCATGGTTATTATGTTTGAATTTGATTGGTATGTTGAGCATTGACTCATATGTATGCATATGAGTTATAAGGATTAAGAGGCATGACTTCATTTATACGAGTCATGAGGTTTTGCACATGACCCCTTTAAGGTCATGGGACTTTCGCACATGACCAAGTGTGGTCATGAGATTATATGTTACATGAGTGTATGAGTCACAGTTGTGACTCATTTGATTTGTAAGCGGGTTGCTAGAAGAACTATATAAGGAGGCGAATAGGACCTGATAGTTAGTTCTTCATGCAACCACCTAAGTTATTTCCTATCTATTATATTATAAATAAAACACCTTTACGCTCTTTATACACTGATCGGACAACCAGAAAAAAGAACTAGACTAAATACGAGTTAGCGCTATAAGGACTTAGTATTGACAGAGGTTGATATCTAAGACATAGCATAAGACAACAAGTATTAGAATTCTCAAAGGAAGGAGAATACAATAGAAGGTAAGTAAGATTACCTCTAAGGAAAGCTAACTACAGACTCGTTGCCTTTTGCGAGATATAAGATAGGAGAAATCTTATAGCAGATTGTAACATGTACGACATTATGTCAGAATAGGGATCAGGGCCGAGATTTCTTTTGTTTTTGTTTTTGATTTATGGTTTTGTTTTTGTCATAGCCCTTAAGTCTCTACACAGATTCTTGTACCTTAACAAGGAATATATGAGATAAAAAAAAATCAAAAATCAAAGCTTTAAGGACTATGGCCAAAACAAAACTATAAATCAAATACATAGACAAAAGAAACTCTTGGCCCCAGTCTCCCAGTCTGACAATTCCATTATTGCACCCCAAACTATGACTGATCTAGCTAGTAAAGAAATTAATAGCATCCTAAGCAAACCTAGAAAAATCATAATAAAGGAAAGCTAGCTAAAACAATAGGAAAGTATATTGGCAGCACGGCCTGAGGTGGTCCTATTCCAGGCCAGGTGCAGTTGAGACTGCTGGTGCCCGAAGGGCTGGCATTGATGGTGGGAACCCCATTCCCATTGCTTTAATGTAGTTTGTCAACTCAAGCGTGAGGTCAGCAGTTGTCCAGAGGGAAGACTCTGGGCCAATATCATCGACTCCAGGGAGATGGGAAAGGCATTGTTCGGCCTTGGGAGGTCAGTGGAGGATGGCGTAGTCTAAGGTTTCTTCCTCTCCCTCACAGTATGGGTATGTGGTGGGGACCTCGGGCTCCTCCCTGGTGGTGTGGGCTGCCAGATAACTCTTCCCAGTGTGCATCTGGTGGATTCTACCAGCCACGAACTTGTCAAGACCCATGAAAGTGTGGGGCCTCGGTGATGACTGGTAGGGGTAGTACAGTGGGGGTTGTGACTGGAGGGCCCAGTCTTGGAGGAGTTGAGAGTGGAGCTCCACCTTGATGTCTTTGTAGGGTTTCATACCAGGGGGCACAGGAGGCACTAGGTCTGAAACAAGGTATGGTGCTACAAGAGGGAATGATCCTGTAGAGCAGAGGAGTGAAAGCAGTGAGTAGCATCAGGCATCAATGGGAAGGTACCTCCTAGTCAGTACTGTAGCCATTAAGGTGTCCCAGGGGAGAGGGATGCAGTTGGTGTTCCTCCTGGCCAGGATGGCTCTTGCCTCTCAGTAAGTATTTGAGGAGTCTACTATGGGGAGCATAGGTGGCATCCTTGCCACCACTGGGTTAATGGAGGTTGATGAGCAGGCAAGCCTTAAGGCTGCCATCTATCACTTGTGTTTGAGGAGGATGGGAATGGGTAGTAGGCAGACCTTGCTTGCCAAGATAGTGGTGGGGGTCACCTAGAAGCAGTTTGTGACCCAGAGGAGTACCTTATTCCAGAAGACAGACATCTTGTCTAAAGTCACTGCAGTGGGCTGGAAGAGGTTCGCACCATAGTTGAGGATACAGAGGATGAAGCCTGATGCAATCCTATGGCATTATTATTATTATTATTATTATATATCATTATGCTTATAGAGTCAGGTGGCTATAAAGTGGTACTAACATACATATGGGCACTCACAAGTGCCAGGTCCATGATCTGTCTCTTTCTACATACTAGTATCATCTTTTGAATGGGCCATGCATGAGCCATAATGACAAAAGAAATCTATCACCATTCTTAAAGCCTAACAGATAGAAGGAAATACAAGTGAGAAAACCTAAGTAGCCCTGTTTCTCCTCTCAGTTGCTGCCTGGTATGCCGCGATGTAGGTGAAACATTCCTGGGATGTTGCTTGGTAGGAGTCTTTGCAGTTAGTGCATTGGATAGTGGTGTAAAGGCATGTTTTGCCCTTGATAGGACAATCTGATCTGCTGCAGGTGTGGAGGAGTATTGGGTGCTCTTAGGAGCAGATGGCACAGTGTATTTGCCCAGTGCATTGGCTGGTGTGGTGGCCAAAGGCTAGGCATTTGTTACATTGGGTGTCAGAGCTAAAGGTTAAGTAACCTTGAACCTTGAACTTCCTGCCAAAGAGGGAGAGACCTTTGCTGAGGGCCTTGTCTGTGGAGTCTTTGGTGGCAATTGTGAGGACCAAAGCTGAAGCAGCTTTGTTCTGATGTCGGGCTTCTGTAGTGAGCCATCTAGGAAGATGGGGAAGGTGGATCCCAGGGTTGAATTCTTCAATCTCTACCTGGACAGTAGTGAAGGAGCTGTTGGTAGGGATGCCATGTAATATGACCTTGTACCAGATTTCATCTTTTCTGAGGCTAATAGCAGCTGGTATGGTGGCTCTGATTGCTTCTTCAATAGCAAAACGATGGTGTTTGAGGACAAAGGTGGCAGGAGTATTGTCCTTGATGATTAAAAGAACATAGTGGTTGGTAGTAAACTCAATCATGACAATGAGAGGTTTCTTAATGGCTGAGTTGATTACATTGCAGATGGTGAGGGTGTTGGTGTTATTAGGCAGAGCTGTTCCATCTCTTTCAATGACAATTGAACCATCATGTTTGGTCAAAACTGCAGGTAATGCAATTTTCTTTGGCGGAGTATTGGAGGGTTAGGAGGAGAGTGATTTGGCTACCTTCTAGACCCAGGTAGGGAGTTGTTGTTGTTGCTGTAGTGTGGGGAGGGTGGATAGTGGTGTGGTTGTTTGGTGTTGAAGTTGTGTTTCTAGCAATGCAACTTTGGAGGAGAGGGCAGCTACCTCATCTTTCAAGGCTTGAGTGTCCTGGATGTGCCAATCTTGAACAACAAGGAGGTAGTTTTGCAAGGCTTGAAAGGTTTCATGGAGGAGATTGATTTGAGTAATGAGTTCTTGGTAGGATGGTTGGTTTGTTTCTGAGGTAGGAGGAGGGTGAGGAGAAGAGGAAGCTGATTCCTCATCATTACTGAAGTTGGGGCCAGGGGCTGGATTGACAAGAGAGACTTGATCATCTACTATGTGTGTGTCCACTGGTGAAGATTGTTGGGGGTGGAAGTTGTGAGACTGGAATGGGCTGGTGAGGGGTTCCTGCCACCCCTACCTCTGCCCCTTTGTCTGGCAGACATCAGAGGTGATGGAGAAAGGACTCAGTTGAAAATTGTAATAAAGCAACAAATAGGAGGGGATGATTTGTTGGTAAAAGTGTTTAAAGTGAGGGGTGAAGCAGTGATAATTGGTAGTTGACCAATGAGAGTAAAGCTTGGTGAAAATTTTGGTCTGATTTTTTCTTTCACTGTAGTTGTAATGGCAATGGAGTCCACAATCCTGTGGCAGGCATAGGGAGACATGCCTGCCCTGGGAGGGGACAGCTGCCGGATGGTTGTGAAGGCCCCTTGGGCAAGTGTGAGCCTTCTGATGAAGTGGGTTGTTGTCTCCAGGGTCAGAGTGAACTAGTAACTAAGTCAGCATATGACCTTGGAGGGGTGGAAGACCATGCCATTGAGAGCGATAGGGGAGTTAGAGACTTCTGACTGGTCCTTCTCAGTGTGCCAGTGGATGAGCTCCATTTTTAGGATGGAAAGGGACATACCGATCCTGGCTACCCTGTTAGAAAGTAAAGAAAAAATATGCTGAAGAGCCCTGATATTCCTCCTGTAAGAAGAGGAAGAAATGGTAACAGAAAAATCATCAACATATGAGAAAATAACTGAACCTGGTATTGAAATATGTAAACCAGAAACATAAATCAAAAACAATAAAGGAGAGACTGTCACTATTTGTGTCTTCTTATTATATCTTGTATTGAACTAACAATATTGTACTTTTTTTTTTTTTTTTTTTTAATTCATGAGTTCGTTGTTAAGTACAAGAATCTGTGTGGAGCCTTAAGGGCTATGACAAAAACAAAGCTATAAACCAAATGCGTTAACAAAAGAAATCTCGGCCCCAGTCTCCCGGCTAGACGATTCCGTCTCTGCACCCCAAACGGTGACTAATCTAACTAGTAAAGAAAATAACATCCTAAGTGAACCTAGAAAAATCATAATAATGAAAAGCTAACTAAAATGATAGGAAAGTAAAAGGGCAGGGCAGCCAGAGGCGGTCCTATCCAGGGTCCTGGGGGGTGGTAGTTGGCGCCGGGCCCCGGAGGGCTGCCATGGTTGGTGGGAAGCCAGTTCCCGTGGCTTTGATGTAGCTGGCGAGGGCAAGCGTGAGCTCGACTGATGCCCAGATTGGGGAGTCCTGGCCGATGTCTTCGACTCCAGGGAGATGGAGTTGTCGGAGTTCGGCCTTGGCGGAGCAAGTTAGGATGGCGTGGTCCAGAGTCTCGTCTTGTTCCTCGCAGTATGGGCAGGTCTTGGGGGCCTCGGGGTCCTCCCAGGTTGTGTGGGCGGCCAGGTAACTCTTCCCGGCCCTGATTTGATGGATTCGGCCAGCCACGAACTTGTCAAGGCCCATAAAAGCGTGGGGCCTGAGAGTAGGTTGGTAGCGGTAGTGAACGGGCGGGGGGGACTGGAGGGCCCAGTCTTGAAGGAGGAGTCTGCGCAGTTCAGTCCTAACCTGGGCGTAAGGTTTGGTGCCTGGGGGGTCTGGAGGGACCAGCTCAGGGACTAGGTGGGGGGCGACGAGAGGAAATGAACCAAGCCCGCGGATTATTGGGAGGAGGGAGTGGCAAAGGGAGTCAATCGGGAGGTGCCTCCTCATCGGAGCCTCCGACTTGTAGGTGTCCCAAGGGAGTGGGATGCAATTAGTTCTCCTCCCTGCCAGCACCGGGTCTCTGGTTGAGCGGCGGGTGTTGGAGGAGTCCATTATGGGGAGGGTGGGGGGCAGCCTAGCTGCAGCCGGGTTGATGGTGGGGGACGAGCAGGCTAGCCTAAAGGCGGCCATTCTCCTCTTGTGTCTGAAGATGGTGGGGAGGGGAGGCAGTCATGCCTCACAGGCCAGTATGGTAGTGGGCGTCGCCCGGAAGCAGTTGGTGACCCATCTAAGGACTCGGTTCCAAAACACGGACATCTTGTCTGAAGTCACCACCGT
This sequence comes from Choiromyces venosus 120613-1, assembly GCA_003788595.2. NCBI lineage: Eukaryota > Fungi > Ascomycota > Pezizomycetes > Pezizales > Tuberaceae > Choiromyces > Choiromyces venosus. The sequence goes on from ML120447.1 coordinate 12,167, forward strand.
TGGTTGAAAGAGGTCTGCCCCATAGGACAGGATAGGGAGGATGAGGCCGGAGGCGAGCCTGTGGCAGGCGTATGGGGCCATACCGGCGCCGGGAGGGGAAAGCTGTCGGACGGTCGCGAAGGCAGTCTGGGCTAGGTTGAGCCTTCGGAGGAAGTGGGTGGTTGTCTCCAGGGTCGGGGTGAACCAGTAGCCGAGCCAGCGGATGACCTTGGAGGGTTGGAATACCATGCCATTGAGGGCGATGGGGGAGATGGAGATTTCTGAGCGGTCCTTCTCTGTACGCCAGTGAATAAGCTCTGTTTTTGGAATGGAAAAGGACACGCCGATCCTGGCTGCCCTGTTAGAAAGTAATGAAAAAATACGCTGAAGAGCCCTGATGTTCCCCCTATACGAAGCAGAAGAAACAGTAACAGAAAAATCATCAACATAAGAAAAAATAATTGAACAAGGTATT
>ML120447.1:12645-80137 GCA_003788595.2 Choiromyces venosus 120613-1
CATGGGGGGTATCAAAGAGGCTTCTACCAAAAAGGGTGGAGGCCGGGGGGGCACTTGGGGCCCTGCTTTGAAGAAAACCGGGGACATAGGGGGCAGGTGTGGGGGTCTCCTCCTCTTGGGGAGGGGCAGATGGGGGGGTCAGCGGAGCTGGGACTTGGGCCGGGGTAGCGTCCTCCGTGGTTTCCATAGCGTCCCCTTGCGGGCTTGCAGGGGGGTCAGCAGGGTCCGTCCTGGATGGCCTGGCTGGGCATTCGGGGTGGGTGGCCGAGTGAGGGCCTTCACAATTGGGGCAGCGGAGGGGTGAGGCAACGCAGCACGCTGGTACTGCCTTTGTCTGGCCCATCTTGGGGCATGTAGGGTTGGGGCAGCGGTGGGCCGAACGGAGGTGGTTGAGTGAGCACAAGGGGCATGTGCTGTGGGCGGCCTTGCAGGCGGGGGCGGAGTGGCCGAACTTCCAGCACTTTCTGCACTGCATGAATCGGTTAGAGGAGTGAGCCTGTTCCACGTTGCGGGACCTTGAGAAGAGGAAGATGTTGTTGCCGATCCTGTTAACGTCAGCAGGGGTGACCGAAACAATCACAGAGGAGGTTGTCTTAGCAGCCCTTTTCTCCGGGTCGGGCTGCAGGAAACGGGCGGAGAAGATCACTACATCCGCTGCGTTGCGGATGGTGGGAAGGAGGGAGGCACAAAGGTCAGCATTCTCTGCTGGAAGGTACTGTAGGGGGAGGCCGTGGATTGCTAGCTGGACCACGTTGGGGGCAGGGCGGAAGGGGAGGAGGGGGTTTTCCCCCATGGGGAAGGATTGATTGAACCTGTGGACCAGGGCCTCGTAGTACGGGGAGTAAGCCGTGGCAGGGGTGAAGAGGTTCTTGGTGAGAAGGGTGAGGGAACCTCTGTCATTCACGGTGGCCGTGAAGCTGAGGGGGAGGGGCCAGTTGGCTTCCTGGAGGACGAGGGCTGCGATGTCGGGGGCAGTAGCAGCTATTCTCTGGGAGTCAGCATGGGGGAGGGGGGTCATACGGGGGGCAAAGAAACGGCGCTCAGCCAGGGGCAATGGTGACGGGCCCTTAGACACAGGGGCGGCAGCATTGGACGTCGCGACTTCGGCAGCCGAGGCGCTTTTCTTGCCCTTCTTGGACCTCCCACCGGTGGCTGGCACGGCGGCGACAGAGGCGTAGGTTGCAGGCTGGGGGGGTTGGCGGGGCACCTCTTTCTTAAAGTTGGGGTGCTCTTTTCCGGGGAGGAAGGAGTCGAGGTCGTAGTCTCCTTTGCGGTAGGACTCGGCTTCCCATGACCTTGGGAACTTGACCGCCCAGGCCTTGGGGTCGCCATACCACTGCTTGAGAGCGGAGTCGAAGCGAGGGAGGTCCCAGTCAAAGCCACTGGTGGCTGCTGGGGCTGGTGCAGGTGGCGCAGAGAGGGGGGCTTGGCGCTGGGCCTGTGCAGGCCTGGACCGGTTTGGGACAGGGGGAGGAGGGGGGGCTTGGGAGGGGGCGCTGGCTCGCGCCACAACTTGGTTGGTGAGGTCTCTGACTGATGCCTGAAGGGCCGCAAAGTCGTTGGGGGCAGGGCCTTGGTGGTCCTCGGTTGGGGGGGGTCGGGGGGGAGGGCTCTTTTCCTCCAGCCTCGAGATGCGGTCGGCTACATTGCCCACCCCCTGAAGGAGCCTGCAAAGTAGTGGGATTATTATCGATTCGCCCGTGGAAAGGTCTCTGAGGGCGTCGTCGTTGAGGGGCGGGAAGGTCTTGGTGTCTAGGTGAAGGTCGGGGATGACCTGGTGGCAGAGGTTGCGAAGGAGGGGGAGGTTGGGGTCCAAGGGACCGGGGGCGGCGGTTGGGGAGGGGGCAGCATCATCTCCAGAGGCGGAGGGGCCTTCCCCACGAGCGTAGGGGTGAGAGCGTTGTGAGCGTTTTGAGGTGCGGGAAGAGGACCTTGAGTCAGTCATAATGACCGGCTTTGGTGTGGGAGGGTTGGGGACGCTTATAGGTGAAGCCTAAGCGAGAAGCAAAATTGGTGTGTCGAGATGGTTGCCACCCAAAAGTTTGGAGTGTTGGGTTGGCCGAATGCGGTAATTTTTTAAGAACGAGGAAAGTAGAGGGCGCGGAGCATGCATAGCCCTTACGGCTCAATACGCGTTCTTGTACCCTAACAATGAATACATGAGATAAAAAAAAAGAAAAAAAGAAAAAAGCCTTAAGGGATATGACACAAACAAAACTATAAACCAAACGTGTTAACAAAAGAAATCTCGGCCCCAGTCTCCCGGCTAGACGATTCCGTCTCTGCACCCTAAATGGTGACTAATCTAACTAGTAAAGAAAATAACATCCCAAGCGAACCTAGAAAAATCATAATAATGGAAAGCTAACTAAAACGATAGGAAAGTAAAAGGGCAGGGCAGCCAGAGGCGGTCCTATCCAGGGTCCTGGGGGGTGGTAGTTGGCGCTGGGCCCCGGAGGGCTGGCATGGTTGGTGGGAAGTCAGTTCCCGTGGCTTTGATGTAGCTGGCGAGGGCAAGCGTGAGCTCGACTGATGCCCAGATTGGGGAGTCCTGGCCGATGTCTTCGACTCCAGGGAGATGGAGTTGTCGGAGTTCGGCCTTGGCGGGGCAAGTTAGGATGGCGTGGTCCAGAGTCTCGTCTTGTTCCTCGCAGTATGGGCAGGTCTTGGGGGCCTCGGGGTCCTCCCAGGTTGTGTGGGCGGCCAGGTAACTCTTCCCCGCCCTGATTTGATGGATTCGGCCAGCCACGAACTTGTCAAGGCCCATAAAAGCGTGGGGCCTGAGAGTAGGTTGGTAGCGGTAGTGAACGGGCGGGGGGGACTGGAGGGCCCAGTCTTGAAGGAGGAGTCTGCGCAGTTCAGTCCTAACCTGGACGTAAGGTTTGGTGCCTGGGGGGTCTGGAGGGACCAGCTCAGGGACTAGGTGGGGGGCGGCGAGAGGAAATGAACCAAGCCCGCGGATTATTGGGAGGAGGGAGTGGCAAAGGGAGTCAATCGGGAGGTGCCTCCTCATCGGAGCCTCCGACTTGTAGGTGTCCCAAGGGAGTGGGATGCAATTAGTTCTCCTCCCGGCCAGCACCGGGTCTCTGGTTGAGCGGCGGGTGTTGGAGGAGTCCATTATGGGGAGGGTGGGGGGCAGCCTAGCTGCAGCCGGGTTGATGGTGGGGGACGAGCAGGCTAGCCTGAAGGTGGCCATTCTCCTCTTGTGTCTGAAGATGGTGGGGAGGGGAGGCAGGCATGCCTCACAGGCCAGTATGGTAGTGGGCGTCGCCCGGAAGCAGTTGGTGACCCATCTAAGGACTCTGTTCCAAAACACGGACATCTTGTCTGAAGTCACCACCTTTGGTTGAAAGAGGTCTGCCCCATAGGACAGGATAGGGAGGATGAGGCCAGAGGCGAGCCTGTGGCAGGCGTATGGGGCCATACTGGCACCGGGAGGGGAAAGCTGTCGGACGGTCATGAAGGCAGTCTGGGCTAGGTTGAGCCTTCGGAGGAAGTGGGTGGTTGTCTCCAGGGTCGGGGTGAACCAGTAGCCGAGCCAGCGGATGACCTTGGAGGGTTGGAATACCATGCCATTGAGGGCGATGGGGGAGATGGAGATTTCTGAGCGGTCCTACTCTGTACGCCAGTGAATAAGCTCTGTTTTTGGAATGGAAAAGAACACGCCGATCCTGGCTGCCCTGTCAGAAAGTAATGAAAAAATACACTGAAGAGCCCTGATGTTCCCCCTATACGAAGCAGAAGAAACAGTAACAGAAAAATCATCAACATAAGAAAAAATAATTGAACGAGGTATTGAAATATGTAAACCCGAAACATAAATCAAAAACAACAAAGGAGAGACAGGGGAGCCCTGAGGGGCACCAACTTGAACAGGACAGTAGATGCCAGGGGCTCCCTGAAAAAGGAGCTTGCACTGACGGTTAGAAAGAAATGAACGAACCCAAGACACCAGGTACCGAGGCACCCCACGCTTGACTAAAATTTGGGAAAGAGTAAAGGAGGAAATATTCTCGAAGCCACCCTTGATATCCAGGAAGAGAGTAGAGACTTTAGTTCCCGGGCGCCGACGGGAGCGGACTTCATGAACGAGGGAGGCCGAGGCATCAAAGTTTGAGAGGCCGGCGAGGGAGCCGCACTGGTTGGGGTTGATGAGACTGACCGACCTTGCGATGAGGGATAGGCGCGTTGCGACAATCCTTTCCAAGATCTTGGACACAGTCTCAAGGAGGACGATGATCCTGAAGGAAGCCGGGGAGGAGTAGTCAGGCTTGCCTGGTTTCAGAAGCACGATCCCGTTGGCCCTTTTGAGGTGGGTGGGGTGATACCCATGGGAGAGGAGAGGAGAGAGGAGGTTAAGGATGATCTTGGGGTTGGCCCGGTTCACATCCTTCCAGACTCTGTAAGGAATCTGGTCGGGACCAGGGGCTGAGGAGGAGGATGATTTGGCGAGAGCTCGTGAGATTTCTTCAGGGAGGAGGGGGCAGTCCTCGTGCGGCCTAAGCCAGCCAGCGGTAGGTGAGGGAGGTTTCGGAGGAAAGAAGTGGTCGAGTAGGGAGGAGTTGATCTCTGTTGGGGTAGAGGCGCCTGGGAATGAGGGAAACCTGTCGGTTGGCCTTCCCGAAGCCATTCTCTTCGCGTCCCATACGGTAGTAGTCGTGACCCCAGCAAGGAAAGTTTTGTAGTGTGAGGTCTTGGCCTTTCGGATCGCCCTAAAGTAGGTGTTCCTCTTGGCTTTGGCTTCTGAAAGGGAGGATGTCGTAGGGTTCTTACGGTCTGAACGGGAGGAGGAGTGGTAAAGCTGTCTAAGGTGGGTGAGTTCGGACGTCCACCAGCGTTTTGCCTGCACAGACGGTCTTTTGGAGGGGGTGTGGGACCGGATCAAAGTGGTGATGGCCGTAAGGTGCCGGGAGAGCCAGGCGTCTAAGGCCAGATCGGTCGGGTATGGGGGAGGAGGCGGGATGGACAGCGAGGCGAGGGCCGGTAGGAGCAAGGCCCAATCTGTCTTTTCCCAGTTAGGACAGGGTGGAGGGGGTTTAAGAAGGGGGGAGGAGAAGGTGGTCGTGATTGGTACATGGTCCGATCCAGTGGACGGGAGGTGCGTGTGCCAGTCTGCGAAATAGGGTTTGAGGAGGTTGTTTGCAAAGGTGAGGTCCAGGACTCCCGGTTGGTTGGCAGTGTCAAACGGGAAACGAGTGAAGATGCCAGGCGTGTTAAGGAGGGAAAACTGGAGGTCATTTGCCAGGTCAAAGTAGGGGGAGGAGGTGGAGTACTCGTTTGGTGAGATCGCTCGTAGGGGGTCGGATTAGGTGTGGTGGATGTTAAAGTCTCCGGCCACCATTGTTGGAAAGGAGTGGGCCCTAAAGACCTTGTGGGGTAGGACCGACCTCGTAAGCGAGGAAGGCCCTGGGGTTAGGTAGGCGTTGTAGAGCCTAAGCTGTGTGTGTGTAGTATTAAAAAGCCCATCAGCAGAAAACACATCTAAGGCCATCAAATCAGATTTGTCGAAAAAACAAGGCAAAACAGAAATACCTTGTTGAAACTCTAAGGAAACATAAGAGGCAACCCTAGGGGGGGCGCCTGGGAAAAAAGGGGGAGCAAACGCCTTGTAAAAGTCAAAGGCAGGCAGGCGTCCTCGAAAGGTAGGGAGGTCCTGAAGAAGGACTATATGAGGGGCAGTGGGCAGCGCTTTAAAACTGTTAAATAATGAAAGAAAAACATCCCAGCTTCCCAAGCAGTTATGTTGAACAAAGGAAAGTTTTTTGAAGGTGGAAGGAGTGTGGGGCCCTAAGGGCTGAGTGGCGCTGTTGGGCGTATCACTCATTAAGCAATGGGGTCAGGGGAAGAAGGGGGAACATCTTCGGCCCAGGAGGGAGGGGGGCCGATGTGTCTGGGTTGGGGTGCTGCGAATGGGCCAGCAGGGGGGGGAGCATTGGGGGTTCCAAAGAGGTTACCTCCAAAGAGGTCTGATGCGCTACAGGTTCTCTCAAGGAGGAAGCCTGGCGGCGGGAACGTGGGCCTGGGGGTTTCCTCCTCCTGAGGAGGAGCTGTGGGGAGGGTCACTGGTGCCTGGGGGTTGGCCGGGACTGCGGCATCCTCTGCCGTCTCCATCGCCTCCCCAGAGGGGGGCACGACAGGGTCGGCGGGATCGGTCCTGGATTGCCTGGCCGAGCACTTGGGGTGGGTGGCTGAGTGCGGATCTCCGCAGTTGGGGCAGCGGAGGGGCAAGGCAACACAGCACGATGGTACTGCCTTTGTCTGGCCCATCTTGGGGCATGTGGGGTTGGGGCATTGGTGGGCTGAGCGCAGGTGACTGGCTGAGCAGAGTGGACAGGTGTTGTGAGTCGCCTTGCAGGTGGGGGCAGAGTGGCCGAACTTCTAGCACTTCCTGCACTGCATAAATCGGTTAGAGGAGTGAGCCCGCTCGACGGGGACTTGGAATAAAGAAAGATATTGCTACCGATCCTGCTAACGTCAGCAGGGGCAACCGAAACAATAACAGAAGAGGTTCTCTTGGCAGCCCTCTTATCCGGGTCGGGCTGTAAGAACCGGGCAGTAAAGATAGTAACATCCGCTGCGTTGTGGATCGAGGGGAGAAGAGAGGCACAAAGAGCTGCATTGTAACAATATTGTACTGATTTCATCTGATTTGTACTTTTACACCTTTGATTTTATTTCTACTATGCATTCTTAGCTCAAGCAAATAGCTAGTAGATTACTAGATGTGTTCAATCACAAGGTTATTTGGAAAAGTGAGTTTGGTTTCTTCAGTATCCTATTTGCACAGTTGAGGAACTTGATCTAATACATTACAGAATGGTACAGACATCTCAATGCCTATATTACAGAAAGAAATATGAGTCAAGCACATAGTATAGGAACTATATTAAAAAAGAACATTTCAGCTTCATCCAGACTCCTCATACTATACAACAAATAATTTAGGAGAAGGAATGTCTTTCACAAACCCAGCTCCCAGTAGTAAATTCTGACCTAATCTCTGATCTACCATATAAACAATTCAGGACAATCAACATATAAGATAATAAAAATGAGCTAGAAATTGAAGAAAATATAGCAGATTCTGACATCAAAAGTCTGAACCTTTTGGAGACTGAGAGAAGTATACTAATGGTTGAACTACCAGCACTAACTAATTATACTACTGCTGGAAGATTGCTACAGGATATTGTATAGCACAAAAGAACTTAAGAAGAGTTATAGTTATCATTCGGAAATAAGACTGACTTTGAGCTAGTATAGTAATTTATTGAAGCAAAGGTACCAAAGGAATATATGGATAAATATTTCAAAACAGGTTTGGAGCTAGAGGGCAGTACCATAAAGTCTGTATATTAGCTCCTTGATGCCATTGATGAGTTAGAATCAGGCATGAGAATGAAGAGCTGGAAAGATGGTTTTATATCATTTAGTGAACTAGTAAGTAAATATATCCTCAGAATATACTTTATTTACTAATAGGAAACAGGATATTTTGAATGGAGAAGAACCAGAGGAAGCTTCCTTGACAGAGAGATTCTTTTTCCAAAATCTTATCAATTGTGTTAAATATGTACTTGGTCAAAGATGTTTTACTCCAGATATGGTTTATGCTTCTATGAAGCAATAGAATAGTGAAGAACCCCCTCAGAGAGTTTATTCAGAGATGCATAGAGCAGATTGGTGGTGGGAAATACAAGTAGGTCCAAATGAGATATTCAATAGCATATTCACACTACAATTAAATACAAAAGTAACAACAGTGAAGGCAACACTACTGGAAGGGACAATACTCATACTAATCATATGTGCCTCAGATGTCACTTTTCTCACAAATTTCTCAGAAGGTAAGAAAGCCTGGTCAATCTATATAACTATTGGGAATATCTTGTCATGAACCAGGAATAAGGCTTTGAAACATGCAACAATTCTTTTTGCACTACTGCCTATCCTACAAAAGATACTTGATGTAGCAGCACAAGATGTACATTAATAGCAGGTGCACAATGAGATCCTTTGTGATTTGATGCAGGCTTTCTTTACACTAATAGCTGTACTTGGAAACTTTAGAATTGAAACTGAATGCATCAATGGAAAGGTATGATCATTCTTTCCATGTCTAGCTACTTGGATCACCAATCACTTAGAAAAGGTCATATTACACAGAATTCAACAGAACTATTGTGCCATCTACAAGGTTTGTTCAGGACAATTAGGCTCCTATTTAGGATGTTCTATGACCACATGAGATTATAAAAAATATCAGGATCTTTTCAAAAAATACTGTAACAATGACCAGAAAGACAGGGAAGAGCTAATAGATTGTAGTTTCAAATTACTTTCAAGCATCTTTTGAGGGCTTCCAAACATTCAACAAGCTAGCTTGCCAAAGCCAGATATTTTACATATCATGTACCTTGGAATTTTCAAAACACATGTTATAAAATAAATAATTGGATTTCTAAAGAAGTACAAGTGGCTGTAGATGTTTGATGCTGTCTGGAAGAGTTTGCCATTCTATCTGGGCTACTCTGCTCCTAATAAAGAGTATAGCAGGGTTTTACTGTGAACTGGAAAAGAGATGAGGAGTTTGGTTAAGGTTATACTACTATGTTTTGCAGCTTCAACATGCTGTCCAAATACTAGAGAATATCCAATTCAATAAAGCACTAATCTGTATGCAATTGATCATTGACTTTACTCTAATAGTATGATACAAAAGTTATACCAATAGAACAATTCAATACTTTGAACAGTAGTTAACAGCTATTCACAATTACAAAAATATTTTCAAAGAGTACTGAAGAGATAAATCTACTACTAGGAAGCTGAAGGAGGTTACTTCTAGGATTAGAAGTGAAAATAGCAAATTACTTAGTCAACACTGGCTTTCAGGTGTCACCACAACTCAATAACATCATATTGCAGCTGACCAGTATCAATATTTAGATAGAGTTATTAAAGATATATTTGATGAGGATTTTGACTTTAACTTTTTTAAGATTCATCTATTAAGTCACTTTGCAGACCATATACAGCAGTTGGGGAATATTCAAATGTATTCTACTAAGTCAGGAGAGACAAGTCATAAAATAATAATTAAGGAGGGCTACTGGTAATCTAATAAGAATGATGTGAGCCATCAGATATTACAAATATATACCAAACTTGACAGCTTCATAATTCATGAAATGAATGTTGAGGTAGACATCGATCATCCTAAGATAAACTAGAACACAAAAGGTACAAATGGCAAATTGGATCTATAACCAGACTACCTAAGGGCTTCACACTAACTATCAAAACCATCTCACAATTTAATGCAATATCACAATATTTGGCAGACCTTCTTATCAATTGTTACTGGTGAAAATCATCTGAAAGTAATCAGTACAAAGAAGATTCAGTCAAGCTGTTCCCAGTAGTGATATGCTATCTACCATATATCCTGTTAGAAAACTTGCAAGATATGAGAGAGGTCACTTGATACCTTTTTTGTTGTACTAGAACCCAGCTTTGAAGATCAACAGGCCATAGTAGGAATGATTGAATATAGGTAGATTCAGGCAATGAGAATATTTAGGGAGTATTGAAAGGCTTTTGTCCAGCTCATTTAGTATCTATAATGAAAGCTTGGGAGTTAACAATAGGTTTAGTTGATAGACTTGTATTAGTAGATAGACTATGTGATGAGAACTCTAGAAAAATAAGTAACATTACCAGACTTGTAACCATCACTTTTGGGATATCAAAAGGACTAATGGGAACAACTAAGATAGTAGTTAACATCAAATAGATCATGGGAATAGTGCATGTGATACCAGCGACAGCTGGGACACATAATACTCATTGGTATATAAATAATAGGATTGATTTAGAAACTTTTAATAGAATGTATTAAACAATTTAAAGTTGAAGGAAAAAGGATAATAGTCTTTATTAATCCTTTTAAAGGCAAAGAATGATGTATAAAAGATATGAGAAAGTCCAAATCTATATACAATTCCTTAAAGAAAAACAAATAGGAGTAATACAATAAAGGTCGAAATATTAACAAAGACTTAAAAGGTCTCAAATAGGATGTTTAAAATACAAAAAGTACAAGGACCAGTAAATAAGTAAGATGGTGAAGAAAATCTAATAGATTAGGAACAAAAGAGTGTGGTAACTATATATGAATAAAGTATAAGTAGTCTTATGTATAATCTGACCCCCAGAATGTCCACATGAAAATGAAGTCTATAACAGAGAAATCAAGATGAGTGGAACAATCCATATGAGACATGCTTCTAGGAATTTGTGAAAGACCTTCTGGATATAATAAAGTACAAATGTACCATACAATGTTCAATGAGATTTACAAGAAAAAATAAAAGGAACAAGAGTCCATTATTGTCAACATATACCTGACAGTATCAACCATAGAGCCTAAGATTAAAATATAGAATAAATGGTGATTGTGAGTATATAATGAGCTTCTAGAACTATTATGAGGCTTTAGAAATGTCAAATAATTTGTGAGGTGTAGGAGAGATAAGGAGAGCTGGTAATACCATAGATATATGAAAATATATATGTAATACAGGAGGTAGATCTTTTTTTGCTGATGTGCAATGATGTATTAATACTAATTGAGGTCAAATATTTTATTTCCATGATACTTGAATGCAAGAAGGGAAGCCAGCCAGAATACCAATCCATTCTTGATTCTCTAATATATCTTGCGATTGGTACTAGGTCTAATATATTATTTGCAGTCAGTAAGCTCAGCCAGTACAGCACAAACCTGAGCTCAGTCAACCTAGCTGCCATGAAATACTTATTGTGATATATTAAGAAGCCAATACACCTAGGACTCAATTATCAATATAATGGCCCCCCTGAGATCATTAGTTACTGTAATTCAGGCTTTGCTGATAATCGCTATGACTCAAAATCTACCTCTAGCTATGTCTTTACATTAGCAGGAGCATCTATCTTGCTGAGGTCAAAGAAACAAACCCTAGTTACTCTATCATCAACTGAATCAGAATATATCAGATATTCAGAGGCTTCACAAGAAGCAATCTGGATAAAATGACTCCACCATAAGATCCTCAGCACCAAATTCATCACTCAAAACCTCCATTGTGACAATAAGAGTACTCTCTAGCTAGTTGAATACCTATAGTTCAATAAGAGATCAAAGCATATTGCAATCCAATACTAGCATGTCTGATCTTAGCAACAAAAGAAACATGCCCTCCATTGAATAATACCATATATGACAACCACAACTACAACTTCAAAACATGACCAGAGTAGAGGAAAATAAAACAAGTAGTTATAAGATAGTAGACATAGCAACAATTAATACACATGGTTACCAGTGAGTCTGCATCCTGTTACGCTCCTGCAATTCCAAAATTTGCTCAGGCATACTATCAATCAAAGGATTCCAGTCTCTAGGCTGGAGCCAATCCCACTCTTCTTGAACACCCCTTTTCATTTCATCCACAGTCCCAGGGAAGTCACTTCTTGCCTTAATATGCTGTTTCATAATCCTTCAGACAATTTCTATGGGATTAAGATCTGGCGATTGGGTAGGCCTTTTATGCAATGGAATACCCAACTCTTTTTTCAGCTCTACCAGGACCTTCTTGACCCCGTGCCATGGTGCTGTATCCTCGACATACTGACTCTCAGGGGAGGACTCATATCCTTTTTGACCAAGAAAGGCTGGCCCAACTACACACTTCAGAACCTGTTCCAAGTAATCACCTTCCATGATACCTTTCTTTCCTGTGCCCTTCATAAAGATAAGTTCAGACTTCCAACTATGACTGATAGCACCCCAAACACCCACAGAAGTGTGGCCACTATAAAAGTTGTGCTGAATGCAATCGTCATGGTAGTGCTCACTATTCAATCATGTATCCCACTGAGAGCCCCACTTCAATTTGTCAAAAATGTACTCATCAGAGTACATTAGGTACCTCCAATAGTCTTTACTTTCACTAATATGCTCAAGTGTATAATGAAGTCTGCTGTACAGGCATTCTTTTGAAATAAAAGGCTGCTTGTATGCCTTTCACTGAGTATATCCCTTCTTTTCCAGTGCCCGCTTTACTGTCACTCCCGAGACTGACAATCTGGCTTCTTTTCCAAGCTTTGCCTATGAAAGGATCCTGTTCTCCCATCCACTTCAAAGTATACATATTAGGAGGTGAATATCTCCTTCACTAAGGAGATGGGAGCAACCAGAGTGAGTCTTGTTCTGTCGATCAGATGGCTCATTTGCCCATTGGCTAATAGTTATCCATGGCACACCAGTGCACCATGAGATTTCATGCTTAGAAAATCCCAAGTCTAGTAGGGTATGGACTCAGGAGTGTATTGGTGTATTGTAATGTGTATGTTGTACCCTTTTCAGCAGAGGAGTATTCATCGCAATAGACTTCAAAAAAAAGTGATGATGGTTTAGTGAGGTGAGGAGGGTACATTTCTTTTGTCACCAAGCTCATCCATGATTCATGCCACAATGGCTTGATTACCCTCAAGTACCTATCAATCTCCAAAATGACAGCTAGTATCCTCATGAAATCTCTATTACAAACCTAGCAGGAAAAGGGTTTTCACATGACTCATAGTTATGAGGTCATAGGTTTGTAATAGTTTTGCACACATGACCAATTAGGTCATGTGAGTTTTATACATGACTCGCACTTGTGAGTCATAGTTGTTATATTTGATTTGATTGCATAATAATTTTTTTAAGTTATAAGTTGTTTTGCATGCATGACTTAGTTAAAGTCATGTGAGTTTCGCACATGACCTACTTGAGGTCATGTGGTTATTATGTTACATGAAGTGTATGAGTCACAATTGTGACTCATAAGAAATTATAGATTAGTAAGCGGGTTGTGGGGAGAACTATATAAGGAGGAAAATACGACAAGGTAGTTAGTTCTTCATGCAACTACCTAAGTTATTTCCTAAGATATAACTTTATGACTTTATGAATATAAAACACCTTTACTCTCTTTAACTAAAGAAGCCCAAAGATCTCTTCCTTATAGGATAAGGGAGAAGTGAACAAAAGAACTTAGTCTTAGGAAGACTAAGTAAGAATATGAATAGATATAAGAACTTAGCCTTAGGAAGGTCGAGTAGGAATTAATAAATATGACTCAGAGTATTTATTCCCCATTTAGAAGAACTTACAATAACCTGATCATATCATTGTCTGTTGCATAGTTATATAATAGGAGTGATCTAATAGGTGATCCTAACAATCTCTTCCTTGAGATAAACACCAGAAACACATTAAAGTATCAGGACTTCATGAGATCTTAGAGTAGTTAAACACCTTTCTTCTTCTTCTTTTTCATTATATTTTATCCCTGTAGGCAGCACTCTTTTTCCCTATCACATACAGCATGATAGGTTTTTAATGAGGCTGGCCAGTTCTATATTATTTCCTTGTTCTTCTTTATATCTCTTAGCTTTACAGACAGTAGAGATCAAATAATGAGAGGAAGGGTGGGAGTATTGGAAAACCCTAGTTTAGTGTCGGCTTCCTTCTCACTATTATGGAAGTGCTTGGTATGCTAGCCCTTAGCTAAAAGTTTCCTCATCACCATTATACAATGATTGTACGGCAATGCAGATGTGTCCTCTTGGAAAGTACACAGTGGTACCCTCAAAGAAGGTATATAATATGCTTGAGTTTCCTTGCATTAGATAGTAACAAATAATACATTACCTTTTCCGCTGCCAATTACTTGTTGCATTTCTGACATTTCTAACAGCCACCGAACAAAACCAAACGAGTGACACATATGATTCTGAAGTGCGGCTTTTACTCCCTCGTTGGCCCTGTACGATACTCGCACTCGAGTAACTTTGCTATTTGATTCAATACACGGAAATCAAGGTGCTACCTTGCTTTCTCCTTTCTTGTATTATGGCACTTTTTTTTTTCCAATCGGGAAGGGAATATTTAAACCTGGCAAGAAATAATATTCCACCCTCCCAGCATGCCCCCACAGATAGGAGGTTGATACGAGCACCGTAGGTCTTCCGCTGTACTTGGACTGCTGTCAGTGTATTACAGAAATGCTTGTCTGCAGTACCGTACTGTGCTTTCTTTCTTACCTGGGGTAAGCCATGTTCCTAGTCCCAGTCTAGTCTGATGCTTGCAGGGATAATATACCTCGCTCGCTCAGGATGAGTCGGCAGGCAGGAAGGAAGGAAGGAAGAACGGAAGGTTCAACATACTCGAGTACACAAACAGCACTTTGATCTGATCCGAGCGTAGTGAGTGCTGAAGGGCTTATCGATGACCACCCCAGGTAGTAAAGGTACCGTAAGGAACATTCCATATAAATTCTGGGTTTAAGATATGTGTAGGATTTATTATCCTCATCATTATCAGGGGGTCCGTGGACTTATGAACAGTTATAGTATCAATTAATTTCGGGTCTTGATGGCTTGTCTGTTTTTCTCTTCTTGGATGGATGGTGTTGGGAGGCTTGGCTGAGCCAAGCCCCACCCACAACGCTGGTGGAAAACATTATTAGTCTAGGTCTATTGTTGTCATGAGCTTTGTGGCACGATCGAAACTACATGGTAATAAGGTTCGGGAGATAAGATACCGAGAGGATGGGACATGGTTGGGATTGATTGATGAATAAAGGGGGAAGAAAAATGATGCGGTGAGAGTGGTATCGATAGCTATTGATGTAACAGGATGAAGTATGATACCGTAGAGTGGATTTGAAGCTAGGTTCATACAAGTATTGGGTTTCTAATCGGTCCATATTGCTATACGAGTACAAAAAAAAACTTTGAGATCTACCATGCTCTGTCGTAGACCATATTTACTTTCTGCCTCTTTTATAATTTGCCTTTGGCTTCGGAGCTTCTTCCTCCTCTTCCTCTCCTACTTCTTCCTCCTGCTCCTGCTCCTGCTCCTGCTCCTCTTCCTGTTTCTCTTCCTCCTTGGCCGCAGCTTCATCCTCCTGTTCAATAGCAGCCGACCCACCAAAATTTGGTCTCTCGATTACAACCCCCGCATCTGTGAGGTGCTGTTCAATCTGTGGGAGGGCGGATAAAAAGGCGTTGAATTGCTCGACAGTAAGAGAGATACCCTAATAATAAGATGTTAACATTAAATCAATATCAAAAATGGAAATGAATGGACATAATCAATAATATTACCTTTTTTCCTGGGAGAAGCTCTCCATCCTTCTCGAAATATTCGCGAATATTTATCAAGTCCCTTCCTTTGAATTTACTCACACCCACACGACGAAGGCGGCCTCCGATCTAAAGTTTGTAAGCATAAATCAACCTATCAAGGCCTTTAAAAAAAAAGCAAAACTCACCTCCCAATAAGGGTTTCCCCCATCATCAACACCCTTCTTCCCAATCTCTACTTTGGAACGCTTGGTCGAGGATGCAGCATCCTCGACGAATCCGTCGTCACTTTTGTACTTTTCCACCTGACGCTTCTTGCCTTTAGGAGGCATGTCGGGAACGGCTTCGGTTTGGTAGTCCTCGCAAAGATCTTCGTGGGGTTCTTCTTGGGAACGTCTGTTGAGAGTGGTTTGGTGGTTGAACGTGCGGAGCTGGGGGGACGCGACAAGGTGGTTGAAAGCTAGGAGCTGGGAAACGCGTTTCCTAGTGACCTCACCATGAATCACTTTGCTGACTCTTCGGGTTAGGACGCCTAGATTTATGATCATCCTATCTGAATCAAAGATTTAACCTAATATAATCTAATCTCGATAATCTCGATAATCGCAATCTCTCAATCAGTCCACAAAGGAAGAATCAGTCACAAAGTCTGTGATGCGATGCTTGCTGGAAATAATTAATCAATTTGACTCAGACAACGTGGAAAATATTAGGATTTAGCTCACATCAAGAGTTGTACAAGGAATTTGCGGTTAAAACTTCAGTACTCGGGAGGAGGAGATGATAATCAATAGAATTGTTGCACCTGTCTGTTCTGTTTCAACTCAATTCAACTGGTCAATACCACAAGCCAAGCAAGGGACCTTCATGAGGCTCCTAAAAGTTACCCGGAATTATCATGAGGGCTACAATTGTTGTGGATTTCGACATCAAAGGTTTTACATACCAATATGAATACCTGCATCCTCACATTCAAAGCTCTGCATCATATTGCATAGCTGCACCGCTATTATAATCATTACCTGTGTATGTCAAGCACCGTAGAGTCACTTTTAATATGTCGGACTGCCAAGTAAATATTGCAGAACCCACATATAACTGTAGGCAAACAATTTGTCCCTTCGCCTCGCGTGATAAACCCCACATTTCTCCCAGCGGATCTGCCCCACTAAACACCACGTCCACCCGCCCCTTTCCCTTCCATCATATAATCGTTCACAACACAAACAGGACAAGGTCAATAACTTAGACGACAAATCCATCCAATATTTCCTTATCATGGCTGAGTCCGACCCCAATGACGGCTCATCCCGTGAAGGGAATCCGATGGTTTTGTCCGTGATGAGCAGTTCTACCAAACGGCGGGTCCACGAATTGCATTCTCTCACCGAGCGGGTACAACGGGGTGGTAAGATTTTCACTTTAATTTACTTGTGGAGGTTCCATGCTTGGAAATGAAGAAATTGACGTGTGACCCTAAACAGGACTTCCACAGGAGGAGTTTCCGCTTGTCATTCAGCTACTTTTCAAAACGCACCCATACTACCACGATCGGGACTCCCGAGATGCTGTCCGAAAGTGTTTTCTCCAGATGTTCGAGTCTGAGACGCTTTCTGGTGCATACATCAAGTATCTCGTCGCCGCTACCAAGAACGAATCACAGAAGGGAGGAATTGCTCCTTCCAGCGCTTTCGTCTTACTCGAATGGACATCCGTTGTCATATCCCAGATTTCAAAGTCGCTGGAGCTTTTCAACACTCATGTCAAAGATTTACTGGTTGCGCAGGTATCGTTACTGGAATTGTGTGTGGGATCACCACATGCGAAGGACAGTCTGAAGAAGTCCGCACTCACAGTCGCTAGACGTGGTCTGCGGGCAGCTTTCTCCACGAAGAATGAATACGAGGCCATTATTAAGACAATGGTTGAAGGTCTCACTGCGAGGGGTACGGCATCGGCACAAAAGAATGCGCTTTTACTAGGTGTCATCAGTGGAGTGTGTGCTAGGGTGCCAAAGTTGAAGGAGGTGTTAGAAGGCTTAAAGAAGGGAATTTACGAATTTTACGCTAGAGAACTTATCATGTCGAGGACCCCTATTCCACAATATATATCCGAGTCAATTCATGATTTTTTCTCAGAATTCACCACCCTCGAGGAGTTCAATGCCGAGTTAGTGCCTGCATTAGATAAGGCCCTCTTACGATCCCCTGAGGTTGTCTTGAATGGTCTGATTACCTCACTTTTCAAGTCGCTACCACCGACGATCGATATATCCAAGGTAATAGCCGACAAGTTATTAAAACCACTGTTATCATCAATCAAGTCTAGTAACGTCAACGTCCGCAATGGTGCTGCCCTCGCATTCACAGCCGGAATGGATAAATCTCTTGAGGGTGATGAACAAGCCATTGGCAAAATCACTGACGAATTGGTGAACCCGGTGAAGACGGGGAAGGTCACAGCTGCGGATCAGCGTGTTTTATATGCTACCATGATTGAGGCACTGTCTTTGTCTGACCACGTCGGTGGAAAGTTTTCCGGCAACCTTGCTGAGATTGCCATCAAGGAACAAAATGAGGCAGTTCTTCTGAAGCTATCCTCTGCTTTCTTTAATTCGTTAGCAAGAGAACTCAAGAAAGAGACCGAGTCGGAGAAGGGAGTGGTCGATAATATCAACAAAGGGTTGACGGACAAGCGGCCAAACTTTAGACGGATATGGATCTCGAGAATTGGTGATTTGATCTGGGATATGAAAGAGACACCAAATACCGTCACTCTAAGGTTTTGTGAGAACATTATGCAAAAAATAGTGGATTCCTGGACGGAGGTGATAGTGAACCCACTTCCTGCAGCTCAGACTGGTCTTGTTACAGCTGGTTATGTTTTCACGGCTCTTGCATTGGATAAGATGGAAAAGTGGGATAATGAGAAGATAACCTTGATAATCAAAAAGGCAGACATAGTCAAACGATGTCTCGCTACAACACCAAAGCTATCATTTCTCTTAAATCACAAAGTCTACTCTAAGCTTACACAAGTCGATGACCAGAAGTGGGCGATAAGAGCACTGGCAGCTACGGCAGATCACGTAGAATACGAAGCCAATCACGCGGACGCATGGGCGCTATCCTTTTTGTACCTTCTTTGTGCCCACAATTCTCCTCTCGAAATCCGAAACCAGGCCGTATCTGCTCTTTCCTCCACTTACCTCCGCCATCCAGAGGCTATCGGCAAGGTTGTATTGAACGGGGTATGGCAATGGCTGAGGAAGATCGAGGAGCACGAGAAAGACAATGCCCCTTCTGCTGCTAAGACCGGAGGAGACTACATAGGTCTTGCTATTCATGCAATCTGTCTCCCGGTCAACGCGGCAGGGGGAGGACTGGCAACTGGGACCATGCTCGACCAGGAGGTGGTCAAGAATCAGCTTGTAAATCTTGCGGTTGTTACTCATCATGAGCTTATGCCAGGTGTTGATTGGATCCGCCTTTGTCAGAAGACTGGAATTGACCCGGGGGAGTTGGCGAGTGAGAAAGCTGCGAGGTTGGTCGGTGAGATTAGAATGTACACGGGCTTAAGTGGAAGATCCTCTTATATTCGGGGAGCTGCCCTGAAGTCATCAGCAACATTGGCCTTCGTGGCTCCGACTGCTATTACACCCTTGATTGTCCAGCTATTCACGGACGATCTCAACCCGGCATTGTTAAGAGGAATTGGTCCCCAGGAAGCAGCAATATGGAAGGCTCCGCCCGGAGTACCCTATGTTGATGTTCTCTCTAAATCCGGCGCGAGTGTACGACAAGAAAAATCAAAAGATGCGGATACACTGAAGTGGGAAGCAGAACTTCGGGCCCAACTTGCACAGAAGAAAGGTGCAGAACGTAAGCTCACTGCCGATGAGAAAGCAAAGGTGGAAGATCAAGTGGCAAAGGAGGCGGTGATTCGGAAAAATGTAGAAGAGGTTAATCTCAAGTTGAGCAGAGGGATCGGCGTTATTCAGTGCCTTGCCGACGGACCTCCCACTGTCGTAGAGATGTGGATGGGTGCGGCGGTGCGAACCTTATTAAAGGTGATGGAAGCTGGTGCAGGAGTGGTTGTTGGTGATAGTGGCGTCAAAGCGTATCTGGTTCGTTTGCACTCAAATTTATACTCCCGCCCCCATTATAAACAACGGAACTTATGGATTGCAGGCCTGCGCGGAACATGTATCTACTAGACTGGGGGCTCTAAGGGCGTTTATTGGTATCGCGAGTCTCAGGTCGTTGAAAGTTGGAGAATTATCTCCTGAGGTACAAGAGGAACCACTCGGAGGTAACGCCGTATATTAATTACTGTAAGAAAGCGCATTTGCTGACCCCAGTATTAGCTCTGGCAACACGTCTACTGTATAGACTCCGCTTTACCGGAGAGCAGCGCCCCTTCGATACTGTCTCACTCGTTTACTTGCTGTCTTTCGTTAGCCTGATTTTAGAGAAAGGGGGAGTGGGTGCAGCAGAAGCGTCTGAAGAGGCTGACGAACAGATTGTGCTCGCAATAGAGTTTCTATCGTTCCATACAGAATCATGTACGTGGTCATTCCTCCCTTTTAGGTCACTATAACTAATTTATGATAGGTGTCGACCTCAACATTCCTCGTGGGGATATCTTGAAACTTTTGATAAACTCTATGCAGCAATATAATGCACACTACAAACTAATCAAGGATTGCCTTCTTGATCTATGCAGGTGTGTTTCTAGCTCTATATCATTGGACGAAATCAAAATCCTAGTAGGCGGTGTCATTTCACCAGAACTCAATGTTCGCACGGCAACTTTGCAGGCCATCGATGCAGAAATTGATCTTACAGATTTTGACTTTTCCGAGGAGCTTTGGTTGGCCTGCCATGACGAGCTCGACGAGAATGTAGAACTTGCAAAATCAATATGGGAGGAGAACGTCCTGGAAGTTCACGAGGATTCTGCTCAAAAAACGATTCCGTTCTTAGAATACATGGATAAATCACTGAGAGCAGCAGCAGCAAGGAGCTTAGCGGAAGCTGTCAGACAATTTCCCGATGTTTTTTCCAATATACTTGGTAACCTACAGGACCTCTACTGCGAGAAGGCCAAACCCATTCTTCCGGCCTATGATGAATTTGGTATGCTTAAGAAAATCGATAACCGCGATCCTTGGGAGTCTAGGAGTGGCATTGCACTTGCTTTCAAGGAGTTAGCACCAGTTTTTAACTCAGACAGTCTTGTGGAATTTTGCGCTTTCCTGATTGAAAAAGGGCCGCTCGGTGATCGAAATCACACAGTCCGGGAAGAAATGATTGAAGCTGCTACCGTGATCATTGCAGCCCAGGGCGCTACCCAAGTGGAGGAACTCATGAAAGTTTTTGAGCAGAGTCTAGAGGGACCTGACGACGGATCAGAGCTTCGGGATAGAATCAACGAAGCAGTTATCATTCTTTATGGTGCTCTTGGAAGACATTTAGGAAGTGGGGACAAGCGGATACCCAGTGTCGTTGATCGGTTGTTAGCCACGCTTAGCACGCCGAGCGAGACGGTGCAATATGCAGTTGCGGAATGTTTGCCCCCACTAATCAAAGCCTCGAGGGACAAGACTGCAGACTACATCAAGAAATTACTAGACCAATTATTTACAGCTAAGGCTTACGCTGCACGCAGGGGGGCTGCATATGGTCTTGCTGGCGTTATCAAAGGACGGGGTATATCCGCGCTGAAGGATTACAGGGTCATGTCAACACTTCGAGGGGCCGTGGAGAACAAGAAGGAGCCTAATGCACGACAGGGCGCCCTTTTTGCTTATGAACTCCTTTCGTTGATCCTTGCGAGGTTGTTCGAACCATATGTGATCCAGATACTTCCACTTTTGCTTCAAAGTTTTGGCGATGGTGTTGCCGATGTTCGAGAGGCTTGCTCAGATGCTGCTAAGGTCTGTTTCTCAAGTTTGAGTTCGTATGGTGTCAAAGTCATTCTTCCGGATCTATTGGAAGGTCTTGATGAGCCGGCATGGAGAAGTAAGAAAGGTGCTTGCGAAACCCTCGGAGCTATGGCCTATCTAGCGCCTCATCAATTGGCTATTAGTCTTCCCGAGATCATTCCGCCATTAACTACTGTCCTGAATGACTCGCATAAAGAAGTTCGGTCAGCCGCAAACCGGAGTTTGAAGAAGTTCGGTGAAGTCATCAGCAACCCTGAAGTTAAGGACGTAGTAGACGTTCTCTTGAAGGCACTCAGCGATCCTACAAAGTATACGGACGACGCCTTAGATGTTCTTATGAAAGTGTCGTTCGTGCATTATCTAGATGCTCCATCACTCGCATTAGTAAGTTCTTATCCCAAAGTGCAGACCGAGTGACTGACTTATGACGCAGATTGTCCGTATCTTGGAACGCGGCCTTGGAGACCGATCCGCGACAAAACGAAAAGCCTCTCAGATTATCGGGTCTTTGGCACATCTTACCGAGAGGAAAGATGTCATGGTTCATATCCCCGTCCTAGTATCTGGCTTGAAGCAAGCAATTGTCGACCCAGTGCCCGCTACAAGAGCAACCGCTTCGAAAGCACTTGGGTCACTCGTCGAGAAGCTCGGCGAAGATGCTCTACCAGACATCATTCCAGGTCTCATGGCTACTCTCAAGTCCGATACTGGAGCCGGAGACAGATTGGGATCTGCACAGGCACTCTCGGAAGTTCTCTCCGGGCTCGGTACCCAGCGTTTGGAGGAGACCCTTCCAACGATCCTTCAAAACGCCAACAGCTCAAAACCATCTGTTCGCGAGGGATTCATGTCACTATTCATCTTCTTGCCGGCTTGTTTCGGAAACTCCTTCAGCGCATATCTCAGCAAGATCATTCCCCCAATTCTCTCTGGCCTTGCGGATGATATTGAATCTATCAGAGAGACCTCACTGCGCGCTGGTCGTCTGTTGGTCAAGAATTTCGCAACCAGGGCCATCGACCTGCTGTTACCTGAACTCGAGCGAGGACTTGCAGATAACAACCACCGAATCCGTCTATCTTCAGTTGAATTGGTCGGAGATCTTCTTTTCAATCTTACTGGTATCAGTAGTAAGGCCGAGCAAGATGATATCGAGGCAACCGGAGAAATCGGAAACTCTCTTCTTGAGGTCCTCGGTAAAGAGAAACGTGACAAAGTTCTTTCGGCACTCTACATATGCAGATGCGATACGTCCGGTCAAGTTAGACTTGCAGCCGTTGCGGTTTGGAAAGCACTTGTGGCAAGTCCCAGAACACTTAAGGAGTTGGTACCGACTCTTAGTCAGCTCATCATTCGACGACTTGCGAGCTCAAACACGGAACAGAAGGTTATCGCTGGACAGGCACTTGGAGAGCTTATCCGGAAAGCTGGCGAGGGTGTGCTATCAACTCTACTGCCAACACTGGAGGAAGGCCTTCGCTCAGCTACGGATACAGATGCCAAGCAAGGTATCTGTATCGCGCTCAAGGAAGTGGTCAATTCTACATCTCCCGAGTCATTGGAGGATTACGAAACTACTTTGGTATCCGTTGTACGAACGGCACTGGTAGACGCAGATGACGATGTGAGAGAGGCTGCGGCAGAGGCGTTTGATGCTCTTCAGAAACTCATTGGCAAGAGGATCGTCGACCAAGTTCTTCCGCACCTCCTCAGTCTTCTCCAGTCTAAGGACGATGCAGAACACGCTTTGGCTGCACTCCTCACGTTGCTTACGGAGCAGACTCGTTCTAATATCATTCTACCTGTCCTCATTCCTACATTACTACATTTCCCAATTTCACACTTCAATGCCCGTGCACTTGCATCACTTGCGGAGGTTGCCGGTAGTTCTTTGAACAAGAGACTCCCTATTATCATGAACTCACTGATGGACAATATCATTGTCTGCCAAGACGAAGAGTTACTGGCAGATCTCAATGCCTCCTTTGATTCAGTTCTTCTCTCGGTGGACGAGTACGATGGTCTGAACACGGCCATGAGCGAAATGCTAAAACTAGTCAAGCATGACGATCACAGAAAAAGAGCAGCTGCCTGCGAGCACTTTGCCAAATTCTTTGCAGAAACAGACGTGGACTACTCTAAATATACACAGGACTGTATCCGCGTGCTACTTATCTCCTTTGACGACCGCGATAAACAAGTGGTAAAGAACGCTTGGAGCGCCCTCAACGAGTTAACCAGGAAGCTCAAAAAAGAAGAAATGGAGGCTCTCGTATTCTCAACCAGACAAGTTCTTCAGCAGGTCGGTGTTTCCGGAGCAGAATTACCAGGTTTCTCGCTTCCGAAAGGAATCAACGCCATCCTCCCGATTTTCCTGCAGGGCCTAATGTACGGAACTCCCGATCAGCGAACTCAATCCGCGCTGGCAATATCAGACATCATCGACAGGACCAACGGCGAATCATTACGTCCTTTCGTTACCCAGATCACCGGGCCATTGATTCGTGTAGTGTCGGAGAGATCTGTGGATGTTAAGGCTGCGATCTTACTAACTCTGAATTCGTTACTACAAAAGATCCCGACATATCTAAAGCCTTTCTTACCCCAGCTGCAGAGAACCTTTGCGAAATCCTTGGCGGATACATCGAGTGAGCTTTTGAGAACCAGGGCAGCCAAAGCTTTAGGGACTCTTATCACTTTAACACCTAGGATTGATCCTTTGATTTCTGGTTTGCTTATCTCGAGATATTATGAAGATTATTACTAACTAGTGTATTACAGAATTGGTAACGGGAGCAAAGACACCTGACTCTGGTGTGAAAGATGCCATGATGAAAGCACTCTACGAAGTTGTCAGCAAGGCTGGCGGGAACATGGGTGAACCATCTAAAGCATCCATACTCTCACTCATAGAAGACGATCTTGACCAAGATGACGGTAATATTCCTTTCCAATCCCCCCCCCCTTCTCATATCTATCTATCTGCATTACTAACTGACCGTCAGACCGCATGGCCATTGCCGGAGCCCGCCTATTGGGCGTCCTAGTACCCCATCTTTCCCCAGATGACTCCAGCAGAGTGATACGGTAATCTCCTATTTTTTCCTACTTCTCCACCTTCCATTACACAAGGAAAAAGCACAAAGCCGGAAAAGAAAGAAAAATACGATCTAACATCTGTTTAACCGCCCATAGTACCCACGCGGTTTCGAGCGCCTTCACAAAAGCATCTGTTCTTGGCCTTAATGCCGTGCTCGTAGAGTCGCCTGCTAGTCTGACCGAATCTCCCTTCTTTGAGGAGACTCCGTCGATTATCAGTCAGGGAATATCACACAAGAATGTATGTCGTTTTTTTTTCCTTTTCTTTCTTTTGCGCTGTTCCCCTCCCTTCTTAATCCTCGCTCCCTTCCCTCAGTGTACACGGGATACCGTGGCCTAGAGAATAAGCAAAGCTTACAAAGAAATCGCTATACACAGCCTTTCATATCAGACAACTGCGTTCTGGCCGCGGGTAAATTCTTAATATCCTCGGACCTGAGCAAGTCCTTCGAAACGGCAAAGAGCATCTTAGAGTCGCTCGCTCAGGCCATAAAAAACCCCGTAAGCGCATCAACAGATACAAAACGTCTAGCGCTAGTAGTTATCCGAACTGTCAGCCGCCTACAACCAGAAGTAAGCGCCCTCTCTCCCCAAATTTATCCACCCATCCGTAGAAAAGAAAGAAAAAGCACATCTCATTTTACAACCATAAATAAATACCATAAAAGCTAACACACACCTTTTTAAAACTTTTTACAGATAATCAGACCCCACCTCCCACTCCTAGCGCCCGTGATCTTCTCTTCCGTCCGAGACATCGTCATCCCCGTGAAGCTCTCGGCGGAACAAGCCTTCATCGCCATCTTCCAGGTAGTCCAGCAGGGCGACGCTGTATTCGAGAAGTACATTAGCACGGTGGAGGGACCGCAAAAGCGCAGTATGCACGACTACTTCCGCCGCGTGGCGATGAAATTAGCTGCTGCGGAAAAGGAGAGGAACGAGGCGGGCGGGGCGGGACTGGGCTTGAATAGCGATGAGGAGGACGATATGAAGGAGATTATGAGTGTTGGGAGGGCTGATAGTGGGGGGTGGGTTAGCAATGATTAGTTGTTGTAGTTAGATTTGTCGTGGTGGCGTCGATGATGGATTTGGGATGATCTCTTCTCTTTTTTTTCGTCTTTATTACCAAAATTTTAGCTTTTTCTTATTTCTTATGGAAATCATAGCGAGGTTTTTTTTTCCACCTTTGGTGAGATAAATTTTACATTTTCGTAGGTTTGCTTGTTCATGGCATGCATAGAGTACATATATCGTATCATGAACTCCAAGTTTTCCCGGTCCAAAACATCACATAAGACGCCCTCACGTTGAAACAAATGAAAGACATTAGTCTATCATGAGCATGCTCACACTCGTACAGTACCGTACAAGCGCAAGTACAATAATACACATGGCACCATACCACTACAAGACCCCAAAAAGAAAAGAAAGATAATAGAAAAAAACTTTATACACCAAACCGTGCCATACAACTCACAACACTGATACCACCTTTTGACCAAAAAAGAATACCCCCCAACAGAAAAGAGAAAAAAAGAAAAAAAAGGCCCCAGGCAAGCTATACAAAGTCTCGTTCTACCACATCATACAATATTCAGGCATTCAACCATATTACTTTGTGTTGTTTTTTTTATCCCAACGCCTGCGAGTCATAATCAATGAACCAAACCCGCCGCACCAGTTGGGGTCAACCACCGCCACCACAAGCCAAGGACAGCTTAACGCGGTATAATAACTAAACGCGTCGCCGCAGCAGTGGGCATAATTTCCCTCGCCGCTGTTGCTGTTCCCGCCGCAAACGATGTTCCAGTTCCAGTCTGGTATAATACAAGTACAATGAAAAGGAAGGGGTACGCATGTGATGATGATAGAAATGAAGCGGTGTGGGAAGAAAGGTCTAGGCCTTCTTTGCGAACATGTTGTCCAAGGAGGCGTTTCCGCTTCTGAAGCTCAAGACGGGATATTTACTCTCAGCCAGTCGCTTCTCCGCCGCAATGGATTCGAGGACCCTGAAAATTGTAGGTTAAGTAAGTTAATTAATTCCAACCAATTGCGATAGCCACTAAAATAACCAAGGTAAAAAAAAATAGAAGATAAAAAACTTACCACTCAACACGCACGTATCTAACGCCATACACCTTCTTCGTCGACACCTCCTTCTGTAACTTCCCCGCCGCAAGCCCACCCCCAATTCCCCCTCTCCCTCCTCCTGCTCCTCCTCTTCCACTATTACCAAGTCCATCAACAGGTTTAGCAAGAACAACATGACTAACCCCCTTCCTGCTCATGACCGTAGACACAGCAGCCCCATTCGCAACGAGTACCCTTTTCAACTCAACGTCTGAAATTAGCGACGCGGTGGATCCGTTAACGTATATCGTGCACCCGGCGAATATCTTTTTCTTCTTCTTCTCAACATCAACCCCATCCACAGCCCCGTCCTCCTTCTCATTAACCTTCCCCTCAACCTTCTCTTGCGCCTCTGGCTTCGAAGCAATTGTTGATATGGCGGCGGCAAGACCAGCAGGAGCAGCCTCACGGAATTGCTTCTGTAGCTTTGAATTCCGTGACCTATGCCATGAGGCGGGCTTCGAAACGCCCGAGCCGACTTGGTGCCCGGTTGAGGAGCTGTTATAGGTATCTATGCGGACTTGTTTGAGTTTTGGTTGGGAGCGGGCCATTATTTTTATTTTTTTTCTGTAGGATTTTTTTGTTTTTGTTTTTGTTTTTGTTTTTGAAGAATGTGGGTTGGCGGAATAGTTGCCGGTAGGGAATAAAGGAAGTGGTTTGGACGAAGGGAGTGAATGTGTGTGTGGGATGGGGGGAGGGAGCGTGGGAAGACGTGGTGTTGATGTTGCGGCTTTGCCCTTGGGGGTTTAGCGTGTTTGGTGGTTCGCGTTGCGCAATGCCGTTAGGGACGTGCGCGTTCGGGGCGTGTGGTGATGTGGAAAGTGTGTGTGTGGTTGGTATTGTTGTTTCGAGTGATAATTTGGGGTTTGTGGATATTGTGGGGGTGTTTTTTTTGAAGGTATGGTTATAATATCATTCCTCCCGATATTGGCTAGCTAGGGGACGCTTGATAATTATGCTTTATAGACATAGTAGCGGAGTAGTTTTATTATGGTCATTTTCAAGTTGGATATGTGACTGAAAAGGCAAAGTCACTTAATTCATGTGGTTCATGATATCAACGAAAAAGTCATTTCTGTGGTTTTGTAAAATTAGGCATTATCAGAATTAGGCTTTGAGTAGCGAATCGTTAGGTGAAGTATTTCTTACAGAAAGTACCTTTTCACTCGAAGTCTAATCGAATGAGTCAACATCCATTGCAAAAGTGATCCCAAGTGCTTTTCTGATACACTGATTTTGGCTCAACCCATCTAGCACCTTCAGAAGAGATGGGAATGACGAGAGCTGCAGAACACACCGCTTGTGGTCCTGATAGCATGGTTACTGGTACAAGGAGATTGGGATACGTGTACTGTACTCATCTCTTGGGATACTCTACTGCGCGCCTCTCTATAAGTAGTAGGCCTTAGTATTATCAGTACGCTCGAAGCACAGCAGCAAAATATGTCCCCCTAATGTTAATACTATAGCGCACAATTTAGTACTCCAAGCAGTTACTCGTACAGTACTTGTACAAGCCTCCTTACAGTGCTATCCAACCACCAAACAAAACCTCCCAAATAAACAAAAAACAAGAAAAAACAAAACAAAATCCAATTATGGTATGATACCGGTACTCGGAGCACCGCATCATATCGCACTGCGCTCGACTGCACAGCAGCCGCCGCAACACGGTGCCTCCATCCCTCCCTCCCTTCTTCCTCTAGCATAAGCAGCAGCAGAACATCCTACATTACAGCACCCTACTGTACCTACTTACACTCGCACCCCTCTATTCCGGATGGCCAAAATCCAAAGAATCTGTCCGGTACAGCGGGTGATCCGGGACAACAGGTCGGGTTTTGGTGTAAAAAAATTTAGAATTCACAGATATTCATACGGGACAGCGAGGTATCCGGATTATCGAGATCCGGGACAGCGGGGTGTGAGTGTACTTACCTTAACCTACCAACCTATACCAACCTACCGTACTCCACACTCCACTATTCCCACCCAGGTATTCCCTCCCACAGCACGTTTTTTTTATTTTTATTTTTTTTTCCCATTCTTTTTTTCCTTTCCCCCCTCCGCCATCATATCGCAACTATCATACAATACAAAACACTAGCCCCCCTCTCTCGCCCTCATCTATCTAGACTATCATCCATCCATCCACCCATCCATCCGCCCCGCTCCGCCCGCTTCACTTTCCTTCCCTAAAAAAATGAAATAAAATAAAATAAAATCTAAAACCCATTTTCCTGGCTTCGGTCCACATCCTGCCTTTTCCTTTCCTTCCATGCTTGCTGCTTGCTGCTGCTAGATTCTCCCCTGCCCTGCCCTGCCCTGCCCTGCGATGCAAGTAATGCCTTCAGCATAGGGCTGAGGAATATGCATTTGAGAGATTTTACTGGCTGGTTTTGAATGTATGAAATTTACCAGGGATTTTTTAGGTTTGGGTTTTTATGTTTACTTTTTTTTTTAACTTCTAAAGTCTGATATCAATTTTATGCTTTCTTTTTAACTTTTTTGAAATTTGGAATAAACATTTTTTTGTTTTAAGCTTTGGAGGGTAGTTGGAGGGTGGTTTTTTTTCTTTTTTTTCCGGTTATTATCCCTTCCGGAGTTGTTGTTTTGGGAGTTACTTTGTTTACTGTGGTGGAAGTTTGCCATTGGGTAGGTTGGTAAGATGGAAGGAGGAAGAGAAGGAGGAAGAGCCTGGATATGGTGGGGTATCCGTTTCGAAACAAATATCAGAGAATTGTACTCCCACTCCCTCAATTCCTCCATTCAGGCTCATAACTCCACTCCGAGGGGGCAAGATACACCCTCGTACGGCTATGATACGATTCTTTTTCCATTTTTATATCTATACCGTACTCGTATATCGGTAACTCAAGCCCAGCATAATTCACCAAAATAAAATAAAATAAAGATACTACGGTACACTCCATCTGAGCAACCATACTTGAATTACTGTAAAAAAATAAAAATAAAAAAAGGCTCAATGATATTCCATGATCAAAGAGTCAAAGAGGGAGGGGGAAAAACTCTCGATTAAAATTCCGTCGACCTTTCACAATCCCGAAAGTATTGTGCTGGCTGATAAAACCGCTAATCGGTAATAAAAAATCGACCAATGACGAGACCCCGCTGCTCGTGTGGGAGTACGCTGGTGCAAGAACAGGGGTGTTGATTAATGCTCTACGCGATGCTTTGCATTTGGCGTCGCATGGTGTAATTTCCCCATGGTCGCACATTGTTTATGTATGATATGATGGTGTCTTGGGACAGGAGGAAAAGGAAAAGAGACAAAGAGAAGAGGGGAGGGTTGGTGGAGGGAGGTGTGGGTTGTTTAGAATTTTTTTTTTTTTTAAGAACCCGTTTTATGGAAGGGAAAGAAGAAGAAGGAAGGAAGGAACGGAAATGTATGATGATGGAATTAGACCAGGTTGGTAGCAAGCTATGATGTTATGCTATGGTCCCTATAGAGACCTTACTTATCATATCTATCAAAAAAAAAAAGTGAGGAACAAAGGAGAATGGGTAGAAAAAATAAAAGGTAATGATAGCTATGTATGTACGATACGGTACTGTACCGTAGGATACTCTTACTCCTGCGTTGTACCTACTTCTACATATGGGGTACAAAGCACGGTATTTGCCCGGGTGGGTCCTGTGCCAAAGATATCGATTGTATGGATTAGTACTGACCATGTCAGCAGGGGGAGGGGATTGGACATCGGTAGTCTACGAGACAACTGTTATAGAAAACAATAGAAATAAAAATAAAAATATTTCAATATCACGAGTGACTTGCGGGAATTTGAAAGAGGACGCTTTGTTCCGATCGGTAATTATTTCTCTCCCAATTTTTTTCTTTTCTTCTTTCCCCTTACATTGAAGAAAGACAGATGGCAATGGCAATGGCAATGGCAGTGATAAGGGAGAGGGAGAGACTTTGCGGGCATATACGGTTGTCTGATCGTTGGCAGGCTGGCAGACAGATAGATAGACAGGAATGATGAAGTTTATGGGTACAGGTACCAGGGCGGTATCAGTACGAGAACAGTAAGTTGAACGTCGGGCTTCTACCAGATCTAGATATCATTACAGTTGTTCATTCATTCCTTACTTCAGAGTCATTGTCTACCAGGGCCCATAAATCCCCTCACCTCAATACGAAAGGAATACCACTTCAAACATCCATCCGGCACTTGACACTACTAGTTACGGTATTAAAGAATATTTCATCACCCCCTCCCCACACAAAACCTGTGTGCTTACATACACTCAAACCCTCAACGTCCCCTTCCCTTTAATTCCCTTTCTTCCGATCAACAACATTGGCAAGTAGACACGAGCGAGGTAACCGCCAGCCAAATTTAGAACAATCAACCTCCCCTCCTCCTCCTCCTCCACAGCACTCCTCTCTCTCATCATCCTATCCCATCCTATCCCCATCCATATCCCCAATCACATCAGCCGTTTGAAAAAGTGTAATTGGTCGAATCGTAATTATGTTCATTTCAGCGCAAACAAAAAAAAAACAAGAAAATCAATCATATCTCAATCATCATATCCTACCTATTAGAATAAAATAGTCTAATAATTCCCCAGCTGAGTCTCACCACCACGGTATTATCTAACTAGCTTAGTACCAGTGGTACTGTATTCGTATCGTACAAGTAAGGTTTCTTCCTGATACACAGACGTTTGATAAACCGATGAGCAAGAATTTCAAGATTAGTTTTTGCCTCCCCGCCTCATGATCAACGGTTATCAATTCGGTATTGTGGGAAAGTATACCGTTCACTTATGAATACATGGAGGAGCTCTAGGTTTTACTCGTAGACTAACTCAAGGGCTATTTTTTTCATTTTTTTCCCCTTCCCCCCTAGCCCTTAACTTGTTATTGAATTGTGATTGTGTGTGATTGTGCTGCTGTTGTTGATGGGGTGGATGGATGGATGGGGTTCATACGGTACGGTAGGCAGTCCATGGTCCAGGCATGGTGTTGTCCGTCGTTCTTGTCGTTGAACCCCACTATTACTACTACCGCTATTATGGCTTATCCGGTTACAAAGGCCCATCCTATGGTACCGCCCTGTACTCAGATATGGTAGCCACTCCCCCCCCTATATGCCAATTCTGTGACACTGGCCGGAAGGTAAGGGAAAAAGAGGGAAATAGTTATTAGGCTTAAGTTTTGGGCTGAAAAACCTAGTCTAGTTACAATAAGTTGGTTACTTAGTTAGCAATGATAGTTGTTCGCTGTTGCCTTGAATTGAATTTAAAGTTTTAACTAAACTAAACCAAATCAACCCATCTATGCTTTCCTTCCTCCCCAGAGGGAGGGAGGGGGGGAGTGTCAGAAAGGGCCGAGGGAACTCAATTGCGGAGATACATAACAACACACCGAGGAAATGTATCATAGCTTAGCAATATCATAGATAGTAATAGTCACCATCATAAAATCTAAACATCACCATTTTGACATTTAGACTACCATTTCCCCACACCCCCAAGCATCCGGTATCAATTGATGAACCAACCAAGTGTGGCAATCAACAAAGAAAGTAAGTTAACTCGTACGAGTAAAGGTAAGTTCAGTTAGGCAAAAAGGCACGTTACATTTTTTTCATTCCCACAAAAGCGTGATACAATATCTGGGGTAATAGGTAGGTACGATATACTACCGCATCTAACAATTCATGAACTGTTCTATCTGTTCTACGAGTGTGATATTATGTGCAATTAGCCAAGGCGCGAACATCGAGAACGCAAAAGCCGGCAGCTAGCAACATCCAGCATCCGTCCGTCCTGCCCATCCATACATCCATATATCCCTCCATCAACCCCATCCACCCATCATTGTGAACCCAACGAATTACAAAAGCTAGCTTCCACTTACGTAGTTACAGGGCAAAGTTAGCCATTCGGTAAACCACCATTTCATTAACTTACCCATCATATCCTTTCCTGCACAGGCGGGCAGGCAAGAGCAGACAGGCGGTAGTCAGGTCAGGTCAGGTCAGGATAATAACAAAAAAAAAAAGAAAAAACACCCCGGCACTTCCCGACCACTTACCCATCATAATCACCATCACCATCACCACCGTTTTCTCTTTCTCTCGCTCCGTGCCAAATGCGTACCTAATCAACACCAGCTGACTTACCCTACTCGAACTCTCATTCATCCATCCCCCACTAACCAAAAAGGGGGGTCCAACCGTACAATTACCGTAACAAACTAACCTACTCCCTATCACAATAAAAATGTTTTTTTTTTTTTTTTTTTACAAAACAACAATAACTCGTCCACTGATCGGCCGGCCCACTCACTCACCGGTTGGGTTTTTACCAGATATTAATCTCGACTTGACTTTAGCCCTCTATACTGGGTAAGAAATAAAATAAAATAATAAGAATTAAAAAAATAAAAAATAAAAATAAAAAAGTTCGTTTGGTGGGGGGGGTGCGACACAAAAAAAAAAGAATGAACCTTACGAACGTGGCGGGCAGTGATTGGAGCAGTATCCGTTACCGTAAGTTAATGGGAAAGGAGGAAAGGAAAAAGGAAAAGATAGAAGGAAAAAAAAAAAAAAAAGGAAAAAAGGAAAAAAGGAAAGAAAAAAAAAGAAAAAAAAAACAGGTTTCACAACGAATGAGCGCACGGGGGGAGGAAGAGGGAGGGAGGGGGGGGAAGGTGGATGGAGTTATTGTGTGGAGGTGCCGGTGTGGTGGTGGTGGTGGTGGTGGGGAGGGTACGTAAGGTAGAGTACAATGCTCTACCGGTAACTTAACTGTAAAGCAAAGCAAAGAAAGAAAACGAGAGAGAGAGAGAGAGAGAGAAAGGCAAAAACAATAATCTGGAGAGAGAGACCAAAAATGGTGCCATTGGTTCGGGACCGCTATCTGCGATTTAGACTAGATGTGCCAGATTATGGTAGAACCCGAGGTCGGCTGGTTGGTGAGAGTTTGGTTGATAGAGCATAATTCGGTACTATATGTTCAAATTTTGCAACGAAAATTTTTTTGATCGAGTGAGTGAGTGGGCAAAAGGTCGAGTGCCAGATCATGCTTCCACCTCTTCCTCCACTATCACACTCACTCACTCACTCACTACCGTGCTACAATAATGCTACTACCGGTACTGCACAATTCGGGACTGTGCTGCTTGCCCGCCTGCTCGTCTGCTTGCTTGGTTGCTTAACTGCACTTTGCAAGAGAAATGAAATTGGGCTGAAGAAAATAAAAAAATAAAAAAATATACAAAGCACTGACTGACGATCTTGGGTATGGTATCATAAGTGCACGGGAGCCTTTGCTCTTTCCGTACTCTGTATCTATCTGTAACTGTACGATTCAACACGATACGCTAGCAATTGCTCGAAAAGCAAGAATGAAAAGAATGAAAAGAAAGCACTTTCCATACATACATACATTACATTACAGTATAGAGTACCGTGCAGTACAGTACTGTACATTCGAGATTAAACTCAAGTGTGAAAAGTAAAGAAGTAGGTAAGGGCAAGGCAGGCAGGCAACGTGTTTAGCGCAGGTTTTATGAAATATCACGAACCTATCATGTCCTCGAGATGGGTTGTAGATACTTTACGATTGTTGGGAGACGAAGCGGATTTCATTGATCATCTGCTCCACCCTGCTTGCTTGCTTTGCTTGCTTTCCTGCCTGTCCCTTCCTCCCTTCCTTCCTTCCTTTCCCTTCACCTCTCCAATTCTGGTATACACGCGCTTCTTTGACACGTTTGATTCCTTTGCTACTAATGAGATCTGGATGCTCCTCCTGCTAGTAGTGGGTATTGGTGGGCCACTACCACTACCCAGAGACAATTGGAAAAGGTCCTGGAGGTCATTCGGATGGAGAGGAAAGGTTGGCACGTCGTGCAAGTTCCCGCGTCTGCAAGGGGGAAAAAGGAAAGAAAGAAAGAAAGAAAGAAAGAAAAGCAAGAAAGAGAGGGGGGAAAAAAAAAAAGGGAAAATTAAAATTAAAATTAAACTTCGATATTTCAATTTTCTGGTTTTACGGAAACCCTTTTTTGTATTTTTGTATTTTTTTCTTTTTTCTTCAAAATTTTGATAACAAAGAAAATGTATTACGAATAATTTAGAATTCGAGAGGATAATGTACCAAATCATAGCCTACCAACATGTCAACAAGTTTTTTTTCCGGAACGATTAACGATATTTGTCAGGAGGAAGAGGAGGTGGGGGGTGCGGAGTGGAAGGAAGGTCCGTTTCGTATTTCGGTAATTTTTCCGAATCATCACTCGCACGTACGGTAAGGCTATCTCATCACGGAAGATCAACTCATGATAATCGTGGCTAGAACGTCAATCGGCCTACGAGAACAAGAGAAGAAGGAGGCTGTCAAGTCAAGGCATGCCCGCAGCTCATCGGTTCTCAACCTCGCTCTTGCTCTTGTCTCCAGAAGGACAACTGATGCTGATTTCCTTGTGGCGAAGAACACCACCACTCGCTTCAGCCAACTCGGGAGGAGGTATAGAGGCCAAAGCGGTGAGAGGATTGCCGTAGTCGAAGAATATCTTTCGTAGCACTAAATTGTTAGGCATATGGTAGGTACTAGGTACTTTCTTTCACTGAATTCTTTCGGAGCTCGGTCAAACCCCAAACCCAGATGGATGGCTGACACCAGCAGTACGGAAGCTGGGGCTTGTTTCAGGATTCCTTTTCTTGGATGATTGGTTGATAACCACTCAAGTCAACCATATGGCAGTTGAAAGGGTGTGGGAAAAGCCATCAGCGGCGGTCTTTTTCCTTTTTGCCCTTAGTTTCTTTTTTTCTCTTATTTTTCTCTTTCTTTTCTTTTCTTTTGGTAGAGAATTCTTTTTTTTTTTTTGAGTGTGGTGGGCTGCCCATAAAAATCGATGCGTTGGCAGAAGGGAATCTTTTGTCAACCTTTTAACCCTTTCTCTTGGATCTCCGAATGGGGAAACATTCATGGATGTAAGCGAGATAGGGAAGTTCAGAGTGCCTTTTTTTTCCCTCTTTCCAAAGTGGCCCCCAATACCCTGTGTATTTCTCGATCCGATTTCTTTTTGGCGATACATACTGTACGCAAGCCCGTCGGTCAGCTTGCCAGAGGGGGGAGAGCGTTTTTGGTGTGTATATTGAGGAAGCCGGAACCTTGAAAAGAAAAGTTTCCCATGTCCAGAATTTTAGGTTGACCGCCCATTCGGTCACGATCGGTGTGGCCATAGCAATAAATCGACCCATCTTATCACCGCTACGGTCTTACAGCCGGGAGAAGAGAAGGTAACCTTTTTGTTCGTGAATTGTCTGTCATCCATCGATAGTGGTCGTCCATCTTTCGTTCGTTCGTCGGTCAAAGGTTGGGATGGGTGAGGCCTTCTAATTTTTTTCTTCCAACCCTTCCCCTTCGTTAAATTCAGCCACTTTATTGATTACCTCTTCCTGAT
This sequence comes from Choiromyces venosus 120613-1, assembly GCA_003788595.2. Lineage (NCBI taxonomy): Eukaryota > Fungi > Ascomycota > Pezizomycetes > Pezizales > Tuberaceae > Choiromyces > Choiromyces venosus. Next base: position 48,444 of record ML120447.1, read on the forward strand.
ATCATTACCCTTATCTAAATGTCTCCCCGGGCTCCCCGTATACAAGTATGAGTACTGGTACAAATCACTTAGTGTAGGATAGAATAAGGCCGGCTCTTCCATCAGAGTTCATGCCTAAAAAGACAACATCACGATAAATTTAAACCCTGGCCCTGATAATTAGCACTTGACTTCTCCGCCAAAAGAGCCCCGACGCAAGGGGTGATCAATCCAGGGCTTTGAATAATTTTCCTTTGTTCCAGCGAGACTCATATCATGGCTCGAGAATTTTGATGTTTCCCTCGTCCAGCGAATGAAAAAATTGAAAAAATAGATAAAATAAATAAAATCATCGTGTTACCCCGGTCCCGTCGACGGTTGCACCCACAAGTCGGAACTCCACTCGCACTGGCTTCCCGCGTCCTCGCAGGTTGAGATCAGCGTCGTATGCATATGCAAGTTGCTTTTCATGCACAGCAAGCTTGCGTGATGCAAACTGCAGCCCCGCCGCCTGCAGGGACCACGCATAATACGTGTATACAACCGACACCAATGAATTCCGCAGGGCACATGTTTTCTTGTCTTTTTGGTCCTTTTTTTCTTTTCTGAGGCGCGGAGGGGGGGAGTGAAAGAGTTGTGCTAATTGCTTTTTCAGCCTAATCGAACTTGTTTGGGGAATCATGAGTGATGGCTAATGATGGGAGAGGAAGCGCTGCTTCCTTTCACATCCATCTTTTCCTTGTCCGCCCGAAACCAAATATCGGTAATCGGAACAAAATCTACGCTTTGGAGGCGTTCGTAATGTCACCTCTAATTTAACACCAGTCAGTACTCGTACTCGTACAATATGTAACATTGAAACTAAACTTTTCCCCCCTTCATGATGAAGAATTCCCTACTACCCCTTTGTCCCCTTGACTAGCCCCCCTCTCTTCCATTCTCCTGGTATGTGATGAAAATAGCAAAGGAATCGGAATCGTTTGTAAAGCTGCCGCTGAAATTTACACGCCCTTTCATTGTTGATTGTAGTGCCGAATGGAACGGCAATGTGCATCTTACCCGTCACGGGCACCTCTGAGCCGCGCGGAAAACAGCGTGGATTGAGACCAGAAACGGCACAGGAGTTGAAGAGAAGGGGTAAACAGGCAAAAAAAAAAAAAAAAAAAAAAAAAAGGCCAGAGAAGAAAGAGAAATATAAACAGGAGAGCGCTAAGAGAAATATCCCTTACTCCAATTGTTTCACTATTTAGAGAGGAACTGGAAAGTGCGAAATCGGTGTTGGTTACATAATGTCCAAAGACCGACTACTGTAGGGGGAGTGGAGTTGAAGCAGTGGTTTTTTTTTTCCACTTTCAAAAACTAGAATATTTGTCGGTATGGCCGTTGTGCGTAACTCGCGTTGCGTAACTCCCGTTGAGTGCACTTCACCGCCGTGCATTGTTTAGCGGATGTACTCGTATATCATGGATCTTCACCATCGGTGAGATGAAGTCAATTCAATAGAATGAAAGCGGCGATTGTTTGAACGTGATAGATACTGTAGTCCTCGGGAAGTAGAAAAAGGTTATGATTGAAAATCCTGTGTCTGGGCGATCATAGAGAATCACTCATCAATGTCTCGCATGCATAACTTATGTAGGAGAGTGGAAAATCCCATGGATCGCAAACAAGGTTGCAGTACATATTGCAGGATGCTTTGACGAGAGACAATAAAGAAGGTATGGGGAAGTATTGTACATGCTTCTATTGCAGTGTGCCCTTTTTTTTTATCTTATCGGGAGCGGAGATAAAGAAGGGAGCCTGTACGAGGCCGCCAGAGCAAGAGAAGGAACGAAGGAAGGGAGGAAGGGAGGGAGGAAGAAAGGGGGAGGGGGGTTGCGGCGCTCAAACCCGCCGCTTCCTCCTTACTTTTTACCTTTGGCCCTAGGCAGCTCACATCGGCAATAAAATAGAGCGGAAGCAAGGCCTTTGTTCAGCGATTCTTTTTCTTTTCTTTTAGCTGACCGAAATGGCGAATGTAACAATTGATCTGAGGGTGTGAAGATGATCCGGGAGAGTTACGCGAGTGTGCGTCCGCCAAGCATAAGTAGCCCATCTGCAGGCGTTTGTTGGGCCCGTGTGGTATGTTGTTTCGGTCCTTTGTGCATTCTCGTCGGGGGAAACGGCTGTGTAGAGAGCCAAAAGTATGGTTTTCATCGAAGAATAGCTACCAGTACGAAAAAATGGAAGTTGGAGTGAACCCCCCAAAAAAATAAGAAACAGAAACTTATATGTTGTTTCTACAAGAGCTATATCACAAGTGAAATAGAAGCTTCATTCACTTCAGGGATTACTCGTGTCAGATTCATGGTCAATTGTACGAGGAAAATAGAGTGCATAGATCACAGCATATCTCTCCATATTCGTTTGTTACTTGTTGAAAATGCCAAGACCTTTTTTACTACTGCACCTACAGTAATACTCGAGTAACTTAACCTGCGATTAGTGCGGCGCTGATACCACCTCTAAGCACTCTGGTATCCATAATTATTCGAAACTCCTTGCTTTTTGCGGACACTTCTTGTTGCCTTGCGTTCTTTGAGCAGTGTGATCTCATTTTCCCAATGCTTTTTGTTCCAGACTGAAGCATCATTGTGAAAGAAGGGGGTAAGATAGATGATGTCGATACACATCCATCTCGTTTCTGAGATGATGGGCGTAAATTTGAAAAGCAAACCCGATGAAACACATCGTAGACTAACTTTGTCTCTTCTCTTCTTCTCTACAACCCCAGGCGGTCACAATGTTGAATCAAGCTATCAATGAAAGGGCGGCGAGCAAAACAGCCGGAAAGGCAGCATAAGCCGGAACGCTTACCAACTGTAGGCAGTTTCTTCAACATCTATCTTAATCTTGCATCATCTGCCGTTACCTCTCTGTGGTTATCCGCCGAGCTGCCTTGGGGGTTGTACATCCAATCAATGATACCCCGTTCAACATATTATCCGATCAGTTCAGTGTTGTGAGTCTCGTGTCTCACACTGAAGCAATCCGCTTGTAGGACAGATCGATTTTCTGGTCACGTCAATTCACATCGCAGCAGCCAGGGGTGGGGTTGGTCTCTACCCAAGCACACACACACCTCTACCACCACCATCCTCAGATTATGGATTCCGTCAATCGGCAGAGACCACGCGATTTGCCTCACTGGGGCTATAATCAGAGTTGTTCCATCCGGCTGTCGCGTGTCGTTAGGGGTGTTTTCAACCGTGAAAAAGACCAGAACCGGATGTGCTACTGGAGACTAACCAATCTCTGCTTGGCGACAATTGTTTTATTTATTTTATTGCTTATATCATTCGACCGAATTATCTTTTTGGAGGAGGGCTTTTTTTTTTGCTTCTCTTTTTTTTTTTCTTTCCTTTTCTGCTACACAGGCTTCCTTGCGGCGATCTATTCTGCTTCTTCGAGTTTCTACCAGATCCGGAGGGTAAGCAACGAGAAAGCTGCTTGAGTACGGTAGAAGGAGAGACACTAAGGCCATTGGTACTAAGTGCAGTTATCAGAACGGCCAAGGCAAGGAAAAAGCGCCCCTAGTTTCGCCCGCCCTACCCTACTCTTACCATACCCCATCTTATTATCTACTAAGCTCAATCAATTACGATACAGTACAACCTGTGTGTTCACACTTGCCGGTGGTTGGTAGGAAAAAATGTATATTTTTGTTGTTGTTACTGTTGTATGATAAGTTACAGAGTCTATTTGGAGTTCTCTCCACCTGTTGGTAACAGACTCCCATACAGTACCCTATTTTACAAGTTTTATGGGCGGTCATTTCTCCTTCCTTTACCTTGCCCTCGCGTCTAAGGTAAATCCCTCCAATAAATTCTCTCCAATGAGAAGGCCTGATGGGTTGCTTCCATTTTTAAACCATGAAATCTCCTTGCCAACGCACACTCCACCCCTAATCACTCTAACCGCATTCTGCAGACCGCCTAAACCTTTCACCTAACCCTGAGTCTAACCAGAAACGTTTGTGCTGCGGCCGCAGGACCAATTATTATCGTCTATTTTTTTCTCAACCCTTGCAACTTTCTTTTCTTTTTATTTTTCCTTTTCTTTTTTATTTTTTATTTTTTATTTTTTTTATTTTTTATTTTTTTCTTAGTCCTTCGCTCAGCGGGTTGGAGGTTGACCAATCAAAGGGAGGTTGGGCTCCCCGGCAGCTTTCCAGGCCAGCCAACGACTTTCTTTCCGCCGCCTGGTTCGTTCGTTCTTTTGCTCGTCGGACTGGAGGGTGGCCCTCGCTCTCCGCAGGGGGAAAAGAACGAAGGACTGGAAAAAAAGGGAAAAGGGAAATTTGAAAGGGGGGGGGGTTGGAGGGGTATCAGGTTCTAGCGACTTTGTCTTGTTGTGCTGGCCTTTTTTGGGGAACCACCACTACAAACTGTATCGCTTTTTTTTTTTTTGTGATTGCCCTCGTCTGGCTGGAGTAGGCTCTTTCCGGTCATCAGTCGTTTTGGCGGCACCGGTAGTACTCTAGACTCTAGACTCTAGAGTACAGTAGGGTTATCTTTTTTTATTATTATTATTATTCTTTTTTTCTTTTTTTCCCGTATTTATTTTACAATTATTTTGACCTTTTTTATTATTATTTCTTACTTGATTTTAGTTGGAGGAGTACGACGACTGCACGATTACAGAAAGGTACCATCGTACGGGTATTTGGTTGATTTAATCCTGGGTTTTTATTTATTTTTACACACGGATTTCTTAGCTGATGTAGCGAAAAATATATGAAGCAGGCGCGAGTGAAAACTGAAGAGGGATTGGGGTTGTGTAGGAGGAGGAATGGATGGAGCGGGCAGGTCAGACGGGGTTACGGTGGAAATAGTGGTGGGCAGATTTAGGTCGATACGGTACATCTCGTATATACTAGTAGAGTTCATGTTACCGTAGCAAGAAATCGGAGCACGACGACACCCAGAGAAATAGTAAGTGACTGAGAGTGACAGACAGTGAGTGAGAGTTCGAGGGAAAAAACAGCGAACGATTCCACCAGTTTGGTATGTACTCTACAGATACCTTGCTAGCTAGTAAGGGTAGTTTGGGACGACCAATGGGGCGATGGACGAGAGGACTGACCAAAAGGCTGTCAACGGCAAGGAAACCAATAGCGCGGCCCCTTTCCTACGATTTACAGTTAGGTATTCCCAACCACCGGTCCTGAAGTGGTGTTGTTTTTTTTCCTGTGATTTTTTTTTTGCCTATCCATTTTGTTACAGAATTCAACATTCGGCACCATTTTAACCTGTTTTTGACATAATCTGTGGGCTCCTCCTCTCCTCGGCAAGTCCAAGTTCAAGTGTTCCCTTCACAGTAGGAAGGGAAAGAACGGTTTGACATCTTTTGATTTTTCTTTTCTTTTCCTTTCCCCATTGCCTTTCTCATTGCCATCCCTCACACCCCTCCTCCCTGACCCCTGTCCTTCTGTCCTCGCCGCCCAGCCTCCAATAACGAGGGACGTCGAGCCTCCTTACAGAAAACAGAAATTGAGGAAGATTTGATTGAGAAAGCAGTGAGAAAAAGTTGTGGATTGAGGGCAAACTACAGTACTGCTGCCAGGATAACTCGCTACAGTATCATTCACTCACTTCTCATACCTCTTCTCACATTATTACGATAGTCCATACATATACACACTTTACGGTACATATCATTCTGACCTGCCTCCTCCTTTTCTTCTCCGCACCACACCTCATACCCCCCCCCCCTACTGTCCCCTCCTCCCCTCCTGCCCACTCCCAATCCGACTCCCATCCCCCCTTCCACTACCCCCCGGTCTGTTCCCCACCCACCGAGAAAGAGAGAGAGAGCCAGAGGCCTAGAGAAAAAAAAAAAAAGGAAAAAGAAACGCTCCACCACCGACAATCACTGCTGCGTGTGCTCCTTCCCTGCAACTCGCCCCGACCCGCATCAACGTCGTAAAATCTACTTCGCTGCCTGCTTGCTCGAACTTCTCTCGCTCGCTCTTTCACCTCTCTCGAGCTCTCCCCAGCCTCTCGAGTCCTCCATCCTCTCACTCTCTCACTCACCCCCCCATCAACTCCCCCAACCCTACTTGCACCCCCTCCTCCGTCCCCCCTTCCCCGAATCCCAACCTCTCTTGCTCGGTTCGTCGCGCAATTCCTTCCCTTCCTTATTCCTCTTCCCTTCCCCTCTCGCGCCTACCATACACGGCTCGCCCTGCGTTTCCTTTGCATCATCAACGACCGGGCGATCTTGCAGCAAGGCGCAACCAGAAAGAATTCCCCTTCACGAACATATTCTAGCTTCTCCGATCCGAGACACTCAAGATACAGTTACCTGGACTTGAGACTGGGAAAAACGAAAAAAATTAAAAGGGAGAAACAAAAGTGCTAGAGAGGGAGAAACTTTAAAGGTTACATCTATTGAACGACGACCAACGAGGATACGACCCAAACGATTTTACGACCAGACTTTTGCAATTGACGGGACCACTTGCAATTGCTTTTAACGCTACTTAACGGGGAATATTATAAAAGTCGAGGCTCGGTTTTTCATCCAAAAAAAGAAAGAGTGACTGCCAATTTTTACGATTTGAAACGAAGAAAACGAACCAAAACAGCGCAAACTTCACCTTTTTTTTTTTGCCCCAACATATCATCTAAAAACGATTCCGTCCAAAAAAGCATTCTCTTTTTTTTTTTTTTCGGTCTTCACGCGTTCTTCATCAGTGGCATCCGTAACTCGGGCAGTACTGTACAATACGATTCCACCCATTACAGTCTTCGGGACTACGATTTTTTTGTACCTCTTTGCGTTGCCTAGGTTTTTTCTTTTCCCTTTGGGCATATCAACTTTACCACGACCACCCCCCAAAAGTTTTTTTTTGTTCTATCAAAATACCCGTCTATTCGATTTTATTTCATTTTTCGTTCGCCTCGCCCGTTGATTCGTTTCTGCATCACAGCTGCACTCAGCCGAGCGTTCTTTTCCTTTAACTGTCGCACAGCCCACCACCGAGCCACAGTTTTTTTCCATTACATCCGTTGCTCGAATCATATCTTCAACGTCTTTTCAGGCGTGAACAAAATTTAATCGATTCTTTCCCTTTGCTCTTCTGTGGAGTGAAGTAGAATTGCTGGAAACGTTAGTGAAAGGCATCGACATCTGTTGGCTGAAATACGCACAGAAGCTGGTCCATCTCTTCCCGACCTCATTTCTGACACGCTCTCTCTTCAGAATTCATTGTATCCGCCATCAAAAGGCAGTCACACTGTACAATAAGCAAGCTGGAGCTGCCTTCCCTTTCCTCTTCGGTTCAACCAAGAGCCACGCTTGACGTCTTTCCGTGGACGTACAATCAACACTACCCCAAGACTATGTCCAGCGACAAGCCGCCAGCTGCACTATCAATCCCGCAGTCGGCAAACAACGTCTCGAATAATTCGTCTCCCCGTTCTTTGGGTACATCGATTTTGAACTCTCATTCCGGTACCACTCCCAACGGTTCTCTGAAAGTCAAGACACCTACGGGACCCAACGCTCCCACACCACAATCCATTCAACACTCCCTTCCCAACCTAAACATTCCTTCTCCTCAACATAATACCCAACCTTATCACCCGTCGAACCCCGGGCCAGGCTCCCTTCACAACTCTCAATTCGCCTACAGCAGCGATCCCGGGTTCATGAATTCACAAAGTAACGCCCCTTACGTCGGGTTGGACTTCAGTCATCATCACAATCTTTCGCAAGGACAACCTCCTACACCTCAGACAGCTACCTCTGGTAGTAACATGTCGTTCCCTCCTCAACCACCTGTCCTGCAACCTAGCTATTCTCAACCTCATCATGGGTTTCCCCCATTTTTCTCTAGCCAGAACGGCGTCTCTTCACCGGCTGGACAGCCAGGCGTATCAGGCCCGATGTCTGTCCATGCTACACAACAACTTCTGCCACTACCACAGAACTCTCAGATGACGCCTAGTCCATCACCGCTTACATCTGTATCTCAGGGAGGGCCTCAGACGCCTTCATCGGCTACTTCTGCCACGGGGTTCGGAAACCAACCCCCTTTTGATACCACTGGTCAACACGCTCCGCCCGGGATGAAACCCAGAGTGACAGCCACGTTGTGGGAGGACGAAGGAAGTTTGTGCTTCCAGGTTGAGGCAAAGGGTGTTTGTGTAGCGAGGAGAGAAGGTTCGTCAATCCTTTATCTTGGTATTCATAATATATTTTCCTTGTGTTCTTGAGCTAACAGTGGGGATGTTATTTTCTTTCATATAGACAATCATATGATTAATGGAACGAAACTGCTAAATGTTGCAGGAATGACTCGTGGAAGACGTGATGGTATCTTAAAGAGCGAGAAAGTTCGGCATGTGGTCAAGATTGGGCCGATGCACCTCAAAGGAGTGTGGTGCGTCGCCGTTTCGTCTAGTCCTTATACGACTAGTTTTTCTCCCCCGAGAACTTAAGCTTACCTTGGTGCCTGCAGGATACCGTTCGATCGTGCATTGGACTTCGCCAACAAGGAGAAGATTACCGAACTGTTGTACCCACTTTTTGTGCATAACATTGGTGCTCTGCTCTACCACCCCGCAAACACCAACAGAACAAATGCGGTGATGGCAGCAGCGCACCGCAGGCAACAGGACAACGCTGCCCTCCAGCAGCAGCAACAGAACCAGATGCGAGGGAGAAATCCATCTGAGTTGGTTCCGTCATCACAGCCCCCGATGCACCATCATCATGCGATGCAACACCCCATGCATACGTCGCTTCCACCTCACCCTAATTTGGCACCCCATCCTCCGCAGAATCAACTGCAAAGGCCAGGGCTAGATAGAAGCATTTCATTTCCGACACCGCCATCAAGTGCGTCCAGCGTTTTGGGCGTTGGTAACTCTGAAAGCCCAACTTTCTGGAACGGAAGTATGGTCTCATCGGTTGGAGGCACTGGTGGTCAGTCCTCGGCTATCGACAATGTGATGAACAGTGCTCGTTCAATGCCGACCACACCAGCAACCACACCTCCCGGCGGTGCACTGCAGCAATTGCAACAATACCCACCGCCACCATCTCTGTATTCGTCAAACCCATCTGCTATGTCCCAGCATAGTATCGCACAACAGAATATGCAGAGATTCGGGCAGCCTTTGGCTCAGCCTCCTCAATATATGAACCAAAGGCAAGAGCCTAGCCCCATGGGCCCGCCCTCGTCCCGTGGACCGCCTGCCCCACTTTCAAGGCCTTCATCCAGACAAAATACAGCTGATGATACGCATCCAAAGGAAGAGAATGTGGAGGAGCAAAACGGGCTGGCTCCTGAGGGAGAGGAACATGAAGACCATGGGGAAGAGGAGGCTGAGCATGAGCCTGAACATGATGAAGAATATACTACACACGATACCAATTATGCAAATGGTCACCGCGCTGGTAATTACTATCCTTCCATGCAGGGCGACCACACTCCCCATTTGTCTCCAGAGATGACGGGCTCACCAAATCATGGCGGTCAAGGTCCCTCAACCCCTGCACGATCAACATATACTGGTTCAAGCGTGTCTGTTCCGAGAACCGTCGATGGCGGGTCCGGTGCTACCCCACGGACCACCAACACATCTCAACAATGGGTACAGAGTGGATACTCCACTCCTCCTAGAGCAAGCTCTACTAACGGAAACGCAATTCGCCAACCACCCACACGGAACCTTTACCAATTGGTAAATGGTGGCCAAGAAGCTGCGGCTGATCACAACGGACCCAATGGAACCGGGGCTCCAGACAATGGATATCAGAATCAGCCGGGCATGGGTGTCTCTATGCCTGCCCAAGGTACACCGCAGACCTTTGGTGTTAATGGAGCGTCTACTCCTGGATCGAATAAGCGTATCCGTGAGATGGATGATGAAGATGAGCACGGATCTCGTCCCTCGAGCAGAGGACATGATGAGAGATCAGGTGGTGATTCGGAAGGTGGTATTGGCGGTCTCAAGAGACGCAAGACCATCCGAGAGGGTTCGACGCCCACTGTTGGGGGAATCAACTCGAGTACATTCGATAGGAATGCTGACGGTCGTCTTAATCGCACACGATCGGCCATTGTCACTACCCGGGGACGGCGGTAATTCATTTATAGACTTTATTACTGGTTTTTTCTTTCATCTTTTTCGCTTCTTTGACCTCTCAAAGTCTCCAAAAGCATCTTTGCAAGGTTACATTATATTTTGTTTTCCTGGAGTTGAGAGTAATCCTTTTTTTACTTGATTTTATTTTTGATTCCCTCACTACCGTGTTTTCCTTATTTTCCTTACAGTACTTTCTATTCTCTGTGAATCACGAACTGGTTACTGTGATCCGGTGGGCCGGCTATACTCGGGTTTTTTTTCTCCTTTTGCCTCTTATATCCTCTTATATCCTCTTATCTCTTTTTCATCTTCTCATTATGTTCTTTCTTCGTCTCCAAAAAAAGATATGAAGTAACGCAGCGAAGTCCGTGTTTTTTCTCTTGTTCTTGCCACATTTTGTTTGACCCAAATCCATCTTGTTGCAATCTTTAGGTGTTCCGTCCGTTGTTTTTTTTACCAACGTTTTTTCAAACGTTTTTCTCCTTTTTGCTCTATAGTTTTATCTCTTTTTTTGCCTTTGTTTTTTTATTAAAAACCCCTCCATTTTTTTTAACGAATATTTATATGAATGACCTTTTTTACCATTAACATTATCTCGTTCCGTTCCGTCTCGTCTCGTCTCGTCTCGTCCGTCCGCCCGTCCGTTCTCGTGGAGCCAAGATTGGTGGGGGTGGAATCGGGGAGTGGAAGAGCAGGCTATGAGAAACAAGGTGGGCAGACATATAGGCGGGGAGGACAATCAAAATCTGTTTTTATTTACCTCTTTTTTCTCTTCGCTTTTTTTATTTTTTTTTATTACCATTTACGACGATTATGACATGATGTGTTTTTTTGCTTTTTTCTCCATTTTTTTACACCGTGGGAGGAGCAAGGCGGTTTGTTGGGTTTGGTTGGGTTGGGATGGGTAAAAAAAAAGATTTAGGTTAACTTTTGGGTTGTGCTGTGTTGTGTTGTGTTTGGACTGGGCCGGGCTTGGAAGAAAGGATGGAGAAGAGAGGAGAAGGGGGGTGTTTATTGTTTGACTGTCTACGATATCTATGATATTATGAGCTTGAATGACCTACTACCTACTCGTTCTTTCTGCCTGGTTTGTTATGTTCTGTTCTATTCTGCAATACAGTGCTGGCGGTGGTCACGGTATGATAGACGAAGTGGGTGGGTTGGTTATTCTTGCTTGCTTGCTTGATAGTTTGGTTTCTACCTGTGCATTTTATTACCATACCGTACCTTGCTTTACTTTGCTTTAGCTTAAGGTACTTATTTTACTGTATGTTGCGTTGGATTTCTTCTTCATGTACCCATCTTCATTCAGATACCCTCCTCTTCCTCCTCCAACATACCTCCTTCCTATACCTAACTTATGTTTGTGCTTCTTTCTTTTCTTCTCTTTAACGCCCTTAACGAATTTCCTTCCTTTCCCTTCCCTTCCCTTCTCTTTTTCTTGCCAAACACCCCCACCAACTGCACTGAAGGAAGGATGGGTTGATGATTAACGATACTAAGATTCCATTTCTATTCAACTTATTATTTTTTATTTTTTAATAAAAAAGAAAATGATATGAATTCATGATGAATTTAATGATTTGATGTGGAGTTTGGAAATGAATGGCGTTTTTTTTGGACTTTTATTTTGGGCTTTTTTTTATTTTTTTTATTGGGACTTGGAGGAGGGTGTATTGTAGGTATCATAGCTGGTTGGCGGTGGTTGGCTAGGTAGCTGGTTGAGGATAGGGAGGGAGCGACGTTGAAAGATACGGGAGTTTAGTTAGAAATTTATAAAATTATTTGAATTGAATGTTAGAGGTACTTTGAGAAATGTGAGATGGGGATTGGTTATAGACCAGTTGATAGGGTGCCGAGAACGATAGCCAACGCCTTCCTCTGAGGATATATTGCGCCGTATTATTTTGGAAATAACGAACGGGGCTGGGCTGGGCGTGCATGAGAATTATGAAATTTGAGTGGTTGATTTCAACGACCTGGGTACGATACAACCACATTGCACAAATATCAACGGGCGGAGAAATTGTATGGTTCCGGTCGCGATAAACCTGTAAGAGCGGCCATTAAGCAAAGTACTTAGTAAGCATCCAATTTGCTTTTTTTTTTGCCTTCTCCGAGCAAGAAGGTAAGTTAAAAGTACAAAATACTTGCACTGGTAGGGCAAGTGAGAGTCTGAAAGCAGAGTTAGTGGTTACGTAGGTAGAATTGAAAGTTAACTTTCCCTACTCAAAGGAGATTCTCATTCATTGGCTCGTGTTCTCCGATGTGATTTATATACAGTATTTTGAAACTCTTGAGTACCATATACAAGTCCATCTTGACATGCCTTCATTATCCGAAGACTTTTACAATAAAACTTCCAAATAACATCATTTCCTACTGATTCTAAAGCCTGTGGAATTGTCTCTCGTAGGGCTTTGATGTGATAACCACAGTTATCTCTTGTGAAGTGTTTAGCCTTCCCTCAGTAGTATTCTATCCAATTAAGTTCACAGTGAAACTTTGGATAAAATACTACAGAGTGTCCCTGGTGCTCAATTTCCTCCTGTAGTCTGCCTTTTTGTGATTGAAAGTCTGGTTGGACATCAAGTAAGCACCAAGCACAACATGCATTACTGGGGGCATGGGTTTTTAAAACCTTGCACTCAGAACATTTGTGAATAAGGGGAGTGGAAGAAAGAGCCTCTAGGCAAGGTAAACAATGTCGATGAGGGGAGCATTCGCTTTTGGGCTTTTGACAAGATTGTGAATTGACAATAGTAGTACGGTTTTTATCTACCTCCTTGCAGGTAAGGCACTGCTTGTCTTTGCAGTCTAGTCTCAGTCCAGTTTGCCATAGACTCTGCTCCTTCAACACCTCTCGTAAGCCTTTTAGTTGATTTGGGTATTTGTCATAGTCAGCTGAGAAAACCATAGACTGAGTCTTGAATATGCCAGTATGAATATCAAGAAATGTTGTAGTACACATATAGGTCTGATCACCTCTGGGGTCTAAGTTCATAGCCTTGGTCCACAAAGTGTCCGGAGCAAAGCATGCGTGACTAGTGGCATTGTCGAAGAAAAAAAGAGCTGCATAACTCTCCGGAGGATAGAGTAGTTCAAACATTGGAATTACAATATCTATGATATGAGTGATAAGATTTTCGGACTTCCAATACCCATCATTGTTCTTGCCATATTCAAAGAATTCTGTAGCATAGTGGTGTTAAGGGTCCAATCCTTTAGCTCTTATTACTGCTTCTGAAATATCTGGAGGTAGGGTAATACGGCCATTGGGCGATAAGCAATCACTTACCATGATTCCTTTTCCTCTTGTCTTCTTTCTCAAATGAACTTGATCCTTACTATGCCATGACTGATGTCTTCCATCATTAGCATTAAAGGTGGACTTGTCATGTGTACAGGGAATGAGCAGCTTCAATTGAGGTAGAGGTTGATAAGGAATTTGGTTGCCATTTTCATCATACTGAATAAGTTGAAGTTTAAGCTGCTCTAGAAGATCAAAAAACTGTGTGTGGTAGCTGACAACATCTATTCGTTCGTGTCTATCATAATAGATTCCCTTCTGTACATCCTTAAACTGAAAGCCTAATGTTCGGAGCCACCAGCGAGCTGAGCAAGCTCATATTGACTTCCACTTGTATTTTGCAAACTGGTGTCTGCTATCCTCACTACCCTCAACCTCTATCTCTTCCAGCTTCTGAATATCTTGTAGTACTGCTTGCTCATGTTCATCTGAAAGCAGATACTTGCCTACCTCCCTGGCTAGCTGTTGAGATATAAGTCATTCTCCCAATCCAGCAATTATATTTCGTACATGTACGAGTAGCCCCTCATCATCATACCAAGTACTTATTTGCTGGTATACACCTTGCTCTCCCCTAGGGATTCCTCTTTCATTCAACCACAAGGCTGACCATCCTGGAAGGCTGCATGCAACTTTACTCTGTTTTCCAAACGTTGCAGCTACGGCTTTTGCTGCTACTAGATGTGGACAGTTGAGATTTAGGGTACGAAAGCAGAGGTAAGCCAAAACGTACTCATGGCGGTGGCGCCATTGACCCTGTAGCTGTTCATGAACCTCAACTGTTTTGGACTTCAAATGCTTTTCAAGTTGCGTGATTCCCTCTTGAATATCCACTAATTTCTTCGCTTCCAACATAGTAACTCTGGCAGTATAGAGGCTTGCTTCCTCTACTGGTAGACTAGAGGTATTATTCCACATCTATATATGATTCAAGGTCAGTTCTCTTATCCTAATCACATTTCTACTTTCTACTGTTGGGTAAAATAATACCTGCTGATGTTTAAATAATGCTTCTATCATAAAACATTCAGTGTACTCTTCCTCAGTTTTTCTCCTCTCCTCCCATTTTCTTCTCAAATTTCTGTCAGAATCACCCCATCCTGCTCGCCCTAATTGGCTCAGTCCTGCAGCTTTTTGACCTTCGATGCTTGTGTCGAAATCTATCAGGTGAACTACTCTTAATCCCATCTCCTTTCCACACTCCTCTTCTAATTTTGATCTCTCCAAGTTTTGTTTTAACATTCAGCAACTATATACCAATGCAAATATTGGCTGGAGTATACTCACGACTACTAGATATACCACCTCTTCCTCTTCCTCTTTTCTTTCATCATCCTCACTAGAGGATTCTTCTTCTGAATTGGACTCCCACATGGAGATGGGTGTGAAACTAGGAATGTTTCTCGGTAGAGGTTAAGTCTGCAGTGTATTTCTTTCTTCCGATAACGTACCTGCCCTATTCTGCTTTTGCCATTCTGCAGCAAGCCTCAGTAATCGCTTTTTTCTGCGATTATGTGACATTGAGTCTTAAAGTCTTTGCTTTGGTTAGGTTTATTGTTTAGATTTAAAACCATCACCTACGATTACTTGTTTACCTTTGCTAACCTTGTGTCTCAGTGCTCCGACTCATGTATCAAGTGATTCTCCATGATGCCAAGACCCCACTCTTGGCACTTTTTGCCCCTAAATTGCTGGCCATTCCCTGTATTCCTCATACAAAATCACTCACCTTTGAAGTCTATTTTCAGTCACTTCCTCCTTACTTATTCTATTTTTGAAATCGTAGAATTGTCCTGCTAGTGATTCTCTCTACTTTTATGATTTTATTTCTTACATACTTTGTTGTCTTAGGTCCTAACATTAATGGCACAAGTTTCACCTTTTTTCGGGTTGCAATCAACAGGTTTATCGTGACCAGAACCATATTAGAGGCATTCAGCCCTGGGGTCGAAATGGCATTTTTCGAGTGCCAAGTTTCAAGTTGATCTGTCAATCTTTTACTACTAGGGGGTGCATGGAAGTGATTAATGTTTTGTAGTGCATGTGGCACCACATCAGAATGCACATTGAAGTATGCTCCTGTTCGCAAAGTTCTCGTAAATGCTCTGTT
Source organism: Choiromyces venosus 120613-1 (assembly GCA_003788595.2). Classification (NCBI taxonomy): domain Eukaryota; kingdom Fungi; phylum Ascomycota; class Pezizomycetes; order Pezizales; family Tuberaceae; genus Choiromyces; species Choiromyces venosus. The sequence goes on from ML120447.1 coordinate 63,982, forward strand.
ACCACTACAACCTTTCCTAAAGGTTTTATTACTTGTTACACAACCCATGATTTAGGTTTTCTACCAATTACATACTGCCACATGAGTTTTGAGTTGGCTTCATATCTTCTCAGAACATTATTGATCTTCTATGGGAGGAAGTCCAGGTGTTGAAGAAGAGGGTTAAAGAGATGGAAATTCAGTTGTGATTTACAATGAGTGACCCAGTTCCCATACCATCATGAAGCAAGAGGGCACAATCAGTGCCTACCAAACCCAGGGCTATCCGCAAGGGTACTCCTGTAGCACTGAGAGCTCTTGTACAAATCTCACATACTTGGGCTAAAGTCATCGCCAAGGGGAAGAAGAGGAAGGTGGTCGAGGAAAAAGAGGTGGGGAGTGTGCCTGACCCTGAAGAAAATAGGGGTCCAGGACTTCCAATAATGGGTAAAGTAGGTAGTGTGTGGTGGGATGATGGGATTGGGGGGTGGTTGAGGGATTAAAAGAGGCAGGATTTATGAGTTGTCAGGGAGGGTCATGGTTAGTTGATGAGGCAGAGAGGGTGAAGAGGATGGAACAGAGGAGGAAATTGTCGACGGTAGTGGTGAGGGTGTTTGGGAGGGAGAAAGTAGGTGAGCTATGCTATGCTGGCCTTTAGGTTGGTAGGGTGTGGTATTCAGTTAGGAGATTCGTGGTGATACTAGTGAAGAGGAAAGAGGCGGGATGGGTTAGAGTAGTGGAGAGAGTAGATGAAAGAGTGGGGGGTATGGAGACGAGTGTGGCGGAGGTTGTGGTGGAGGTAGGTGAGAGGGTGGTGAGTATGGAGAAGAATATGGCAGGAGTAGCTGAGGAATAGGGCAATAGGATAGGAGTGTTAGAGGAGAAGGTAATGGGGGTGATTGCGGAGAGGATGAAGGTATTGGGAGAGGAGATGAGGTTATTGTAGAAGGAGATTATGGAGAAGGTGGAGCAGTTGGAGAAGGAGAGGTTGGTGCAAATGCAGATTAAGGTGGTGCCTGCAGGGCCGAGTGGTTATAGGAGAAGATGAGGGTTGAGGTTAAATTGTTTAGTTGTTGTTATTTGTCTGGTGCGAGGCTATGGTAGACACTTAAATTAGTATAGAAAACTGTAGTTTCATCAGAATAAAAAGGAAAAGTTTATAAAAAAAAGAAAAAAAAAGAAAAAAAAAAGTTCTCATACCCATGCTTCATTACTGCTACAACCTTTCCAAAAGGTTTTATTAATTGTTACTCAACCCATGATTTGGGTTTTCTACCAATCATCTACTGCTATGTGAGTTTTGAGTAGGCTTCATGTCTTCTCAGAATGTTATTGATCTTCTATGAGAGGAGGTCTGGGTATTGAGGAAGAGGATTAAAGAGATGGAAATTCAACTGCAATATGTACTGGAGAACACAGTTCCCATACTGTCAAGAAATGAAAGGGCACAGTCGATGCCTACTGAACCCAGGACTATCTGTGAGAGTATTCCTGTAGTACTAAAGGCTCTTATATGAAAGTCACATACTTGGTCTCAAATCATGGGAGAGGGGAAGAAGAGGAAGGTTGAAGAGGAAAAAGAGTTGGGGAGGGTGCCTGACCCTGAAGAAAATAAGGGTAAGGGTCTCCTGGTAATGGTTAAAGTTGGTGGTGTGTGGTGGAATGATGGGATTAGTGGAGTGGAAGAGAGGTTAAAGGAGGTGGGTTTTGCAAGTCATGAGAGTGGGCAATGGTTGGTAGATGAGGGGGAGAGGGAGAAGAGGATGAAATAGGGGAGGAAATCATCAACCATGGTGGTAAGAGTAGGAGGAAGGGAGAAAGTAGAGGAACTATGCCATGCTGGCCTTTGGGTTAGTGTAGTGTAGTGTTTAGTTAGGAGGTTTGTGGTAGTACCAGTGAAGAGAAAGGAAGCAGGGTGGGTTAGGGTTGAAGATAATGTAGATGAGTGGGTGGCAGGATTGGAGAAGAGTGTGGTTGGGGTGGCTGAGGAATAAGGAGATCGGGTAGGATTGTTAGAGGAAAAGATATTGGGAGCAATCATAGATAGGATGAAGGTATTGGATGAGGGGATGGGGGTATTGAGGAGAGAGATATTGGAGGAGATGGAGAAATTGACAGAGAAGAGGATAGAGGAGAAAGAGATGAGGGTGATGCCAATGAGACTGAGGGTGTATGGGGGAAGATGGTGAGGTTGATGGGATAAAGTGTTTTTATTTTGGTTTAAATTCACTGGTGCTGGGCTACAGTAGACACTTAAATTAGTATAGAAAACTGTAGTTTAGTCAGGATAAAAAGGAAAAGTTTATAAAAAAAAAAAAAAAAAAAAGTTCTCATACCCTAGGAGGTAACTGTGGCAGTGCTGTGGCAAAAAGTGATGTATCTTAGCAACTGAGAAAATGTAACTACAAAATACAGTTTAGGTGTGTCTGGTCACCCTCAACTTTCAAAAGTGCTAAAATTGCAAAACACAAGTTGTTTCCTGCAACTGTAGTTATTCTAAGTTAACATAATCTATGTAAATGAGAGCAACAGTAGCATGTCTGGTTGACACACAGATAAAAGCCAAGAAATGTACTTTTTCTGTGATCATCACCATATATATTGTGAAAACCAATTTAACAAAAGTTGCTCAAAAAAATAATAAAAATAATAAAAAGAAAATATTGGCACCTGGACTTGGGATATTGATTTTTTATTATTTTTTAGTATCAATTGTTGAAAGAGGTAGTGGTGTTGTTGTAATGTTGCTATACAGTTTGAAAAGGTTTTCATTATGTGATTTTGGAAAAAATAGGTTTTTTTTATATTTTTTGGATACCTTCATTTTGTGCTCATTATCGCAGGCTGATTGTTGTATTTCAGTGTCAACCAGACACGCTACTCCAAAGCAAAATAGTGTTTTGCTGCAAACCTCTATAATCAGGGTCAAAATGAAGGTTTGGCATAGCAACCAGATGCACCCTTAAATTTAAACTACTACTTAATATGTGATCCACCAACATTCACGGTACTTCAAGTACCATAAACATTAAAATAAATGAAAAATATGCTAGACAGTCAAATTAAGGTGGAACATGCCAAGCAAGCTAAGGCTGAGTGCACAATATCATTTTTCAATTCTTAGCAGCTACTCAAAAAAATATTTTCATCATCACAATCACTACAACATTTGTCCTCTTTAAGCTTATCTCTAACAATACTGCTAATGATTTCTTCCTGCTTGATAAAAGCCTCCAAATCATCCCCTAAGGTAAGCCCCCTCCTAGTGTGCCAACATGCTAACCTATCAACTAGGTACCCAGTTTTGATTTCCTTAATTAAAATCTCTGTGTCAGCATATTCAGCAATCAGAAGTGATAAACTGATACACTGAAATAAGTGGCAAATAATATCCTCCTTCTCCCAGGAAAACCTTTCCCCAGCCTCTCCAACAGCCTATGTTGCTGCAATTCACCTGTATCCAATCATACTCCCAGTAAGCTTTCTCCCTCCTTCCAATATCCCTTCTTCCTCTTGATTGATAGCATCCAAATGTATATCTAATTCTTCCTATAATATTGATAAATTAATACTTGAGTTATTAAAGATAAGTTTTCCCTTCCCCACTCTCTTTACCTTTAATATATCTTTGAATGGTCAGTTAATTGACATATTTAAGGGTTGAACCAAGCCTATACACCCATTTGGGATCATATTTACAGTAATGTCATTAGCCCATAGTGTATTAAGAACCTCTTCAGTCTTGTGTACTGCAAAAAGATCTATTACAAGTAATGATGGCTGATCACCAAGTACAGGAACTAGTTGCCCATCAAGCCACTCTAGTATATCCCTAGAGTTGGCATAGACTGATGTATTAAACTTTACAATAATATGATTATCATGAAGCTTTCATTCAGTCACAATTATGCGACTATTACCTTTGCCTTGAAAGAAGACCAATGGCTTAACTCAAGGAATCCTATCTAGGAATACTATAAGTTGAATTGTCACTCGTCATTTATCCTATCTTGATGTGTTGCTTGATTGTACCCAGATTGTTTTCTTCCCAACTTTACTATATGTTTGCCCTTCAAGATACTTGAAGTGTAAAGGGGTTTGATCTATATTGTAAATGTTTGCTAACATATATCTTCCTATAGTTCTATGTATATTCCCTAAACTCAGTGCATTATCTGGACAGAGCTGACAATTGTGATGATTGAATCTCATCCAATTAAGAATTACTAATGAGAAATTAGCAGGTAGTTTACTTATTGTATTAGTGACTATTTGCAAACTAATTTGATATGTATGCATCAATCCTTGGAAGTACCTATTAGAAAACTTAAACACTTGAGTTTCCTTTCCCAAATAAACCTTCTCAAATAGTTTCTTGCTAACATGGCAGAACCAGCTTCATCTAATTGGTCTTCTAATTACCCTCTATTGTTGAAACTCTTCATAGAGTTTCCACTCAAGCTTCTGCCATTGCTATGGCTGTCCACCTCCTGATATTTACCATTGCTGCTGCTTTGCTTCAGCAAACATTCCCTCCCTCTCATTCTTCCTTTATTGATCCAAATTTCCTCTATATATGTTGAAATACTTACTTACCTCCATTACTGTTGGTTCCTAAAACTTACTAGACCTACATTTGATAGGCTTCACATACTAGTAAGACAAGACTTGAAGCTTATAACTTATAGTGAAGAACTGGTAATGATTTGGAGATTCCTTTTATGGTGCATGAAGGATTTCTGCTAATAGCTTTTACTTAGGTCCTCTTTGCTTATTGACTCCAGCATAGAACTTATCTTTAGGTAGGGGTGGCAGAGTTGGCTGGACTTTAATACAGCCATAAATTTTGTATTGTTTTACCAGCATAGGATATGACAAGTTGTAACTTATTCATGACATGCTATTGAAGGTAAATATTTCTTACTTTTATTCAAATAGCATACATTCTGACTATGGTATGTCATTAAGAATATGCCAAGAAACTCAATAAAGATCTATCTAAGATACCAATTTCCCCCTTCCCTGCCTGTTTGACCTGAATTCAACCTACTAGCATATTTTTCATTTATTTTAGTTTTTATAGTACTGTGTTACCATATCTGATGGACTCAGAAGTGATAATGCTAGTATCTTTTTGTCATTGTGATGTAGAGGTACCATGGTTATAATGTATGATTATGATGTATTCATTAGGTTACATGTTCTCAGTTGGTAAGATACATCACTTTTTGCCACACCACTACTACAGTTACCTCCTAAGATACTGGAACCTTTTTCTTTTTATAAACTTTTTGATTTTATACTGACTTAACTACACTAATAAGATCAGAAATTTCTCATAACAACTATAGTTAAGTACCAGTCCACCAAAAATAACTTTCATAAATCTAAACTCCCAACAAAAATTACCTGACTATCTATCACAAATCCATATCCTCATCCTCACTTATCTCCTCTATCTCCTTCATCGTCCTCCTAAACTCCCTCTATCTCTCTTCTTCTGATATTCTCTTCCATCCTGAATACCCCTTATACTTCTCTCCCAACCTCTCAAATGCCCACTTATCCAAAAATTTCCTCACTTCCTCCTTTCCTCCTACTTGTACCAAAGTTGTAGCTGATAGCCACAACCTGGGGTACTCTAAAGAGTGCCTGCCTGCTCAACATAACTTTGCAGCTCAACATAACTTTGCAGCTCAACATAACTTGTAGCTAGACACCACTTTTTGTGGCTTAACATTGTGGCTCAACTGGATATTGCAGTTCAGTGTAACTTTGTAGTACAGTATAGCTTCACAACTCTATGTAACTTTGTAGCTCTATATAAACTTATTGATCAATATAACTAACTTTGCTGGTCAATCTAACTTTGCAGTCCAATATAGCTTTGAAGCTCAATGGAACTTTGCACCTCAATGGGGCATTACCACTGAACTTGAATATATCTTTATAGCTTAAAATCATATGTGAAGCCTATTGTATATAGTATTCTATTTTGTATCTACTTGTATTAAAGTGAGAGCTTCAGTACTACAGTTATCAAGTACTTACAGGTTTCTGTTTCAGATATTTTCTCAAAGATGTCTGCCAAATCATCACGACTTATCAACTCAAGGTAAGCTTACCTTTTTAATTCACAATACTAACTATACCACTATTATTATACTATCAGTACTATCCATTATACTTCAAAGTTAGTAGGTTGACTACTACAAAGATATAGAGATCAGAATTCAGGCTTCACTTGTAACTCTGAAGAGATTGGAAGAGTAGAAACTGAACCATACAGCTGTTGCCTGCAAGTACAAAATTCCAGTATTACAACTTAGGGCAAATTGGTAAGGTATTCTATCAAAGCAAGATAGGTTAGCAACAAACAGAAAGCTTTCTGAAAATCAGAAGTTAGTAGTCTGTCAGTCCCTAGAATGCCTACATGCTGTAGGGACAAGTGCATGCCTCCCTATAGTTTTAGGTTGTGGAAATGTGATTCTTGAGTATACTCATACAGGTCCACTACCAGTACCTATTATTGGAGACCATTGGACCTGATGATTTCTCAGTCATCACACAGAATACTCAATTCGTAAACAATATATACTTGATATTGAGTGAAAGAATTTGCATCAGCTGCATGAAATATGAGATTGGTTTGAAAGATATTAAGCTATCTGTGGTGGGTATAGTATTGACAAATATGATTGGTACAATTTTGATGAAACTAACTTCAGAATTAGTATTGGGCATGATCACTAGATTATTATTCAAGATTCTTCATGATAGTTATATGTAGCAAGCTCTATAAACTGGGAACTAGTTTCAGTTTGTATAACAATCAGTAGTGATAAAGCTATACTACTACCCATGATTATTGTTCTACAAGTTATTCACTAATAACAGTGGTATACAGTAATATCAATACTGGATAATTACCTTGTGGTAATATCTGAGACCAGGCACCAAAATAATGAATTGTCAGTGAAGTGGCTTACACATTTTGAACAGTTTTGTCTACAGTACAAAGTCAGTATTTATCAACTTTTACTCCTAGATAGTTTTGGCTCCCATTGTACAAAGTAGTTTATTGATTACTGCTATAATCATAAGAATATTCTCTTGTACCTTCCTCTTTATACCAATCATCTCCTCCAACCCCTAGATGTTGTAGTTTTTCAACTATATAAGCATTATTATGCTGAGCCTATAGAAGTTACAACTCATATAGGCTATAGTGAGTTTGACAAATTGGAATTCCTAGACACAATTGATCCCATACATCAACTAACCTTGAAGCTATCTACAATGCAGTCTGCCTTTTAGAAAACTGAACTTATACCTTACAATCTAGATATTGTAATATTAAAGTTATATGAGGCAGTTATCCCTCTAAACCAACTAATTATACTATGATGAGCATCATTACCAACTGTTCCACTGATAATCGGAAGCCTAAAGTGAATGAGAGCGGAATTACAGTATGATATACAGGATCTATCAGCTACATTTCAGTGTAGACTTAAAGTGGTTCTACAGGGTAGGTTAGTGCAAGTACAGTCTGGTGTATTAGTAATGAAGCATATAGAGCATACTCAAGCAGCAGAAGAAGTAAGGTCTGCAAGGCACAGAGCACAGACCTGAAGGCAGGTGCAGAAAGGAGGTATTATTTATGCTTTTCAAGTCCATCAAATGGTAAAAAGCTATGAGGATGCAGAGGTGAAAAAAGCTGAAAAATGGCAATAGTGAGCCTAGAATACAAAGAAAAGAATAGAGCAGGCAGAGCATAAGCCTCTGCCTGATGAGATAGAATTATATATAAAAGCAAGCCAGACTATTCAAGACTATAAAAAGAAAATATTCAAGCTTATAGTTATGGGTATTAAGAGGTAAGCAAGGTTAGGGAAAACAGATTTAAACTAGAATATTTTGTACAGTAGACTCACAATGTTATGTTGAGCTACAATGTTAAGTCACAAAAAGTTATATTGAGCCACAAGTTATGTTGATCTGCAAAGTAATATTGAGCTAGTAGGTACTCTTTAGAGTGCTCCAGGTTGTGACTACCAACTACAATCTTAGCACAAGTAATAATCCCTTAACTGATATTTTGTAAAACTCTAACTTTCCTGCTCCTGATAACTTTTTCCAACCCTTATTTCCCACCTCTCCTATGTGCTTATTCAAGCTCAACCAATCTTCCCAAACTTTCTTGTCCTTTCTCATCTCCATTAACTTTCCTAACACCCTCTTCTCCTTTTCTTTCTTCTCCCTTTCTCTCAAAACCTTTTCCTCCTCCTTCTTCTTCCTCTTTTCTTTCTTCTCCTCCTCCACCTTTCATCTTTTCTCCTCCTCTAACTTCAATTTCTCTTTCTTCCTTCTTCACTCTCCTTCTTCCCTCTCCTTCTTTTTCTTTTTCTCTTTCCTTATCTGATACCCCTTCAAGCTTGTTTTTCATTCCTCTCTTTGAATCCCTCTCTGGCTATTTATCCTCTCTCAACACTCTCTCTATCTCCTCCAATTTCTCATACCTCTTCTCTAACCTCACCTCCATACTCCCCCAAAAAACCACCCAATCTATTCCTCACCACAACCTCCAACTTATCTTCTACCTCAACTGCCTTCTTAGCTACATGTACTCAGCCTACCACCTTTCTCTTTAGTAACACTGCCACAAACCTTCTAACTAAGCACCAAACTCCTCTTACTTATAATTGTACCAAGGTTATGGTTGGTAGCCACAACTCCTGAATGTTCACTGGCTCACAACTAGTGGCACTCTAAAGAGTGCCTCATAGCTCATCATAACTTTGTGGCTTGACATGACTGGAGTCTCAATGCAATCTTGTAAAAAGAAAATATATAGGCTCATAATGATAGCAATTAAGTAACAAGTAAAGTTATAGAAATTAATGTAATATAGAATACTATATTCTCTAAACTTTGAATCATATATTTAGCCATAAAATTACATTAATTTACAAGATTGTATTGAGCCTCAAGTTATATCAAGCCACAAAGTTATATTAAGCCATAAAGTTACTATAGTGAACTACAAAGTTATATTGAGATATAAAGTTGTATTGAGCTGTCAGGTACTCTTTAGAGTATTCCTGATTATGAGCCTGCAAATATTTTGGGGTTGTAGCTGCTTGCCATAACCTTGGCATGATTACTCCTTCCATGTATAAATTCTTCATTTGCTCCTCACCTCTTACCCTCACTAATACTGTAGAGGCTTTACTATGATGCATACTGCATACAATGTGTACTGGTAGTGTTTCAAAATGTAATACCTTATATAATTAGGGTAAGTTATATTTAAGAAAATTTTAAGTTTTTGTACATATAAAGTTTAGGGTTTATTCAATGGAGACAACTTATATTCAGAGAAAAGTATGATACTACACAGGATGTTATATAATTTAAACATACCAGTGTAATTTATACTTTCTACTTACACGCATCTCATACTGCTGAAAGTCATATATACCCTTTAATCGATAAGCTCCTCTGATTCTATCAGTCTTAGCTCAGTATTTCTATATTACCTTATTAGGTACACTAGTCAATGTCTCTGGAACCATACTCTTCAGAGATTCAAAGTCATACCTGCAGTTCTCTTGTGCATAGTACTTGGCAGCTTGCCAAAAATAGTCAATGAAATTGATCTTGCAATGAAAGGTAGGATAAAATATTACCTCATACCCAGCTTCAAGAATGGCTTGTTCAACTTGACTTTTCTGATTGTGAAAGTCTGGATGAGCTGCAAGAAGTGATTGAGCATAATAGTTGCCACTATCCAAACACTTTGAGTTTGGTTTCATTGACTTTCCTGATTGAGACTTAATTGAACATTAGGCAAGAAATCATTTCTGGTTTAGCGGCTAAAGTCCACATTCAGTTAGGACAATCTTCAGCCCCTTTAGTCTTCCATCAGGTAAAACCATCGATTGAATATATCCATCTTCAGGGTAGTTCAAATCCACAATATAGGTCTCATCCATCTGCTTAGTATTTTTTCCACCTGGCTCCAGATTCATTTTACAAACTCAAAGTGCATCTGCTACAAATTTAAGATGATTGTAGACATTGTCAAAGGCAAAGAGAGCTTTATATCCAGGAAATTGTACCTCAAAGGCTAGAATTACCTTATTGATGATTTGGTCAAGAAGTCTGTCACTATCCCACCAGACATCATCTCCACATTTCAGAATAGTACATGCTTCTCCATCTCTCAACCATCTAATTAGTGTAAGAAATTCAGATACATGAAGGTCTTGGCCACATCCCTTTTTTCTCAATTGCTTATGCTATGAGTGAACCCAAATATAGTATTTACCATTGTTTGAATTGAAAGTACACTTGTCTTGAGTGACAAGAATGATAGACTGCACATCTCCATCAAGGTGGGCTGGCAAGGGAAGTTCCCAGAGGTTTTCATCCCATTGGAGGAAAGACTCCTAGTATGCTTCCATCTGAGGAAGAAATATGTTGTCATGATAGTTCTTTACATCATCCCTTTTATGGCTATCATTGTATATGCCTTTACAGTATTCCTTATACTTAAACCCAAGTTTTCCAAGCCTGTGGGTGGCAGTATTGGAAGAAATGGTTTTCTCAACTTGGTGAGTGATATTGTTAATAGAGCAGTTTGTAATATCATCATCTGTACTAGAGCCTGATTCTGTCCAATGTTAGGTAATTGCTTTGGCCAAATTTCATGAGGTAAGTTCTATTCACAAGGTTAGTAATTATTATTATTATGTATTACTGGTATAAATAGAAAGGACTACAGGATAACTCACTATCACCAGCCTTGAGAATATACAGCCTTACAGTAAGGACTGTGTCTGTATCCTCCAAGAGTAACATAACTAGCATATGCTTCCTACAGCCAGGCTTTGGAATCTACCACTTTTTAACCCATAAAACTTCCTGGGCAAGAATCTTTTCTTGAACTCTCCTCCCCTACCCATCACCTTGTGCAACCTTTTGCACTAGCTCTCTCCATATCTTTAGCCTAATAGTGAGACTGGCAGAGTTTTCAGGGTCTCTTAATGCCTGCCACTCATTCTTGATTTGTACTTTTAGGAACAGGTATACCTGATAGTATTAGGTAATGTTCAGGCTAGATAGTCAATTTTCTGCCTTCATTTGAGGATTGGTAACCTTCTTCTGCATGACCTTAAATGTATCTTGCAATATTTGCAAGTACCAAGGACAAGCTTTTTCTACAAACATTCATCAGTAAAGCTATGTTTTATAATCTAATTGGAATTCATCAAGAGACTGAATAATTGGTAGGTGAATTATAGTATTGGGTACTGGTTCAGCAGTAGGAATAGCTCGAAGGCTGGCTTGTCATTGGCAATATTTGTGAACCTGTAATGCATTGGGCATCAGAGTTTGTGTTTTTCTATTTCCACTCTAATCATTTGTTAAACTCAGTTGTAATCTTTAAATAAAATAGAATATACTGGACTCTGATAAACTTACAACTAATTGATGCTGTTTTAGTCTTTCCCTTCTTGTTCTAGTTCTTGGCATATTAGGATTGACTGGAACAGTGGGACAAGACAAATTACTATTAGTCAGTTGGTGTTCCAAGGGCAGAGGATCAGCTGTTTGTTAGCTGGTAGGAGAGGGTTCCATTGCATATATTGTGGTAAAGATATAGAGAGAACTTATATAAAACTGTAGAAAGGTATGAAGGAATATATTGATATTATGTGGAGGATATATTTTATATTTATTACTCTATGAGTATTATTAAGCCCTAATAGAAGATAAGATTTAAAAATTATTAAAAAAACATAAACATGAACCAGACTTGAACTATAGGTATCAAGAAACTAGTATTCTGGGTCTATCTCTCTTTTCCCTGATTATATAAGGCCTTACATTTTGAAATACCACTAGTACACATTGTATGCAGTGTGCATCATAAGAAGGAGCTATAGAGTAGTAGTAGAGGTAATATTTGGTACAAGTAGTCAGAACTGGAGACCAGTCTCTACAAGAAATAATAGAAGTAGAGTATTACAAACCTGGCATGGTTTGTAATGGTTTCACATGACATACAATTATATGTCATAAGTATTTTATTTGTTATGGTTTTCGCACATGACTCAGTTGAGTCATATGATGGTATGTTTTTGCACTATGACTCACATACGAGTCATAGGGTTTTACATGATTCACAGTTATGAGTCATAGTTACTTATATTTGAATTTGATTGGTATGTTGAGCATTGACTCATAGGTGCGCCTATGAGTCATGAGGATTAAGAGGCATGACTTCGTTTATACGAGTCATGAGGTTTCGCACATGACCCCTTTAAGGTCATGGGACTTTTGCGCATGACCAAGTATGGTCATGAGGTTATATGTTACACGAGTGCATGAGTCACAGTTGTGACTCATTTGATTTGTAAGCGGGTTGCTGGAAGAACTATATAAGGAGGTCAGTAGGACCTGATAGTTAGTTCTTCATGCAACCACCTAAGTTATTTCCTATCTTATAAGTTATCAATAAAACACCTTTACGCTCTTTACTACAAAGACCAACAATCACGAAGAGGAACAGAAACAATACTAGTTAGCACTATAAGGACTTAGTATTGACAACGGTCAATATCTAAGATGTAGTGTGAGATAACCAGTATTGATAATTCTCGAAGGAAAGAGAATACAATAGGAGATAAGTGAGTATTATCTCTAAGAAAAAGCTAACAGTAGGTTCATTGCCTGTTGCAAGATATAAGAAAGGAGAGATCATATAGCAGATCGTAACATTTGGTTGCGTCTCCAAGCAATACCCAATGACAAAACAGAGATTTCGAATACAAAGATCAGTCCTTGGAACTCCCAGAGGTCGCACAAGAACTTGCAAGAACAGCCTTGGAAAGAGGGAGAACACCAAGCCCAGTTACACCAGAGGAAAGATCACAACACAGCGAATCCTCAAGCAAGGAGGAAGAAAGAACAGAAAGAATGTCGGGCCAAGGACAAGCATCAGGACAGCCTGCACCACTACCAGCAGGAGGAGAACCACTTAGACAATTAGCCCAGATACTACAAGCCATGAACGTTCCGAAACCGAAGGTCAAACCACCGAGCACCTACACAGGTGATAGAAAAGAACTCAGGAACTGGCTAGCAGAACTGCAAATCTACTTCCAAGCAGTAGGATGGACAGAAGAACACAATGAAGAAAAAATCACCTATGTATCCAGCCTACTACGAAAAGAGCCAAGTTCATGGCTCACACCCTATACGGAAGAAATAAAAACCAAACCATGGAACAACTGGGAAGAATTCAAGGAACCAATTAGGAACCAATTTGGGGAAATCGATCCAAGGGGAGCAGCGAGAATACAACTCAAAAATATGACTCAAGGAACTCAGACTATGACGGAATATTAGAACAAGTTCCAACTGGCCCTAACAGAAGTGGGTTTAGACAACACGACAGCAGGAGAATGGCTATATGCGGGAATGAACCCGAAATTGCAAGAAGAATTTGATCACTATGATCAAACAATCACGGCAGCAGACGCATTGGCCATATGGGCCATGAACAAAGAAATCTGACTAGCCAGACTCAAACATCTGTGCCAAGCAAAGAGAGTTAAGATGGAGACATATGGCACCCCAAGAAACCAAGACAGCACTTTCAAAATGACACCCAAGGAAATCCCACCAGGAGATCCCATGGATCTAGACGGTACAAATCGAAGGAGATACCAAAGACTACCCCAGGAAGAATGGAGGAAACGCATGAAAGAAGGATTATGCTATCAGTGTGGAAAAAAAAGACACATGATAAAAGACTGTAGAGTCAAGAAGGCCAATATCAAGGGACCAAAGATTCGGGAACTGGAGGTGGAAAAAGAACAAGAAGAGGCTTTAAACGACGAAAGTCTCCAGGAATAGATGGTCCTGGGGACAACCAAACAAAACCCATCAAAAGAATGAAGACATCCTCAGGAAGAGATGGACCGGGGGACGACAAGGCAAAAAACATCAAAACCACATACCTCAACACCACTTTGACCAACAAAGAACTAAGAAACCTCGAATCAGACCACATCATGGTCAAAGTACAACTCCACAACAAACAATAACAGATACCAACCAACGCAATGATCAACTTGCGGGCAACTGAAGATTTTATAGATCACAACTTTGCTATAAGTCATCAGTTACCCCTGACAAAAATCGAAAAACCAAGGGACATATACATGGTAGATGGAATGGTATCGGATGCTGGACCAATCACCCATGTCACAGAAATTCCTATGGACATCAGAAGCCACAAAGAGAAAGCAACTTTCCTAGTGGCAAACCTTGTCAAACATGAAGTCATCCTTGACATGACATGGTTAAAAGACCACAACCCAAGGATCGATTGGAGAAATGAATAAATCACCTTCAATAGCGACAGGTGTAAGGCAGTATGCCTTGATGCCTCCCCGACAGTATATGCAGTACCAGAAAAGAAAGCAATTCAAGAGAATCTAAAAAGTTGGATTCTAAGGATCAGCACCAAGGAAGGACCAAACTATGAAGTCATGGTCAAAAAGCTAAGAGAAGATGCAAAGATACCTATGAAAGGTTCACGAAAGGCTGCAGGTAGCAACCTGTCCAGCATAGAAGAAGCAACAATCCCAGCAAGGGGACAAAAGCTCCTTGGAACAGGAATCTCAATGGGACTTCCAAAAAATACCTATGCCCGCATCACAACCAGAAGCAGTTTGGCAAGCAAAAACGGCCTTACCATTAATGCTGGAGTTATAGATGCAGACTATACAGGAGAAATTCGGGTCCTATTGGTAAACCTGTCAGAAGTGGATTATGAGGTCCACAAAGGAGATAAGATCGCCCAGATAATTATTGAAAAAATAGTTTCAACACCATTCAAGGAGGTACAACAACTTCAAACCACAGAAAGGGGCAACCAAGGATTTGGCAGCACAGATCACCAAGAGGAAGAACCAGATCAGAATAAAAAAAAACTATCGATCGCTTTCATCTCAGCACAAGCATTTGGAAGGATGCACAAAAAAGGAGAAGTCACCGGAATCCTGAAATGGGACGATGCAAAACTCACGCTGGCGGCTACAACCATTAGCACTGAACTAGCCCTGCAAAAGAAAGGAAAGGGCGGAAAAGAAACCTTAAGACAAATAGTACCTAAGGAGTATCACAACTTCTTGGACATATTTGAAGAAAAAGAAAGAACCGAGTTGCCACCACATGGGACAGCAGACCACAAGATCGAAACATAAGTACCGCCACTATTTATGAAACTCTACCCCTTGAGAGGGGAAGAACTCAAGGAACTCAGGGAATATCTGGAAAAGAACCTGGAAAGAAGATGGATAAGACCTTCATCCTCATCAGCAGGAGCACCCATACTCTTTGTTAAGAAAAAAGATGGAGGATTAAGGCTTTGTGTGGACTATAGAGGCCTAAATGCAGTGTCAAAAAAGGACCGATATCCATTACCATTGATAAGCGAAGCCTTGGACCAACTGCAAACAGCGAAATATTTCACTAAACTCGATATCAAGGATGCCTATCAACATATCAGGATTGCCCAAGGAGACGAATGGAAAACAGCATTCAGAACGAGATACGGACTATATGAATATATGGTCATGCCATTCGGACTAGCTAATGCACCGGCAACCTTCCAGCAATGGGTCAATAATGCACTCAGCAAGTATTTGGATGTCAACTGCATAGCTTACCTGGATGACCTATTGGTATATTCGGATACCATGGAACAACATCGAAAAGACGTGGCCATGATACTAGCAAAACTCAAGGAGATTGGAGTTCGCCTCAAACCCACAAAATGCAAATTCTACAAAGAAGAAACCGAATACCTAGGATTCATCATCAACTCTGAGGGAGTCCGAATGGATCCTACCAAAACAGATGCCATAAAAGTATGGACAACACCGGAAAAGGTCAAAGACATCCAGAGCTTTGTAGGGTTCTGCAACTTCTACAGACGATTCATAGAAGGATTCAGCAGGATAGCAAAACCACTATACAACAGAACGAAGAAAAATCAGCAGTGGGAATGGGGAGAACAAGAGCAAAAGGCTTTTGAAGGTCTTAAAGAAAGACTTACCACAACCCCAATACTAAGACACTTCGACCCGGAGGCACC
>ML120447.1:81460-135012 GCA_003788595.2 Choiromyces venosus 120613-1
GTGGAGTACTCCCAACAAGACTGGGAAGGATGGCTATCATTTGCAGAATTTGCATACAACAATACAAAACAAGACGTCATCAAGACAACACCCTTCTATGCAAATTATGGACATCACCCCATCAATGAACCCATGGGACACATAGGCTTACCAGGAATATTGGAAAAGGATGATATCAGCCGACTACATGGACTCATCCAAACAGAAATACGAATGGCACAAGATAAAATGAAGGAAAACAACGATCACCACAGAAAACCTGATCCAAGACTAGAATCAGGAGACAAAGTCTGATTAATTACAAAAGACATTCATACCACGAGACCATCGAAGAAACTAGATTATCAGAAAATTGGACCATACAAAATCATTGAAAAAATAGGAGAAAAAGCTTATAAGCTAGACCTCCCGGCCTCAATGAAAACCAAACACCCAGTCTTTCACATCAGCAAACTTGAACTCTACTCAGACGATCCTCTACCCTCACAAAAGAAACCTCCCCCTCCTCCTATCGAGATAGAAGGAGAAAACGAGTACAAACTCGATCAAATAGTCGATTCAAGACTACATTACAGAAAACTACAATACCGAGCCAAGTGGACCAGTTACTCCGCGCAACACGACCAAGAGTGGTACCCAACAGAAAATTTTAGTAACACTAAACATGCAATCGAATACTTTCACCAAAAAAACCCAGGGAAACCTGGTCAAAGAAGAGGAACAAATGAGCGACAAGGACTGGATCAACCTAGTCGATCTCCCCGCATCCACGCCAACTACACCCGAACAAGAAGAACACAACCAGAAAAACTGGACTGGTTGCTTAGATGATGGATGCCAAGTACACTTTACAGAAAAAGAAGGGGCCAATTACTGGCCGAAAAAACACAGAACCCCCCTACCACCACTCCAACCACCCATGACGACATGGGAAGAAATGTCACCATCCCCAAGAACACCACCCATGATGACATGGCAAGAAATGTCACCATCCCCGAGAACACCACCCCAGTCGCCATGCGACAACAACATCCTTTTAACGGCAAAGCAAGCAAGGTTTTCAGGGACGAAAACAAAGAGAGGGGGGGGCAAAAAATCTTGGCCAAAGGTCAAGAAAGGTGGAGAACAGTTGGAAAATTGTCCAACGATAACCCATACTAATTCCTTCGAGACGAAGGAAACCTTGAAGAGAAAAGTCAAGGAAAAGGAGGAGCAAATTAAAGAGCTGGAGGCGAATAAGAAATGGTCAAAAGGAGAGATAGCAGGCAAGGATATCAGAATCCGAGCCCTGGAAGGAGAGCTAGCAAGAGAACGCTATGCAAAGAAGGAAGAGGAAAAAAGGTTTAGCAGGATCGCAGGGGATATGGCACACATCCGCAGAAACATAAAGAAAGATTTGTACTATGAAGGATACCATCATGAATCCTCAAGGGACTGAGGATTTAAGGAGAGGGGAGCTAGTATTACAAACCTGGCATGGTTTGTAATGGTTTCACATGACATACAATTATATGTCATAAGTATTTTATTTGTTATGGTTTTCGCACATGACTCAGTTGAGTCATATGATGTTATGTTTTCGCACTATGACTCACATACGAGTCATAGGGTTTTACATGATTCACAGTTATGAGTCATAGTTACTTATGTTTGAATTTGATTGGTATGTTGAGCATTGACTCATAGGTGCGCCTATGAGTCATGAGGATTAAGAGGCATGACTTCGTTTATACGAGTCATGAGGTTTCGCACATGACCCCTTTAAGGTCATGGGACTTTTGCGCATGACCAAGTATGGTCATGAGGTTATATGTTACGCGAGTGTATGAGTCACAGTTGTGACTCATTTGATTTGTAAGCGGGTTGCTGGAAGAACTATATAAGGAGGTCAGTAGGACCTGATAGTTAGTTCTTCATGCAACCACCTAAGTTATTTCCTATCTTATAAGTTATCAATAAAACACCTTTACGCTCTTTACTACAAAGACCAACAATCACGAAGAGGAACAGAAACAATACTAGTTAGCACTATAAGGACTTAGTATTGACAACGGTCAATATCTAAGATGTAGTGTGAGATAACCAGTATTGATAATTCTCGAAGGAAAGAGAATACAATAGGAGATAAGTGAGTATTATCTCTAAGAAAAAGCTAACAGTAGGTTCATTGCCTGTTGCAAGATATAAGAAAGGAGAGATCATATAGTAGATCGTAACATAGAGAGAGGAATAGAAAGTACTCTACTACATATGACTTCAATAATAAGCTCAGATTTCCTTCCAGGACTGTTATCCAGCCAGTGATATTAGTGATTTTTCATTCTCAAATGGATAGTTTTATAGTTTTCTTGATCAATATTCTATCACTCTCATATTTACAACAAATATTTCACAGAAAATTCCTACCAATTATCTCTATAATTATTTCTTCACTTGAATTTAATTAAAGAAAATCATAAATTTGATATAAGTCATCTGATGAGCTTTGTATTATTAGCAGATAATTTCCTGATAGAATTTGCAATGTTGATGAAATTCCATTACCCTTTAAATACTTAGATAACTAAAATATACAGATATGGGTAGTAAATATATCTAAGTAAAGGCCTCTAATAGTGGTTAGAATAAGTATCAGGCAAGAATTATTCTGGTAACCTTTGGTAGTAGAAAGCTATATGTACAGCCTTCAATTATTTTTCAAGGAAAAGAAAAATATGCAGGAAGGTACAAGCAGTTTGATCAAAGAAAGTAAGAGGAGGAAACATTATAACACTATGACAATGTTGTAGTTCAGTAAAATAAAATAGCTTATGCCAATTCAGAACTACTTATAGTCTGGATCAATATACTTGTACCTTTACTACCTCTAGAACTATAACTTCTTGCTCTTAATGTAGCAAAATTCCATTGTACAGATGATATTCTCAATACTTTACGCTCTCATAATATCATTCTATTAGGATCACCTATAATATCTCTCCTTCTTATAACTTGCAACAGGCAACAGCCTTCTAATTCTTATTAGTATACTCTCTTAAAGGTTCCTTACCAAATACCATTACACCTAATAGTCTCTCTTATCCTTCTCTTTACTCTTCCACTTGATTATAATATACATTCTCCTTGTACTAAGTATTGGACCTTACCAGACTAAGTCTTCTCATATATCTTTCTCTTCTATATTATCTTATAAGTAGAAGTTTTTATAAGAATATGTCCAAACCTTATCAATATATGCTTTGCATGAGGATATGAATTGAATAAAAAACATATTGGTAAAGTTATATGTAGGAAATAACTTAGGTGATTGTATGAAGAACTAATGACATCATTGTATTTTCCTCCTTATCTAGTTCTTCCCACAAGCTACTTATAAATCAATCACTACTAAAAGTCACAACTGTGACTCATATATTCATGTAACATAACTATTGTATGTCTCTAAACTGAGTTATATGTGAAACTCACAAGACCTCTAAATTGGTTATATGTATAAAATATCATATGACTCAAATGAGTCATTGTACAATCAAATTAATATAATAACTATAACTCACAACTGCAAGTCATATGTGAAACTCTTGTGACCTCTAAATAGGTTATATGCATGAAAGCCTTACAAACCTATGACTTCATAACTATGAGTCATGTGAAAACCCTTATTCTATACTAGGTTCATAATACTAGCTCCTCTCTCTAATAGACTAAGTTCCATTAGGCTAATACTCTATTATTCCCCTCTTTTCCTGTCAACTAGTCTAATTGTTTCACCATCCTCCTTAGTTCACAATTGTTGGCCTCCCACAATTCCTCCAACAACTTCTTTTTCCTTTTCTATATCTCAATTTTCCTCCTCAAATCTCCAACTCTTTTTTTTGGCTAATATTGCTTTGACCTACCAGACTGTCCATACTCTGGCCAGGTGTAGGTTCTCTCTTTCAAGAGTTCTCACCTTTTATTCCTATATCATTGCCTGCCCTTGATAGAGTCTCATATCTATGCCAGCTTTATCTACTATTATTTAGAGGTTGTCTATTTGTTTATATAGGCTTCTGAGGTTGTCAGGTTCGGTCATCACTGAGGAACTCAGTAATGTAGTTTTTTCCTGTTCCTAGTCTGCCCAGGATAGATTTTTTTGTTTCTTGACCTTAGGCCAAGATTTCCTGCCTCTCCTTTTGCTTGATTTCATTCTTAAAATCTCCAGAGAGAATGTAACTGTCACTGTTAGTGATAATAATAACATATCTAGCAGTATGTATTCTAACCACAAATGAAGAACAATTTTTATGAATATATCCAGTAATGCAAAATATGTTAAGCAAATAAAGACTAGAATTAGTTACCTGAAAGAACAGTATAAACCTTACTCATACCTCCTGAAATCTTCCTGTCTTATACTATTGACTTTACAGGACCCTTCAATACCTCCAATAATTTTGATTTTGTCTTTATAGTAGTAGATTATCTTTCAAGTTATATGTGGCTAATCCCTACTACCTCCAAAGTTACTAAAGAGGTAACCTTTACCTTATTCCACACCCATATCTTTGCCCATCATTGGTACCCTATTAGTATTCTCTCTAATGCAGACCCTCAGTTTACAAGCTATTTTTAGAGGTAAACAGTAAAATCTCTTGGCATCTAAGCTATCTTAGCAACTCCCAGATGCCACAAAACAAATAGCCAGGTGGAATAAAAGATTAGAGAATTTAAGATAACTTTGAGGAATATTGTGGATGAGAGGCAATGGACTTGAGCTAATACTTTACCAAAAATGATGGGAGAAATTAATGTTGGATATTCTGATACCTTACAGATATCACTACAGAAAGCAGTTTTCTGAAAGTAGTATCCTTTCCTTCCAACCCTAAAGTTGTCAGATATCTCTATCCCTACCTTAGACAAATTCATTAATCAACACTAGTTCCTCCAAAATATCTTCTTTCAGGCCCTCAAACTAGCTTATTTCTATACAATGAGAAAGACTAGTGAGCACTGAATGGGCCACACCATTATTGTTATAGGCCAATATATTATGGTTTATAAAATCCAGTTTGCATCTAAATTTGGATGCAGTAAGAAGCTGCAACTATAATGATAAGGACCTCTGAAGATCCTTGAATATAATGAATATACTCAGGCTTATATGGTAGAACTTACTGGTATGATGTACTGAAAGAAGACTAAGACCTTTCACTGTTTACTCACTAAGTAACACTACTCTAATAATGATGAGAAATTTCCTAGTTGCCACTTTAAACAACTTATAACTAATCTGATCAACAAGATAGAGGAATTGGATGTAGAGAAAATCTTAAACTACTATATGAGATTTAGGAAGGATCAATTTCTTATTAAGTGGGATGGTTACTTGAGTTTGGAAAATAGCTAGAAGCTAATTCAAGGTCTCAAGAATATGATAGAACTTTTAGAGATATGGTGGAAACAAAATGAAGAGGAGGCATTACTGGATAGGTTACTAGTGCACTTGAAATTTATAAGAGTGGAATAGACACTAGAGAAACTAAGGGTTAGTTGATAGTATTAGATATTTTGACTGAAGAGGGATTTTTTACATCCCACTTCACTAGTGACTTCAAGTCAACTGATAGTGAGGATAGGACTATAGACAATACACTACATGAAGTTTAGGAAGATTTTATTTTGAAGTTTTTAATTTGACTTGTTTTATGGGAAACTTTACTTTATTTTGAGGAATGTAATAGGTACAGGTACTCCATACAATTGTGCCAAGATTTCTGTGAATTGTATAATATATCAGCAGTTCAAAATTTCACAGTACATCTATGATATGCCTGATAGCTCAGTGTCAGATTTAGCTTAACATTAGATTTTTCATCTACTCCAACAAGAACCTCCAGTTATCATCTACAATTTCCATAGTAATGCTAAAAAAGTATACTGAGATTGAAGCTAGGGTACAGCTGACTTTTGGGAAATTATTTGATAGTCAAAAATCAAACCTTGTTGCTATGGTATGTGAGCCTGAAGCCCATGAAAACTATTTGCAAGGAGGATGAAAGGGACATTAATTAAGAACAGAATGAATTCTATTAACTGAAAACTTATGAAAGTTAAGGTACTAGCTGTTTGTCTCCATGTAAAACCCTTAAATAAGATTGGATGTTCTCTGAGGTTTGTCTTGAAGGGTGATATCATTTTTGCCTACCAGGTCCCAAGCTGTTATATATCAAAAGAAAGAGGATAATGTTCAAAAGAAGGTTGAAAAAGCAATAAAGCAGTTTGAGAAAATCAAAAGCGATACACTGCACATAAGGGAAATAAAAATAAAAACCTATATTTCAAGAGCCTAAGTGATTTACAAAGAGTTAGATGATTTTTTGTGCTTTCAAAAAGGGATTGTAGAGAAAATGTACCTCTAGTTATTTAATTTTGTAAAACCTAACATTAAGCTAGCTCTTGTCTTTGAGATATTTGGCTTATTGTTTCTCTTTTTGCAATCAAATGATTTTCTACAAGTGAGCTGAACTCTACTCGTGCCGAGGTTGTGGCTAGTCACCACAACCCCCGGCTGCTTGCTTGCTCGCAACCTGGGGCACTCTAAAGAGTGTCCGTCAGCTCAACATGACTTGACAGCTCAACCTGACTTGTGGCTCAACACAAACTTTTGTGGCTTAGCAGAACTATTTGTGGCTTGACACTGTAGCTTAGCATAGCATTATAATATTTATAAAATATAGCTTTATTGCTCAATACAACCTTACACCTTAATTAAAATATTATTGGAGACACAGAACTTTACAGGTCTCTAGCATGAATAGATCGAACACATGGAGTATTCTATTGGTGGAATTATGTATAGTGGATTGTCCTTGCATATTTGAGCATACATACAGAATTCCACCCCCAGGATTCCTATTGTGTTTGGTCCATTCATGTTAGATACTTGTCTATAACTTTAAAGGCCTATTGAACCTTATAGATCACTATAACTTAGCAGTTCATTGTAACTTTGCATTCCAATATAAATTTGCACTTCAATACAGCTTGGTAGCTCCATTGAACTTTGTAGCTCAATGAAACTTTACCATTGAACTTGAATCAAACTATATAGCAGAAAATTGTATGTGAATTCTATTAAATATAACAATCTATTACATATCTACTAGTATTAAAAACAGTTCATGAGTTCCAGAATTACCAAGGACTCACAGGCATATCTTTCCAACGTATTCCTCAAGATATCAGTTAACTCAGCACTCCTCTATGCTCAACAGGAGCCTCCTTTTTTCATCTACAATACTACCTATACTACTACAAATATGCCAGCAACACCCCCCTTTACGCTTCCCAGTCAGTGGGTTGAACCATATAAGGATATTGAGATCCGAATCCAGGCAGCACTTGCATCATTAGAGGGATTGGAATCTGAAAAACCAAACCTTGCTGCTCTTGCCCGAAAATATGAAATCCCAGTCTCCCGACTTCATGCACGATGGCAAGGAGTTTCATCAAAGCAAGATAGAGAAGCAACAAACCGAAAGCTTTTAGAAGACCAAGAGTTCGCTGTCTGTCAATATCTAGACCGCCTTGATGCAGTAGGAACCAGTGCCCGTCTTCCTATGGTTTCAGGTTGTGCAAATGCAGTGCTTCAATATGCTCATAGTGGTCCACTTCCAGCACCAGTGGTTGGTGACTGTTGGGCACAGCGATTTCTGACTCGACATCCGGAGTACTCAATTCGCAAGCAACATACCCTTGATGTTGACCGAAAGAACACGCATCAGCCAGCGGAGATTCAAGACTGGTTTGAAAGATACCAGGCTATTTGTGAAAGATATAGCATTCAAGAATGTGATCGCTATAATTTTGATGAAACCGGTTTCAGAATTGGGGTTGGGCGCGATCAGTGGATTATTACCAGAGATCCTTCATGACAGTCATACCTAGGAAGTTCTACAAACCGGGAGCTTGTTTCAGTTTGTGAAACAATCAGTGGCGATGGAGCTGTTCTGCCACCCCTGGTTATTATTCCAGGAGTAATCCAACAAGAACCATGGTATACAACAACAAGTATACCTGATGATTATCTTATCGGAACATCAGAGACTGGTTATAGCAATGATGAATTGTCGATGAAGTGGCTTGCCCATTTTCAAATTTTTTCACAACAGCGACAAGTTGGTGTCTACCGACTACTACTTCTGGATGGCTTTGGCTCCCACTGCACTAAGCAGTTTATTGATTACTGTGATAATCATAAGATTGTTGTATTCTGTCTACCCCCCCACACCAGTCACCTCCTCCAACCACTTGATGTTGTAGTGTTTCAGCCATACAAGCATTACCATGCAGAGGCTGTAGAAGCTGCTGCAACCCGTACTGGTTGTGGCCAGTTTGATAAATTAGAATTTTTAAACACAATTCATTCAATCTGACAATAGACATTCAAGCCATCGACAATCAGGTCATCATTTAAAGCAACCAGACTCATCCCATACAATCCAGATGTCGTTGTGTCCAAGTTACGTGAGTCAGTTATCCATCCAAACCACCCACTGACACCACCATGAGCATCATCACCTACGGTTCCTCTTACTATTCAAAGCTTAAGACAAATAGGAGACAAGTTACAACGCAATGCAAAAGACCTATCCCCTTCCTTTCAGCGGAGGCTTAAAATGGTCCTACAAGGTGGATTAGCTCAAGCCCAGTCTGGTGCACTTGCGATGGAACATATGGAGCACACTCGTGCTGCTGAGGAAGCAAGGGCAGTGAGATGCAGAGCTCAGAACCGAAGGCAGATACAGAAAGGAGGAGTGATATATGCTTCAGAAGCCCGTGAGATGGCAAAAAGCTGGAGGGATGCGGAATTGGAAAAAGCGGAGAAACAGCTATCGCGAGCCCAGAATGCAAAGAAACGGTTAGATCAAGCAAAGTATAAGCCTCTGCTTGATGAGATCAAACTATGTTTTAAAAAGCAGAAGAATATACAAGCCTATAAAAAGAAAGTATCAAAGCTTATAGTTATGGGTATTAAGAGACAAGTAAGGGTGGGGAAAATAAATGTAGACTAGACAGTTTTTTAGAGCAGATACATGATGTTATATTAAGCCACAATTGTGAGCCACAAATAGTTCTGCTAAGCCACAAAGGTTTGTGTTGAGCCACAAGTCAGGTTGAGCTGTCAAGTCATGTTGAGCTGACGGGCACTCTTTAGAGTGTCCCAGGTTGCGAGCAAGCGAGCAGCCAGGGGTTGTGGCGACTAGCCACAACCTCAGCACGAGTAGCTTCAATCTCAGTAACCGTGCCAAGGTTGTGGCTCCACTACAACCCACGGTTGCTTTCGCAACCTTGGGCACTCTCTTCCAGAGAGTGCCCGACAGCTCAACTACACTTTCAAGCTTAACCGAAACCCAAGTCCCACCACATGAAAATAAAATTTGTAAAAGAGCGGAAAGAGAATAGAGGACTTATTTTCAAAGATTCAAAACAATGTGTGAGAGAGCCAGAAGGACATTTAAAGCATCAGAAAATGTTTGGTAGTGGTTCGTAATTCTTAAATTCACACAAATTGAAAGTGTCGTTGAGCCGAATCTGGCGTCGAGCTGTCGGGCACTCTCTGGAAGAGAGTGCCCAAGGTTGCGAAAGCAACCGTGGGTTGTGGCTCCGCCACAACCTTGGCACAGTTATACCTTTCTAGTATTACTATAGAAATTGTGGAAGATAACCAGGGGTTCTTGTTGGGGTAGATAAAAAATTTAATATTAAGCCAAATCTGATGTTGAATTATTGTTGGGTACATCATAGATGTGCTACAAGATTTGCAACTGCTCACAGTTACACAATTGGGAGGAACCTTAGCATGGTTAAGGTTTATCATTTGATATAATGATTTATGTTTAATTTCAAGATGTATCATTTGATACTAGTACTATCTTTGTTTTATGTTTATTATTTGATATAATATTTATTTTATGTTTAGTTTCAAGATCTATCATTTGATACCATTTTTGTTTTATATTTATCATTTAATATGATATTTGTTTTATATTTAGTTTCAAGATGTATCATCAGATACTTTCTTTATTTTATATTTATGGTTTGATATGATATTTGTGTTTTTGTTATTACATATAAGAGCAGACAATCATATATTTAAAGAACCTGCTGAGCCTGATAGTTAGGAGAGTAGACTTTGGCAGATAGTTTATTTTTAAATATATTTGGTTGAATGACTACTTCTTAGATTCTATACTTTAACATCTTAACCAAACAACTACATTACAGAATTAGAGTTAGGAATAAGAATCTTAGTCATTCTATCATCCAAAGGCTCCTTTAGATATAACTATGGTTGGTGTTACTAGTTAATACCCATCAAGTTTATCTATTGTATTTGATACTATAATACTAGTACTTGACCAAGTACAGATTACATTACATTCAGCCTTTAGATGTGTCCATTAATGGACTATTTAAAGTTATCTTTTGTAATATTTTATACAACCTCTTGGAAGACTATAAAACTACCAATCATACAAGCCTTCTTGATATATCTCATACAAATCTTTCTGTAATTGCAATAAGAAGTATGTTGGTTACCCATGCTGTTGATCAGGCATGGGAGTTTTTTTTTTTACAAAAGAAATCAGGAGTCTGTTATTCAAACCTTTAGCCAGTTGGGGTCAACACTCTCTATAGATGGTTTTTGTGATGATAAACTATTACTAAAAGATATATCACTATTGGTATTACATATCAGAGACTGGAGATCGAAAGGAAGAGTGGGTACTTTTTCCACAAGTTCAGCAAGTGCAGAAACTATGCTTCTTGTAGAAGAGCAGGATGATATGGTAGAATTTGTAGACTGGGAATGATTAAATCTAATTGAGATTATACATATATGTGTGCAGAGCACATCCAGCATGAATACTGCCTTCATATTCAGGTATTTGCCAGTATGATAATGCATTCTACACCATAGTGAGTGTCTGGTATAGTGAACCATCTATAAGTTTTGGTGAAGTGATTGGTTGAACCTCAGTCAGGATTTGAATAGTGGCTAGTATTTGGGTGTATGGCTCACTATTCCGGGCACTTGCCATGGTGTGGAATACGTGATGGTGGTTTTCGCATCAACCTGGATACATACACAAATATTCCGTTATTTATGCAGACACAGTCTATCACTCGTTCATTGATTTTGATACCCGGCTACTATAATTTGCCACCCCCTAATTTCAAGCCACATTTCATGATCGCCCTGTTAGCGCCATTTCCAGTTTACCCAGGTAATGCGGTATCCTTGACCCAATATTTACCCAGTGTACCTTCAGGTGCCCTCTGACGATAAATATAAAGAGCATGTTCATGGACATCCTTTATCATGGCAGGAAAGCCACAATTTCCCAAGTGCTCACAGCAATCAACCACTAATTTTTCTTCCTTGGGGGTAAGCTTTTGGCATCTTTGGCTTTCTTCCTCTTGTGTACCTCTACCAAGTTGTCTGTGCCGTAAGGTTGATGGCTTTACACCTACCATCTTGGCGGCGGATTGAGATGTAGTCGCTATTCCACGTTGCAAAAGATCGATTCCCATCTGCTCGCAGATATGCAATAGAAATTCATGCCGAATTAGGGACCAATTTGAGGATTCAGACTCAGAAGTTGAAGAAAACATGATATAGTAATGAAAAATATTATCATGAGGATATGAAGATGTTTGCACTATGGTAAAGTATTCGAGATACAGTGATATCTACTTTTTTTATATTATTAACCAACTATTTCGTCATTTAGTATCAGCCAAGCCAGATTCCCCGCGCCACAACTACCTTCTACTCACACCGGTGTTCGCTGTCCCCCTCTGTTCGTTGACCCCCCGGGTATGTTAATTTAAATTACGCTGGTGTGCTGTAGTTGACTTTAGTTGGGTACGATAAGCTGTGTAGAGCCCGTCGGCCACTCGTAGTGGTATTGGGCCGCACAAGCTTGCCCTCTAATTGTGTACTTTGATTTTTTTTTTTTCCTGTCCGTGATGCGGAGAATGTGCGGATGTGGACACGGAAATGCATGGTGCAGCAAGCTACATTCACCCATCCATCCATTCGAATTGTTCAGTGTGGCTTGATTCGGTTCACTCGGGTGGCGTAGTAGTATGCTCACCCAGGAGAAAGCGTGCAGCTAGAATAAACAAGAGAGAGAGAGAATATATGATGTAAAAAATATGTGCATGAAGGTGGGAAAGAGATAAATAAGGTAGGTAGGTATCTAGCTAACCAACATGACAAACGCCGTAACACAGTAACAAACAGACACAAAAACAGCAACAAGGCTATAGCGATAGCAGAAAACTAGCTAGGTTGATGATGAAAAAAAAAAAAGGGTAGGAAAAAAAAGCTATCATAAATGATGAAAAAAAAAAAAAGCTATGCCAGAATCACCGTCATTGTGCAACCCATTCACTACCTCTCTTCACAAACTTGTCCAAAAGGAGGGAAACATCGGCCAGTACGAAACGACAAATGTAGAAGCCAAAGAACTCTGCTGCATGACGATGGCTGAGTTCCAATCCGACTTTGGTGGATATGGCAGTCTTCTTGGGGATATTGTCTTCGTTGAATACTGGGAGACGGTCTATAATAGCGCACATATAGACTACGTATTAGCTCGCTGTTTAATAAACAAAGAAAACGCAAAAAGAAAAAAAAAAAGAAAAAATCCAAATCGGGTAAAATAGTAATATTCGTAAATAACTCACCAAGAATCTGTGCGGCATCAAACAACCTCGCTAAAGCGCTGATATAAGCAGCATGAGGCCCGCCAAAAGTAACACCCTCCAGGTTCCTCTTAGGCTGAGAAGAGGAATCTGTAGCCCCGGCAGCCATCGGCAACCCGCTGCCACCGTAAAAGTCCCCGCCCGAAAGATTGGACGACGAACCAAAGCTAGAGAGCGTAGTGTTGGAGGTCTTTGTACGGAGCTTGCGCAAGGAAAAGTAGCTCTTCCCTCCAGTAACGCCGGTGGATTTGGTCACCATGTCATGGGTGTTGTTTTCCGATATTGTGTTTTCAGTTTGGTAAAGGGATCTCGCGCCGACTGAGCCTACTTCATTTCCGAGCTTCTTTGAAAGAATAGCTTGTGCACGATCGAGGACACCTTCCAGCGATTGCATCTCTTCATAAAGGGCGTGGATGTCATCATGCTTTACTGTTGCGAGTTTGGCCAAAGCTGCGCTGACAAGGTCGCATGCAGAAATCTTGTCGTCCACTGCGCGGATTTTAACTCCCTTGATAAGCCAGACTTCTCTTGGTACAAAAAGCCGAGCAGAGATATATCCACCGCGGGGATGGGCTACAGTTTGATAAAAGCACCTCATCAACCAGAAGGGCTTAGACAATGGCTCGGGAGGACAGGGCTCGAGTGGTACTGGAATACTGGAAGAGAGAGCATCCTCGCTACCAGGAGTAGCGGGCGAATGAAGTTTGCTGTCGAAAAGGTGCATTCCTCCGGCGGGGAGTCCTGCAGTCGGCGGGGCGCCCATTGGTGTATTAGGTATGATCGTGGGAGTAGCCGGGGTTGCCGATCTCGGAAATGCCTTTCTTAAATTTGATGTGCTAGATGACGAAAATAGGCCGTTGTGAGGTGTTCCTGGAGATTCGGTGTCGGGACTACCAACATTCCTACTCTTCAAGCTCGCCGATGATTGTATTTGCCTCAGCGAACCGGGGATGCCAGTAATTCGCGGAGTATATCTAGCTGGAGAACCTGATGCGCCGTCGTCAGATACTGTCTTTGTCAATGGAACACTCAGTCCAGGAGGCTCGAGTGTTGGGGGTGTTGGGGGTGTTGGTGACGAAAGCTTTCTTCCGGAAATACCTTGAGCAGTCGCTGGAGGATCTGGTAACGGGCCGTCCCTAAAGTCGCTGGAGGTACCTGGTCGTGACGAGGATGCCGCAGAGGCTGACTTTGGAGGGGCGTTCGCGGGAGAGCTTACTGGTGGTAATGGAGGTGGTTCGGATGGAGGCTCTGAGTCTATCGCTCCTGGTTGTGGTGACGGCCCACGTACCAAAGTTGTCGGCACGGCTGTTGCGTTTGAAGAAACCGCATTGGACGCTGATGTTTCAACCTTGAGAGGCTCTGCCAAGGCCGAAAGACGTCTACTTCTTACACTACTTGAAGACCTTGTAACCGCAAGCCCCGGGATCGCTGCGATATTAGGGTTAGGGAGTGCTGGTAGTGGCTCCTTAATTTTTTGCGCCGAGGGTGCCGGGGGCGCCGGTGCTAGTGGTAGTGGAGGTGGTGGTACCTGAGGAGGAAGAGAGGGCGGAGGTGGGTGAGGCGGAAGATTTTGAGGTGGAAGACTGGGAGGCGGAAGAGTTGGAGGTGGGGGTGGAGGTGTTAATGGAGCTTCTGTTACTGTAGTCAAGATGGTTCCATTCAACATATGCGCAGAGCTAACTGAGCTTGCCCATGTTGTTCCTGACGAGTAACCGCTCGAACCCGATTCCCTAGGTAACGTCGAATCGGAATATGTGGTGGACGCAGACTGCCGGGGCAACGCTGTTTTCGAATCCAAGTTTAGTTCGGGGTCGTCAAGTGTGTAAAGTCTTGTCATCTCTTCCAGCATTCGCTCCTCCTCATCAGACTCGCCGCCCTCCATATCGTCGAAAAAGTCCACATCAGAATCTCTCCTCTTATCACTAAATCCTAACCTTTCCCTTTCTAATCGCCTTTCCTTCTCCTTCTGTATCTCCACTTCCATTTCCCTCTCCACCTCCCTGACCCGCTCCTTTGCCCTCTCAACATTCATCCTCGGACTTCGCATCATTAACATCTCATCATCATCACGATCATATGTATAATCTACTTCATAACCATCATCATAAGCCGCCTCCACTGCCGCATCAAGCTGAGAATCAAAATCCTCTTCAAATTGCCGCATAATCTCCTTCTCCTTCTCCCTCCTTAATTCCCTATCACTTTGCTTTCTTGGCTTTTTCTTCGTCCACCCAGGCGATGATTCACCAGATACTGACCCACCAGATTCATCGATAGTGTTCAACCAAGACGTGGAAGCTTCACTTCCCTGCCTGGAATGCGTGTTAGTTGACGATAAGCCCGATTGTCTATGCGATGATGACCTTCGCGACGAAATTGAGGATGCATCTGATACAGATCGTCGGATACCATAGTCACGTTCTTTTGCAGGCGAAAATCGAGGGGACAAGGCAGCTGCTCCAAAGGTAAAGGACTCCCTATTGCCTTCATAAAGACCATGATTAAATCCATCATCTCCGATTATTGCATCCCTCTTTGGCGAACGAGGTGGGCGTCCCGGGGAGAATGGGGCCGGGATATGCTCTGCTGACCTGGACCTAGCTATGGGTAGTGGTGGCAGGGGTTCGGAATTTGAATTCAAGTCGGGACCCATGTATAAGGAATCTCTCCTTGGAGGTACGGCTGTTGCCAGTGGGACACCGTTTGCATATCGATTATTACCGATTACCGAGGTGGCAGCAGTGGTTGATATTATCACTGTTGATTCATCGTCTTCAGGCGGGTACAGGCTTTCCTGATCAGTGAATTCTTCCGTTAGTGGTCTGGCAGGCAGTTCCTTCTCGATCCCTGTAGGACGCGGTGATAAATTTCGAAGTTCTTCAACTCGCTGGGTATATGTCTCTTGCTACTCACCACCTCAATTAGTCACGTGTTTGCAGATTGACTAATAACCACCCCCACAACCATTACATGGATCGAGTGAGAGCTTCCCCGAGAAAGAAGGCCTAAGGGCGGAGGGTTGGGGGTAAGAATCTCACAATGGCTTGTAGTTTTCGTCTATCTTCACCCGCACCAGCCCTCATCATAACCTGACCTAACAAAACACAAGCGTCTCCATAGGCTTCCATCGCTCCCTCATAATTCTCGGCATTATCCAAAGCCACAGCCGTGTTGGCTTTCTGAAGTGCCGAAGACAACATTGCTTTCTGCGAATGTGACCGATGCTCGCGCGTTCGAGCTTTGATCGGATCCTTGCCCCTCTGCAGATTGCTCCCCGATGGTTCTCTCGACTGTTTTCCGCCAGTATAGGCAGGATGCAGGGAGGACGCGGGCGGAGGCTTAGGCGGTAATGCCGGCGCCAACTGGGATCCTGAAGGTACTTCAGGGTAAGCTCGAGGGTCTTCGTCGGGGTAGACAATTGGACTGCTGGTGAAAATGCGATCTGGATTCGTCCTCAATCGCTGGGGGGAAGATTTCCAAAAGTGAGAACCTTCAGAATTACCGGTGGAGGGAGTTGTTATGGAGGAATTCGTTCCCGAGTTTGTCAAGGGGTTGTTTCCACGTCGTTGCGGCGACGAGGATACAGATGCAGCCTGGGACACCGTATCTGTCGAGTGCGAACGCAACCGTAGGACAGGACGGATCCGCAGCGCAGTTGCAGGACTCGAGGTGGTCACAACGGTAGTTGTTACCACAGCAGTAGAAAAATCCACACTGTTACTTCGTGAGCTCCCCGATGCTCCCTCCGTGCTCCCACTAAATCTATCAATGCTCCGATTACCCCTTATTGTCCTGTTGCTATCGGTGCTATGTTCAGTCTGAGCTATGGAGGACCTCCTTTCAAGAAAATCAGACGACACGTGCGGAGCCACCACAGCCCCCTTCCCGGATGACGTTGAAGATGTTGAAGGGGTGGACCTGTGAGTGGGCCTCGCAGTCTGGTAGGCTGCTGGACGGGAAGATGATGATGATGATGATGATGATGATGATGGAAGTGTTGCTTCTGATGTCCCACTTGACCGCACCATCCCACCCAGCGAGTTATTGCTTTTTTAATTGGAATTAGTATAAGACTTTTGTCTTGGGAGTTGATGCGCTAGGGGAGAAAAAAAAAGGGTTGGTGATTATAGGGTGCGCAAGAAGAGGGCTTGATCTAAGCAAAGACTGGCTCCGTTCCACTGATCGGGCAATCCCTTTCTTCAGAAACTGCTCTCTCCCGAAGAGCACAAAATGTCTATAAAAAATTTAAAGGAAAATTTTTTTAAAGAAAATGATAAATTCCCCTCCCTCCTCCACCACAAGGAAACAAACGGGACAAACGCGCAGAGGTTGAGAAGCTGAACCAAGGTACGAGGGCCCTGCCCCTGAAAACGAAACGGCGGAGATTGATTCGTCGAACTTTCTTGGTTGTTGGGTTATTGGGCGGGTAGGGTAGCTTAGAGAGGATATCTTTTTTTTTTTTTTTTTTTTTCCTCCTCTTGTCTTTCTTTTTTTCTTTTCCTCCGTTCTCTATTCTTCTTTTCCTCTGGTGACCAATGATTGAATTAATTTAACTTGAGTATTTTTGTTTTTGTTTTTTTTAATTGTTTTGCGGATTGCCCTTTCTCTTTCCCCCCTAGAACGAATGGTTGGACTAGGGTTTGAATGGTGGTAGTAGTAGGAGTGCAAAAAAGTTAGTGTGGTAGGCTTTTGGGGGAGGGTGTGGGGACCAGTATGGTTAATAGAAAGAACCGTTTGGCTGGATGGAAATGAGAGTTGAACCCTTTGGGGATTATGGAGGCGGGAAACACAGGTGACAAGGAGAGAGATTGCTATGTCTTGGAAAATAGGAAGAAAAAATAAAAATAAAAATGTTGACTAAGGGAGTGAAGAGAGGAAGAGAAAAGAGGGAAGACGACGACGAACGATTCGGATCTGAGCACTGGAAAAATGATGATGACGCCAAACCGATGGAGAAACTGACACAAAAAAAGACTGAAAGAGGAGAGGTTGTTCGAAGGTTCCCGCCGAACCGTTCGAGTGATGGCTGGGGGGGAAGGGGACTAGACGGAAGGAGCAGACGATTCAGGAGATATTACCTCCGATTTGTTAGGGGTTAGCTGAAAGGTTCACCTTTGTGGAGGGGGGGGCGTGAGAGTTGAGGATATTCCAGCGGGTAAGAAGCGTACTGGTACTCGAGGAAAGAATTGCAAGAAATAGAAAAGAAAGAAGAAATATAAAAAAAGGCGTAAATTACAGCAGAAGAAGTGAGAATACAAAAAAGGAAGCACCAAAGATGAAGGGGAAAAAAATAAAGAGTTGTAGGAAAGATGAATGAAGTTGAAGAAGTCGAAGAAGCAGAAGAAGTATGATACCGTATCATAGCACACTCACCATTTCCTTCCCTTGGAAGGGGAAAAAAAAAAGGGATGTCAAAGTTTAAAGATCCCTTTTTTTTTTCTTTCCCGGCTTGCCCCCCTCCTTAACACACAAGCGCAGGCACACGCACGCTCACGCTCAACAGCTCCCTTACTAACTTACAAACTCAACCCACAGAACTCAACCCAAACAACCCACCACCATAGCAGAACCACAAAACTAGAACAAGCCCTCGGAGACTTTCGACTTTCCTCCCTTTCTTTCCTCCCTTTCCTTTTTTTCCTTTTTCCATTTTGAATGGCTTCTAGCCCTCTTGTAGTTTCTCTTTTTAGACATAACTCACGGGGTGGGAAATATTCATATCTCTCTCTCGGCTCAATGAGTCCACTCATTCAACGCCAGACCAAAGCAAGACAGACAGACAGACAGACAGAGAGGCACATACAGGCACATACAGGCACATACAGGCACACAAGCATTGCCTATTTGTTTATGATACGCTATGCGTAAGGAAACAAAAAAATAAATATATGAGAGCCTTTCGCTTTCTCCCTATCTAACTTATGTGTGTATGTATCATACTGTACGCCAAGGATGTGGGGGAGGATGCTATGTCCCAATATGATACGAGTACCGGTATCATAATTGTAGAAAGAGAGCTACAGCACAGGAGGTATGATACTGTATACCGCACAACAAACTACTATTCCAAAAAGCGAGTTGAGAACAAAAATAAGCTCCGCTACCGCCATTCTCTGCGTGCTCTGCTCTGCCCTACTCAGATGTAGCCTACCTACCTACCTACCGCACAAGGCACATCAAACCAATCCAATTCACAGAAATAGTCACTACGACTTCTGATGGAGACGAAATATTGGAATGCCAGTCATCCAGCACAAATAAAGACGATTAGTTAGACTATGATACCATAGATACTACTTTAATGTACTGTACTGTACAGTACAATCAACCTAATAAGCCCTCACCCCAGGCAATTCAAGAAAAAAAGCAACCAACCAAAACTTCACTCACCACAAAGGAAGGCGAAGCGAACCAGTAGTGATGCAAGCTGCCTTTCTCCCAGCCATCCAGCCAGCCAAACAGGAGCTCTTCGTACGAGTAACGGCCGCACTGTACGGGAACCCACGCACGCACCTACCCGAACCGCTCATTTCACTTGAACGTTCTTTCGTTCATGATGGTCGTGCAAGCAGGTACGGTAAGGTAGGTACGGTACGATAACTAGGTGAAATTACTTATAGACAGTTTGTCCTTCATATAATAGTTTGCTGTATGATAGTACAAGTAGTAGTCTACGCGGCAACTTCTTAATTCCCGCACAGTGTGTATGATAAGTAGGTAGGTGGATGTAAATTTGGGGTGAAAGAGAAGAAAAGGAAGTGTTTCGGTGGTGCTGCAGGTTTAACTGGGCCCCCTGGCGTACGATACCGTGGCGGAGCGGAGGGTTATGATAGGGTATTATTGGGGATGCCGCTCCTTCTCGCTTGCCTACCGACTGGTAGACTGCGGTATGGTAGTAGGTGGAAATATCCCACTTTCCCAGCCCAATTCAAAGCTTATCTCAATATCTCTCCCGTGCTATCTATATAGCACTCTCCAGTACCGTAAGAACTCGTGAAATCCACTATCTCCATCACCCCCTGTACAAGGCACAGGGGGGATGTTTTCACACAAGACAGGGATTATTTTGCGGGTTAACCTAAATTAACTGTTCGTTTATTTTCGAGGGGGTACTTGTAACCTCAGGATTCAGAGACAAAAGCACCTGAGGTCCTGAGAAGGCCTAGCTCTTTCCAGAAGCGGTATAAGATCAGCCCCCAAGGCCGTGTTGGATCTCATTAACTGGTATCCGCAATTCTGTTAACCTATCAATCTAAACCAATCGTGGGCTGACCGGCTGATAATCTGATAGTGGATTCCACGAGTTCTTACGGTATTACCGTGTAAACCATTAGCAAGAGCAGCAGTAGCAGCGGGCGAAACGGTCTGCTATCTGTATCACGGTAATACCACATATCAACCCCGCTCAGCGGCACACAGGCATACTTTACTTTACTTGATACCGTAGCGTAGGAGTATCATACGACTACCACCACGACCACGACCGCTACAAAGGCTAAGCTCTGTTAACCATCATAATATGTGGACAAAAACTCCCCAGACAGAAAAACTCGGCAGTCATTTCTTCCATCCTATCCATTCCATCCCTTCTCTTGCTTTACTACCCTCCCTCACCCACTGTCCTGCGGTAACTTGCTCCAAAGTTTCGTTTTAATAACACCCCTCTCCTCTGCAGTACCTCTGCAGTACACCAGCAAAAAAGTAAATAATTATATAAGCGAAGCGGGGTATCAAAACCCCCCCCCACCATCCAAGTCGCGAGCAAAATACTCGATTTTTGGCACAATCGCGCTTATTGCTGAACTATGTTCTGCCTATAATACAAGTACAAGTGCATACAGGTACGTACCACATAACCGGGACATACACGCCTTCGTCGGTCGGTGGAGAGAAAGTCATGTGTTGGTGTTGCACTACAGATGGAAGGTTGGCCGGCGCGGTTAGGGTTTGGTTGGGTTGGGTTGGTTGGAGCATGGGGTATCATTCGTTTTTGGCTCTTGAGGTGAGGTGCGTTTTAGTGGAGTGAAGGTTAGGCGCTGGGGAGAGGGGATGGGGAGGGCGGTTCTGGTATGGAAGGAAAGAAGGTTTATAGAAGTGGATAAGGAGGGGGATCGTGGGGGATAGGAGAAAGATAGGGGTGGGGGGTTGTGGGGAATAGGAGAGAGAGAGAGATAGGGGAAGGGGGGGAGGGAAGTTGCTGGCCTATCATAGGCGGGGTTGAGAAGTTATGAATGTTAGATGAGATGTTCTTGCTCGCAGCAGGGCGGGGGGATAGTCAATGGAATAGTTTATTTATCAAGGCAGTCACTATAGGTACAGTAGTACTATGATGGAATCGAATTATTGTTTCATGTTCTGGAAAGAGTAGCGTAGGTTTATTCTAGCACTCACTATATACGCCATGATGGTATCATACTCCCCAATACTACACAAACCTATCACAGTAACTTTGACCGTACAAATACTTCCTCCATCTCACCCCGCCAACCGATACACGGTTATCATACTTGTACAAAGCCGGAACCCCTCCCCCCGGCCCAATCCCCGACCTCCCTCCCTTCCACCCCTTCCAGAAAACACACCTAAATTTACTAAACCCAACAAACCAAATAAACATCCGTGCCCGAGCACACCACAGTACAAGTTACAGTACTGGCATGAAGAACCAGAACATTTGAGTTCGAATTTAGTATGGGCGCTCAGGTACGCACAGACAATTTGCCATACAAATTTTTAATCCCTGTGTTCAGCTTCTTCACGCCAGTAACTTTGTAGCCCGGGATTCCATACTGTAACCAATTTGGCAGTTAGAGTTGCACAGCAGTGTGCTTTACAATACCGGGTTTATGTTTGCCGGCTTTTAGTGTGTTCGGCTGGGAAGGAGGGCGGGGAGAATGCCGGTGTCGGGGTGGTCGGGTGGGTTCGGGGGGTTTGATTTTTTGTGTTGATTGTTTTTTTGGGTAGGTGAGTAGGTGGGTAGGAGGGGGAGGGGGAGGGGGAGGGGGTTGGTTTATTAGGAATGTGAATGTGTGTTGAGGTAGGGGCTTGTGCTTTGTTTGTGAGGTGGTGATGATATGTTTTGTGGGTTTTGTTGTGGGCTGGCTTGGTTTTGGGGGGAGATGGAGGATGTGGGGATTTGGAACGAATAGATGTGCAACCTATGGTGGTGCTCTTGATGTCTTCGCATTTTTGCGATGGTGAGTTAATGATTTCCTACACTGCTGTGCGGGCCTCGTCGAGTGCTCCTACCATCACGATTCATTAGATTCCACCATAACATTATTTGGCAAAAATATCATGACGAATCGCGCGCCGCATTAAACCCCCATACCAGTACAAGGGTATGAACCCATTAACCGGAATAGACAGGGATATATTTGGCTTGTTAACCTAAAATAACTGTTCCATAACTTCTTGCCGGACCTTGTATGTGCCAACTCTCCCAGCACTCTCGAAAGAATTCAAGCATCACACCCACTCACTCGCAATCCACCCTCCATCCATCCAATATACCTGACACAGCACATCACGCCTCCTAATTTTTCTCAAACACCCGCGCGTGCGCAATCGTACAGGGTATGCAAGTGCAATTTACTGGTTATCATTCTTGTGGATCAAAGCTTACCTACTCACTCTATCTACTCTACAGAGACCCCACATTCCAACCCAGTATCTTCTTTGCTCATTCAGAAACTACCGGTACTGCAAGCTACGGTTGTTGCCACTTGCCAAGTGATTTAGGCATTCAGGGTCCTGATTACATAATACTTGACTACGGTAGCACCGACCCTTGAGAAATAGAGAGCCTCATTGCCAAGACATCCGTGCACAGTGTTTCTTTCTATTTTTTTTTCTTTTCTTTTCATTCATTGAGTGAACTGCACGCACTGATACCACTACCACTCAATTCATCCCACCACGAAAGGAAAAAAAAAATGTCCAAACGATCGATTGAAGATATGGAAGTTGAGGCGATGGTGGTTGAGCAGGTAAAGAGGAAAAAGGACAAAAAAGAGAAGAAGGCTAAGAAGGATGTTGTCGTTGAGAATGGGGTTGAAGACAATGTTAATGGTGTTACGGAAGAGGAGGGGGAGGAGGAAGTAAAGGATAAGAGGAAGAGGAAGAAGGAAAAGAAGGACAAGAAGAGGGAAAAGAAGGAGAGGAAGGCTAAGGAGGAGGAAGAGGAGGCAATTGTTGCTGCAGAAGACGCAATGGACTTGGACGCTCGAGAGACTCCAGAAGCGCAACCGCAGCCAGAAAAACTCTCGAAGGAGGAGCGAAGAGCTGCAAAGAAAGCTGCTAAGGAAGCAAAGAAGAACGCAAAGAAAGAAGCCTATGCTAAACCTAACCGCAATGCTTCTTTACCTCCGGATACCCCTGCGCCTCAAGTAACTTACTCGACACCCGCCGGTCCTCCTACTGTTTCCTCGGGATACACAGAAAGCGCTGAACTAACCGCTCTACCAAAATCCACGATTGATGAATTCCTTACAGAGCACGCTATAGCAATCACAGATCCCCACGATTCCAATCTCAGACCTATAACTTCCTTCTCCTACCTCCCCTCCAACTCATTCGACTTTACCGGGTTCACGAGCCCTACGCCGATTCAGGCGGCGACATGGCCGTTCACATTGTCAGGCTACGACTGTATCGGTGTTGCGGAGACTGGATCTGGGAAGACGCTTGCTTTCGCTGTTCCTGCGATCAGGCATATCATTGCGTTGAAGGCGAGCCAGAAGTCTTCAAAGGGAGTTCGTGCTGTTGTCGTCTCTCCAACAAGAGAATTGGCGATGCAGATATATGATAGCATGGAAGAGTATTCTAAAGAAGCAAGACTATCTACAGTATGTGTCTACGGCGGCGTACCCAAAGATGAGCAAAGGGCGAAGCTCAAAAGAGCAGACATTGTCGTTGCAACTCCAGGACGTCTGAACGACCTTATCGACGAAGGCTCTGCAGACCTCAGCAATGTCTCATACCTAGTCCTTGACGAAGCAGACCGAATGCTTGACAAAGGTCCCTCCCTTCACTCCCCCAATCCTCCAATTCCGCAAATACTAACGGTTTCCGCAGGCTTCGAAGAAGACATAAAACGCATAATCCGCGCCATCCCCTCACCCACTCGCCAAACCCTAATGTTCACCGCAACCTGGCCTCAGTCCGTGCGCAAGCTTGCATCAACATTCATGAACTCGCCCACCAAGATAACAATCGGCGACCGAGACGACCTCCGCGCAAACGTGCGCATCGCACAAACCGTAGAAGTGATTGATCAGCACGCGAAAGAATCCCGCCTCCTCGCACTGCTAAAGCAGCACCAGTCGGATTCCCAGCGCGACGACAAAATCCTTGTCTTCTGCCTGTACAAGAAGGAGGCTACGCGCGTCGAGGGCTTCCTCCGCTCGCGCGGGCTTAGGGTAGCAAGTATTCACGGGGACCTCAGCCAGGCCCAGCGCACGATGGCGCTTGCGCAGTTCAAGGAGGGGAAGTGCCCGCTTCTTATAGCTACTGATGTCGCTGCTAGAGGACTGGATATTCCAAAGGTGAAGTTGGTGATTAACGTTACCTTCCCACTCACGATAGAGGACTACGTCCATAGGATTGGCAGAACGGGAAGAGCTGGAGCGGACGGGATGGCGTATACTTTCTTTACAGAACATGACAAAGCGCATTCTGGAGCGCTGGTCAACGTGCTCAAGGCTGCGGGTCAACCGGTTCCTGAAGCCCTGCTCAAGTTTGGAACTACCGTTAAGAAGAAGGAACATGCGGCTTATGGAGCGTTTTATAGATCGACCGATGGGTTTGTCCCCCCCCCCCACCATTCTTATTCAGGATTTCGACTGGCGTGACCTGGCTGACTTTGTTACTCCGGACAGGACGAAAACTTCCAAGAAGATCAAATTTGCTGATTAGACTTTGCACTTTGTAAAACTGTGTGTCTGGATTATTTCGATGGGATGGCTTGTGCTATTAGATAAACAGTTGGCTCGTAATCTTATATTGTGCCCCCCTACATTTAACATTCACAAGTATATACCGTACACTACTTGTCGGGATAAATCATCTCACATCATACCCAGCGGTGAAATAAAGTACTGTACTTTCCGCATCATAAACCCCCAACCTGCGTGCAATCAAGATACCACACTCCACAATTCCACGGAAGGTCTCAGTGGATTTACTGCCGTATTATAGCATCGAAATGGTCACCACCGCCCGCCCTCAACACCCATGACATCCCGTGATCAGAGCCCCCATCACAATTTATCACTCGTATGCTTCACCCCGCATACCGCACACGCACAGGTAAAATACATAACCCCTCCCGCCAACCTCTCAAGCCCCTCAAGCCACTTACTTCCTTTCTTCCTACAGTCTTCCTGCAGTCCCATCCCATCCTAAAAAAGCCCTAGTTATGTGCCATCATACCATTCCAACTTTACTTAGAAGGAGCGGCGATAGGAATAATTTATTGGAAATAAGTTTCTGGAAACGAGAATTTGACTGCGGGGGTTATGCCAATTATACTTCTGGGAGGGGAAGGATATATAGACGAGCTGACAGACAGACAGCTTTTCTCATAGCACGCGTTGAGAACATATACCCAGCATCTTAACTTACGCCACCTCGCAGCATTAAAAAAAACAACAACCGAGTTCAATCGCGCTATACATAACTAGACATACTTGATCTGCAAGAAATACAATTATTGACAACACCATAACGTTTATACTTACATACATACAATACAATACAGCACAGCACAGCACTTCCTAAAATATACAGGTATGATATGATACGGCAAATCCTCCAACTTACCTCTCCCACTATCCTCTCAAACACCCAGTCAGGAATACCCAAACAGCGAAGTAAAGTTGAAACAACAAAAAATGCCAAATAACAAAACCGTGACTGGGAAATATATAACTTCGTTCCGAAAGAAGATAGGTTAACGCCGGGGAAAAAGTACATATGAAAGAAAAAGCA
The DNA here is from genome assembly GCA_003788595.2 of Choiromyces venosus 120613-1. Classification (NCBI taxonomy): domain Eukaryota; kingdom Fungi; phylum Ascomycota; class Pezizomycetes; order Pezizales; family Tuberaceae; genus Choiromyces; species Choiromyces venosus. The sequence goes on from ML120447.1 coordinate 107,213, forward strand.
ATATCACAACAATCAGAGCCGGAAATTGGATGTCAGGATAGGAATACCGTCTACGATAGCGGGAATTCTTCCTTGCTATCTCGGGAGCTTACAAAAGCCGTACGCGGAACCATGTATCATAAGGGAAAGGGAAGGGAAGAGAAGGGAAGAGGAGAGGGAAAAAAGTAATAGAGCCATAAAATGCGCAAGGTGAAATTCGTTCTATATAACGACTATGCTGCGCTTCCCGGGAGGGAGAGAGAGGGGGGGGGATGAATGTGAAGAATATGGGTTATCCGAGTGACTGCTCGTGATAGGATGAAGGCCTGTGTCGTCTTTCGATGTGAAGGTCTGAATTGGCGTTATTCTTCGGTGGCACTGTGGTGGTGGTGGAGCATGTAGAACAGGATGGCGGATTACCTTTCTGAGCCGGCACAATCCAGCCACCGTGCGAGGTGGAGCAGGTTACTGGTGAGCCAACGATGTATGGTCTCCGCCACTCTTGTGAGAGGATTTAGAGTGGGAGGGGTGGCCGGTTTTGGGGGAAGGCACTTTGTAGGTGTAGAGTAGACGTCGGCTCGGTCTGAGAGTAACTTCACTATTGCCTCATGACCGTGTAACCCGGCGGACATGAGTGGCGTGTCATTTTGGTGATTTTTGAGGTCAGGGTGGATATCGGGACGGCAAAGGAGTAGTTTTACGATATTTTCATCCCCCCGCCGAGCAGCTTGATGGAGTGGAGTGTCGCCACTGGAATCTACTAGGTTGGGTTCGACATCGGCCCGTTCCAGTAATATCTTCACCACCCCGTGATGCCCCCAAGAAACAGCTGAATTGATTGGTGTTCTTCCATCATTGTCTGCTGTGTTGGGGTCGACATCGGCCCGTCCCAGTAGTGTTTTGACCACTTCTTGATCCCCCCAACGAGCAGCCCAATTTATTGGCGTTCTTCCATCATTATCCGCGGTATTTGGGTCGACATCGGCCCGTTCCAGCAATATTTTCACCACTCCGACGCGTCCCATCCAAGCAGCCCAAGTTATTGGTGTTGTTCCACGATTGTCCGCTGCGTTGGGGTCGACATCGCCCCGTTCCAGTAATATTTTCACCACTCCGACGCGTCCCATCCAAGCAGCCCAAGTTATTGGTGTTGTTCCACGATTGTCTGCTGCATTGGGGTCGACATCGGCCCGTTCCAGTAATATCTTCACTATTCCTTTGTGCCCCCAACGAGCAGCCTCATGAAGTGGAGTGACGCCACTGGAATCTGTTGCGTTGGGGTCGACATCGGCTCGTTCCAGTAATATTTTCACTACTCCTTGATCCCCCCAACAAGCAGCCCAATAGATTGGTGTCCTTCCATAATTATCTGGTGTGTTAGGGTCGACATCGGCCCGTTCCAGTAATATCTTCACCACCCCCTCATATCCCCTCATAACAGCCCAATGGATTGGGGCTCGACCATTGCCATCTTGTGTGTTAGGGCCGATATCCCCTCGGCCTAGTAGCCTTTTCAACACCCCTTCATGGCCGTTCTTAGCAGCCCAAATCAAAGGTGCACGGTCCCACAAATCCGTCTCGTCTTTTGTGTTGCTTTTTACACTACGGAGTAAAGTTACAAGTTCCTGGATACTAAATCGTGCAGTATAAGATGACCCAGAAAGTCCCGCAGAAGAGTGCCCCAACTCCCTTTCGGATTTCTTATTCAACAGAAATAGATTCGCTGCTGCATGCTCAGGGTACTTTTTCAGAACCTCAATTGCGAGGGATCTCACAGACTCGGAGAGTTCTCTCCCTGCATGGATGGCCCAATATGAAGAGGCATAGACGAAAAGTGGAAGTGTTAATGGAATGTCCGTAACATCACTTGGAAGTTGGAGAACTGATTGAAAAGTCAGATATGTCAAACATGCTTCGGCGATAGTAGCGTGTGGGTTTCGGAAGAGGTCCGGATGAGTACGAAGATGATCTTGGAGGGTCGCGTGTATCAGCCGCACTGTTGATGTTTCCCGGTCAATAGTTACTAGCCCAAGACAGCATCCTAGTAGAGCTTCTATTGATGGAAGCTTTCCCGTGTCGATATTGTTGGATCCAACTTCCACGGCCATGGCGTGACATAATTCATGGACGAGCAACGGTCGTTCCGCAAGAGATATCCACATTAATGCTCTAATTCCCAATATTGCCTTGGCTTCTGTTTGCTGCTTTATCCTATTGAGAGTAATGGTGTAGGCATCGCTCAACCCAGTCGTGATCTCATTGAGCTTTTCTCGTCTTCCGGCTATCGTCACCTCTCCCAAGATCGCATCAATGTGTAAGGTAACTAATAGAAAGCTTGATGTCGCCGTTAGTTATATTCAAAAGGATAGAAATAGTGTAATTACATTTCAGAAAAATCCCGCGAGATGTTTGTCATAATTTCTGATTTGAGGGTGTCGTTCATTGCCCCAGGGACAGTATCAGTATTAAGCTTTGCTGCTAAAAACCTTTGGATATCGTTTGGCCTATGCTGTATGGTGATAACAACCATGGGCAAGGTGAGATTTGCCTCTAGTTCGGACTGCATATGGGGTCGCCCGGTAAGGAATAGCCTCGTGTTGGATGATTTGTTTAAAATCTGCCCTAGTGATCGGAGGAGCTCTACTCTCTGCTCTACTAGGAACTCGTCCAGTGCATCAACACATATGTATGCTCGTTCGAAGCGTGCAAGGACCATCGGAAACCATTCCATGATCTTCGTGAGTGGAGGAGGCCGTCCTCCGATATGTCCCCTTGCGGCCTGGAAGGCTTCGGCGATCTCTTCGGGGATGTCTGAAAGCCCTGTCAAGAACTGCTTGAGGAGACTCCTAATCATATTCGCTAATGTTTGCTCTTCCTTCTCACGGTAATCGCAGTACAAGCATGCAACTGCGACATTTGGCGCCGTAGCTTCTTCACAAAGAGTGTCAATAACAAGGGAGCTAAACTCTAGTAAGCAGTGGTTCGAGTTCGTATGATAATGTGGGCCCTACCAAACAAATGTCTTCCCAGCTCCCGGAACTCCATTACAGAATAGGGTGGCATTGGCCAGCCCATCATTCTTTCCATCCCTCCATTCTTGAAACTCCCCAGTTTTGAGAACCCAGTCTCCAACACCCTCGGCGCGGTTGTTAGCGACGTCGTGATGCCTCTTCCATGGCTCTAGAGGCGAATTCCAGGCGAGGATCCTGGCTCTCTCATCGTCTCCGATGGTGGTATAATTGTTTGTAACATTGAAGCTATTTTTATTATTACTCTGGTATTGAGTTGAGCTCTGGTTCATGTTTGTTGAAAGAGAATAATAATAGAAAAAAGGGACTTTTCAGTTGGATAAGGCTCTGGTCTGATTCGCGGAGAAAGATATGGAAGAAAGGTCGTCTCTTGAGTAGGGTTTTGTGAGCGATTTCATGATAGAAATTCAGCCTCGGGAGTGAGAAAGGGGTTCGTGGCACCGTGTGGATTTAAGTGGATCTACCCAACTTCAGATATGATACTCGCTGCTCGGGTAAGCGGTGGAACTTCACCGTGTTGCACAACGTGTTGAAACGTCTTGGCTTAAGAGTGTCTGCAATTGAGGTGAGCATCAGACCTGGAATACCAGCACGATAGTGTTTGAAGATTTTCTATAGCTTCGCAACACTACTCGACTGTCCGTACTCGACCTAAGATCCTTAGGATTCTCATTCGCCCACTTTGCGCTGATAATTGACTCAATAGGACTACCGGTACCGGAACTAGTGCTGTGTCATCAAAAACGAAAAACAAGATCGCCGTTGACTTCGCTATGAGAGAATTCTGGTACAAGTCAAGACAGAGCTTTGAAGAAGGTGAGAATGGATTTCGGGGGTCAAGAGGGGAATGAGCTCGAGTGTATATACATAATTTCTCGCCACAACTTATACGAATACATGTCACAAAATAGACTTCTTATGGTGTGGGATATAGACTGTTTCGTCAGTAGATGCATCTGAGGTAACCTCGTGTTGTCTTGCGTGGGATACCATATCCTAGTCAAGATAGTCTGGTCTCACCGTGAGGGCCACGAGACGAGTAAATCTAGAATACTCAACACCTTGCTCTACCAGATGCTGTTGAAGGAATGCTTACATGGCAAAGACTATATCGCTTGGAAATCATTTTTCTCGCGGATATTCACGGATGCCATCTCTGAGGTGAGTTTGTATTGAGTTCCGGTGTGTAGGGGTGTGTGGGGGGTGGGAAAGGTGCATGAAAACATAGTCCGGAATGGCTTAACTCAGGGGTGGACAGGTGACTAAACTTAACCGAGTGATACTAAGAGATTAGATCACTCGTTTTATGGACAGGAGTGGGCTGTGAGAGGGATTTCGAAAGTTGAACTTGCAAATAGTGCCCCGATAAATGGATATGGACAGGGAGTAAATGCGCAACTGTGCTGGTCGAAGAACTGAGCTACGGGTGTCCGTAAATAGTGTACACCGGCATGAGATTGCTAGAGGCAGAAGTAGCATGAACTCATGAGCGAAAGAATAGTTGAGCCCAAGAAGGAAAACTGAGCAATTGATATCGATTTTGAACAGGGACAGACCGGGAAAAATATATGTCTTATCCAACAGGAGAAACCTTCTCCGCAAAGTAATGTTTCCTTGTTTATGTAAGAGGTGCTATGAAGGTGTGGAGAGCAGTTCGTCTGAGCAAGCAATATAATGGTCATACCCACGCTGGTGCCCACACCACCATGATTTTTCCTCCTTTTTAGCTCTTTGATACATAGAATGGGCATCTACCTATTGGTATTGTGGTCGTGAGGGGAAAGATGCAAAAAGAATCAATGCACCAAAAAGGAAAAAAAAAGGGGGGGGAGGGAATAATGGCAGTGGCGCTCTGCTGTCTCAACTAACCAACAGGAAATCATGTATAGGAATACATTTATCCCAAATGCCAAACTTTCCACACACATCTCCGCTACCCTATCAATTTCCATTCGCACTGGAAAAACGTGTTATAACTACTAAGAAAAAACTTCCGATGTTTCCGGTCCTCCAAAATCCCTCCAGAATATCCAGTAATCCTGGACAGCAAATCCGTTCCCTTCCATAAACCACTCGGACATTGTGCAACTGCCTAATACTGTAGCTTTTGGCATGAAGAGAGCTCCAACACTACCGGGGGTTAGGAATTTAGTTGTAATAAAGGTCTAAACAGTATTAATGGCTGCAGCTATCTTGTGAAATGTTGTAAAAGAATTGCGGTTTGCAACTTGTGGTTGTAATCCCAGGAGTGGTTCGATTATTGATCCGACAGGATGAAGAGATACCGATCTAGAAGAGTTTAAACGCTTCAAAATAAAAAAGGATATAGGCATGACATTCTGTGGTATTTTTCTTCCTTCGTTTCTTTCTTTCTTTTTGTGGGCTATGAATTGCATAGTCTGCTGGCATCTCGACTATCGTTATTCTACTCTTGACTATATATCCCATGTCAGAATGTGTAGTATTCGCCTAAGACAAGGCAGAATAAATGTACCTCATTGTTTAAACTGATGTCTCCCATATATTTAGCACATCGGGGATGATATATATAGAGAATAAGCGTTCATTTAAAACCCGGAGAACCAAAATTTTTTTTGTTAAATCCTTGGATTTATTCGTAAATACAAGAAAATCCTGGCATGCACCCTAAGGTAAGGCCTAGAAAACCCCTTCAACAAAACAAAAGAAACTTCAACCCCCTAAATAAAAACAAATAAACAATAAAAATCAATAACATCCCTCATAAGTCATATGGCTGAAAAACATAATCTTTTTAGGAACCCAAATTAGAACCTCTCATAAAGGGAAAAACTCCCAGTTTTACTGGGAAATTCACCAAATTCTTAGAAATAAACAAGGAAAAACTCTTAAGCAAAACCTTCTCTGCCTCATTTTCCTTCCATAGGACCGAATCTGACCCTATGTTAAAACCCTCATGATCTAACCCTTTCCTCTGATCCACTAGTTTAGGACAATCTGTTATAATATGTTGAAAGATCTAGTTGGCGATTCTGCAATGATCACATATGAGGTCATAATCCTGACTAGACCAATCTGATTGTGCATTTAGGTTGCTTTTATTTGCTCTCATCTGATGTATTTGACCCACCTGAAAATTAGAAAGGATCATAAAGTTCTAACATGTTCTAAATGGGGGTCTGTAGGGGTAGTATGAGGGGTAGGCACATCTTGTCTATTCCTCATATATCATCTTTCTCACTTTCTTCTTTGCCTCCAACCAGCCTCTTATACTTTCTTTAGTACTTGGAGCCAACTTGCTAGATTTCTCAGGGAGAGGACAATTCTCATAAATTGAAGCTGCCCTCTCTCCTACTTTGTCCATTCTGAGGTATCTCTACATTTTTGACTTGGACAATGAGTTCCAAACCTTGGACTAGGCACTTCCTTTTTTTGAAAAAGTCTGCCTCTAATTTGTCCCCTTCCTAATATACTGGACAATGAGGTATCCCCCTGGAAGCATTGCTATTATTATGTTATTTTTGGGTAGTGCTATAGTGATTCAGACCACCATCATCAAGGAGACTTGTTTAATATATAACCCAATCAGTGCTAGACATGCCTCAGCTGACAGAGTTGCAAAGTTTGTTGCAAAAAATATATTAGTGATCCATCTCACCACCCTATTCTAAAACATCTGCATCTCCTTTATGGCCACTATTCTGTCAGTATTTCTGTCTTGTAAAATAGTATTGGTAGGATAATTTCTTTGACTAGTCTGTGAGCCCGATATAGGGACAGTCCTTTGCCAGGGTTGGAGAGTTATTTGATCTTAAAGAAGGTACCCTGTACTAGTACCAGCCTCTTTGTAAAATGTATAGACATTTCAGTATTATCAGACAGTCAGTAGCTGAGCCACTTAAGAGTATGGCCTACCAGTTCAATACTATGAGCTTGTATCATCACCTTATATACTAGTCTGGTTCCCATCTCTCTGGGTATTCACTAATGCATAAGCTCAGTTTTGCCAATACTAAAGGAGAGCCCTAGGGCATTAGCCCTCTCAGTGATCATGTGGACTTTCTACTCCAGCATTCTTGTATTCTCATACCAAGAGTTGCCAGCTACTAATATTTGGAACTCATCAATGTAGGATGAGGTGTGTATAAATTGATTGTCTATATCCACATGTAGTCAGCTCATATATATTATGAATAACAGTGGTGATAGAGGGGAGCCTTGTAGAAGTCCTTTGTTAACTGTCATTGGAGTCTTCAGGCTACCTGGGTATACTAGGGCAATCTCTCTATTGCTGATGAAGTTTCTAATCCAGTCTAGTAAGTATCCTGGCACACAGTTATCCTGACCCAACCTTTCTAGGAGTTTGCAGTGATTAATGTTGTCAAAGCCTCCTTTCACATCCAGGAAGATTGTGCTAACTTTCTTCCCTGTGAAGTGTGCCTCACTTGTTCAGTTTTTAAAGGCAAGTACTGCATCAACTGTTGACTGCTGTGGGAGCAAACCCAGAGAACCAACACAGTCCGAAAATATAACTGAAAATCTCTATAGTATATAGTCTACTATCTCAAAATGCCATGCTATAAAAGGTGAGGAAGTGAGCTCACCATGTTAGTCTAGCACTAAGCTTCGACAATGAGATTTTGAAGGAATGTAGGCATTAGGACGGGCGCCTTGGAAGAGGATTTAATGGAATATTATAATGTAAGAATCAGATACCAGACATAGAAACGGAAAAGGAAAGTTCTAATAACATAGAAGAAAATGCAGAATAGAAAAGACGCCAATCTAGAAAACCTAAATACTCATAAGGAATTGAGAATGCCAAGATATGTAACGCAGATAGGAATAACTAAGGCCCTGTTTGGTACGCCCAGACTAGCGGAGGCTCCGGCACCTAGAGACCTCGAGGTGCTTGCTAGCAATTTGAACCTTTTGTCCCTTTTCCTAAATTGACCGCCACCGGCCCCCCCTCCTAATTACTCATACTACAAGAGGGCTTAAGGGCTCAGGCTTGAATGAAGGTGATCTGATTAGATGTTCTATCAGATCATCAGATCGACCCTTTTCAAAAACCGTTGTACAGTACTATATAGATTTAGACTAAAAGTCCGGATTATCCCCTAAGTCATGTTTGGTAGGCCAGGATTTGGACTGGATTTTCTTTTTTGGATTAGATCAGGATTTTGGATCAGGATTTCGATAGAAAAAACCAGTTACAGAAAGTAAACGGTAAAGGTCTTCAGCCCTAACAACTTACAGATTGTTCTGTAATATTTTTTTCCTTCTACCCCACCGATAGTTAATTTTCTTGATAAAAAAAAAAGAAAAAAAGAAGGAGTAGAAAAGAGTAATTGCAAGAGTAATTGTTGATATAATTGTGGTAATTGTACTGAGGGGCAGAATGGTGATAGTGTCGTATGTGGTGGAAAAATAATTTTACCTTAATTTTATCTTTATCATTTTATATCAGGTGCACAGATCGTTACTATTCAATCAGAGTCTAATTTTAAATCCTGTCGTGTTTGGTACGGTCCATTTCCAAAGTCCAAATCCTAGTCTAATCCGGGCGTACCAAACGGGGCCTAAGGGAATTGGGGAAATGATAAAAACATCAGGACTGTGCTGGAAAGAAAACAACGTTGAGAAATTGGTTGATAGACAACACTTTCATCTAAACTCTAAACAAAGCCGTGAACAAGACCGTGGAGGAAAAGAATAATTGACAAGCATAGAAGGTGGAAGACCATAGACACACGGTGAAATGAATTCCGGACAGCAACGATGCTAGGGTTGTGGAAACGTAGGAGGAGTAATGTGAGGGTGTCCGACACCAGAGGGTTGCCCGAGTCACCGAGTGGCAAGTCATGGAACATGAAAAAGGCCGTGTCTTTCGACATATAAAAAACTTCTGACTTGGGATTTCTTCGACATTACTGAGGCGATTAAATAGTTTAAGTGGCGGATTACTTCTCATAATCCGGAAGATTCAGCCACAGTGGCCATGAGAGGGAGAGGAATACTAGTGCAGCCAGAGATGTATGGTCTGCGCTAGTGTTTTGCGACGACTCCGACTCGGAGGGGTGCTTACAGGTACAGAGCTGACGTCGGCTCGGTCTGAGAGTAACTCTACTAAATTTATAGTTTCACGACCGTGTAAGTTGGCGGACATGAGTGGCGTGTCATTTTGGTGATTTTTGAGGTCAGGTGGATATCGGGACGGTCAAGGAGTAGTTTTACGGTATTTTCATCCCCTCGCCGAGCAGCCTGATGGAGTGGTGTCGCCACTGGAATCTGCTAGGTTGGGTTCGACATCGGCCCGTTCCAGTAGTATCTTCACCACTCCTTCATACCCCCGATGAGCAGTCCAATTGATTGGTGTTGTTCCATAATTATCTGCCGCGTTGGGGTCGACATCGGTCCGTTTCAGTAGTATCTTCACGACTTGGTCATGCCCGTGCCAAGCAGCCCAATTGATTGGTGTTTTTCCATCATTATCTGCTGCGTTGGGGTCGACATCGGCCCGTTCTAGTAATATCTTCAGCGCTCCTTCATTCCCCTGCCAGGCAGCGCAATAGATTGGTGTTCTTCCATAATTATCTGCTGCGTTGGGGTCGACATTGGCTCGTTCCGGCAATATGTTCAAGATTCCCTCATATCCCCTCATAGCAGCCCAATGGATTGGGGCTTGACCATCACCATCTGGCGTGTTGGGGTCGATGTCCCCTCGGCCCAGTAGCCTTTTCAATACCCCTTCATGGCTGTTCTTAGCAGCCCAAATCAAAGGTGTACGTTCCCAAGAATCCATCTCGTCTTTTGTGTTGATTTTTACACTCATGAGCAATGCTACAAGTTCCTGGATACCAAAACGGGCAGCATAAGATGACCTCCCCGCTGAAGAGTGTTCAAATTCCCTTTCGGATTTCTTGTCTAACAGAAAAAGATTCGCAGCTGTATGCTCAGGGTATTTTTTCAGAACTTCCATTGCGAGGGATCTCATAGACCTCGTGAATTCTCTCCCTGCATGGATGGCCCAATATGAAGAGGCATAGACAAAAAGAGGAAATGTTGATGGAATGGCCGTGGTGGAGCGTGGAAGTTGGAGAACTGATTGAAAAGTCAAATATGTCAAACACGCTTCGGCGATGGTAGCGTATGGATTTTGGAAGAGGTCCGGATGAGTGCGAAGATGATCTTGGAGGGTCGCGTGTATCAACCGCATTGTTGATGTTTCCCGGTCAACAGTTACTAGTCCAAGACAGCATCCTAGTAGAGTTTCTATTGATGGAAGCTTTCCCGTGTCGATATTGTTGGGTCCAACTTCCACGGTCATGGCGTGACACAATTCATGGACGAGCAACGGTCGTTCCGCAAGAGATATCCACATCGATGCTGTAATTCCCAATGTTGCCTTGGCTTCTGTTTGCTGCTTTATCCTATTGAGAGTAATGGTGTAGGCATCGCTCAAACCAGTCATCGTGTGGTTGAGCTTTTCTCGTCTTCCGGCTATGGTCACCTCTCCCAAGATCGCATCAATGTGTAAGGTGACTAATAGAAAGCTTGATGTCGCCGTTAGTTATATTCCAGAGGGGAGAGATGGTGTCATTACATTTCAGAAAAGTCTCGCGAGATGTTTGTCATGATTTCTGATTTGAGGGTGTCGTCCATTGCCCCAGGGACAGTACCGGTATTAAGCTTTGCTGCAAAAAATCTTTGGATATTGTTTGGCCTATGCTGTATGGTGATAATACTCATGGGCAAGGTGAGATTTGCCTCTAGCTCGGACTGCACATGGGGCCACCCGGCAAGGAATAGCTTCGTGTTGGATGGTTTGCTTAAAATCTGCCCTAGTGATCGGAAGAACTCCACTCTCTGCTCTACTAGGAACTCGTCCAGTGCATCAACACATATGTATGTTCTTTCGAAGCGTGCAAGGACCACCGGAAGCCATTCCATGATCTTCGTGAGAGGAGGAGGCCGTCCTCCGATATGTTCCCTTGCGGCTCTGAAGGCCTCGGCTATGTCTTCGGGGATGTCTGAAAGCCCTGTCAAGAACTGCTTGAGGAGGCTCCTAATCATATTTACTAATATCTGCCCCCCCTTCTCACGGCAATCGCAGTACAAGCATGCAACTGCGACATTTGGCGCGGTAGCTTCTGCACAAAGAGTGTCGATAACAAGAGAGCTAGACTGTGGCAAGCAGTGGTTCGAGTTTGTCTGATATCGTGGATCCTACCAAACAAATGTTTTCCCGGCTCCAGGAACTCCCTTACAGAATAGGGTGGCATCGACCGATCCATCATTCTTTCCATCCCTCCATTCTTGAAACTCCCCAGTTTTGAGAACCCAGTCTCCAACACCCTCGGCGCGGTTGATAGCGGCGTCGTGATGCCTCTTCCATGGCTCTAGAGGTGAAATCCAGGCAATGATCCGGGCTCTCTCGTCGTCTCCGATGGTGGTATAATTGTTTGCAACATTGAAGCTATTTTTATTATTACTCTGGTATTGAGTTGAGCTCTGGTTCATGTTTGCTGAAGGAGAATAACAATAATAGAAATAAGAGACTTTTTCAGTCGGATCAGGCTTCGGTTATGTTCGCGGAGAAGGAATATCGAGAAAGGTCGTCTATTGAGTAAAATAAGGCTTTGTGAGCGATTCCATTACGATAGAAATTCAGCATCTGGAGTGACAAAGGCATTTGCGGCTATGCGAGGATTTAATTGGATCCGAAGTACTCGAGTAACTCTATGTGACGGCTGAAATGAATAGAAAAACGGCTAGAGGTGGCCGTTTCTGGACACCTAATGCTTAGCATCTTGGCCTCCCAGAGATAGTTTCCATACCCTCTCCTTCAACCTTCTCGCACGTCTCTCCAACGATTTTCACCAACCTTTGGCCTTATCCTAAACCCCACAGGTTCCACCCTCTGAAATCACTCTCACCAACACTTCGTTTGTTTCGGAATCCATGACTTCCACTCTCTAAGATTATTCTCACCAACACTTCGCCTTATTTCGACATCCATAAATTCCATATACAGTGAAACCTCCGTTATCTCCAGGTCTTAGGGTGACTGGATTTCTTGGAAGTAAAAGGGGGATGGAAAATAGCGAACAGGCTTGGCAGAGGGGGGGTACCGGAAAGAAAACGAGTGATAGTTGATGATGGCGGACATGCCTTATTTTCAACTTATTCGTGTAGAAAAATAACATATTTCTCCAGCTTATCCATCGGATTTTACTTGAATCTTTATTCTAAAAACATACATATCCATTCAACTCTCTAACCATTTGTCAGTCTGTCAGCCTATCCATCACCTCGCCCAATACCCTATCAACACCATAGCTTGCAGCAAGAGATGCATTAGTTGGCGATTTTCCTCCATTTGGGGGAAACTTTTCCTTGTATAGTTCGAACTTTGCAAGGTTGGTGAGGTTTTTGTGCTTTGTTTGTGCTCGTTTTTCATAGGTGAGTAAATGTTGAATATGTTTTACTGAAGTGTTTGGCATGTTGATCGAGAAGGGGTTTTTTTTCTTTTCTTTTTGTTCTTCACAATAAGAGTCAGTGGCAGGAGGCAGAACGGTTGAAATGTGCTTTGTTTCCTTCCTACTTTACCCAGGCTATTTATCTCCTGAAAATCTGTCAAACTTTCTCTTCCCCACGGGAAGGGACATGAAAAAGATTTTCACGCTAATGAATCCTGGAATTTAGGGGCATTTACAGTCTGGAAAGAGGAACTAATAGAATCCTAGAACTTAGAAGGGGAAAGCTCATAGAACCAAACCCGTCTCCCAGCAAGGGGTAGAAATATTGGAGTTCTGGAAACATCGGAGGGTGGAGCTAACGGAGGTTTCACTGTATTCGCTACTTGGCTTCTATAGGGCTGAAAGTTGAAATCCACTTACAGTCGCACCCCGCTATCCCGGACGGCCAAAATCCAAATACCGGTAATCTGTCCGGTACAGCGGGTGATCCGGGACAACAGGTCGGGTTTTGGTGTAAAAAAACTTAGAATTCACAGATATGGGCAGCGAGGTATCCGGATTATCGAGATCCGGGACAGCGGGGTGTGACTGTACACATAAAATCAATGGAGTGACGCGTAAGATAGGGACTAACTTAAATTCCATATCTTCCATAATGGCTAACAAGCCATTTCTCCTTTCATACTCTTGCTTTCATAATCAATTCAACTTTATATTCATTATTCAGCGCTGTTTTTTGTGCTCGAACCTTTAGAGCCCAACCCGTCTTCGCTACCCGAGCTGCAGCCAATAAAGCACTAGAAAGTACTATTATTATCCCATAACATACCTCTAAGCCAATCCATCCATTTCTCAGGAATGCCCCTGCGATTGGGTTTCCTATTAGAAGAGCAAGAGAGCATAGAAAGAGAAGCATTCCCATCCTAACACCTAGGACAGCCACGGAGGGAGATATCATATTCGATGGGCCTTCCGTCAGCGGTAGAAGTTGACCACCAAGCAATCTACCTCCATTGACAACCTACCATGCATTGTTAAGTTGACTTAGCATGCAAAGAAACTTTCGGAAGGAAGGCATTGAAGTGATGCTAGTTTGTATGGCAAAAGAAGTACTAGTAATTGTGGAGTGACATAAAGAACAGTTTCATTGAATAGCAAACTATATGAACCCTAATTCCATACTTGATTTAACCATATGACGTAAATGAATGTTCGTGGGATTTTCCATTACAGGATTCAATCAGAATTCGAGGGCAGGGAAAAAAAAATTAAAAAAATTAAAAAAATTAAAAAAATTCAGGAGACAGTCCTAAAGAAAAGAAATTTCTGTCCTCCACGAACGTGCACTAAACTTGGTAGAGGAGCTTGTATTCGCCCACCGACACCAACTAATCAACTAGCAAATAATCAACCTCTCCACAAGGTTTGCGCGGTGTCGTCATCGTCCTGAGTCGCTAGATGTAGCCGTCGAAGTCGCAAAGAGCGGAGTTGCAAAGAGCGGAATCGCTTTACTCGTCGATGGAGTATTGGGGGACGGTCAGTTGTTGGTGTTTTTGATCTCGATGAGATTATGATCTTTAGAAAAGCTTGCAGAGAAGGTACCAATGTTGCCATATATATCATACAGCTGAAACCAACACCCGTAGTAAGACCACTGTGTCCCCCAAATAGTGTCCGGACAATCAATGGCCAGGCGAGTGAGACAGAGAGCATTCTTTTTTTGATTGACCTTGATGTCGATCTTCGCATGGGCTTTGCGTCCACAGGATGTGAACCAGTCAGTAATCGTAGCCTCTCGATACAAGCCTGCTGCCTTCGTAGTTTCTTTGCCGAAATCCCAAATGAAAGATAATTTCAAATTTTTATCGTCCGCCGCCTTGTAACCGTAACAGTGGGCCAAACCAGTGTCGCTTTGATTGCCATTCTGACTCCCGGTATGGTCATAGGTATGAATGTCTGCTTTCTTTAAGGTATAGGCATTCGTTGAAATGTAATAATTATCCTGGTCCCAATGCTTCCTAGAGTCATACCAGTTCCCGTTCCCTGCACTCTGCCATTCAAACTGATAGTCCCCATCGGCAGTATCCTCTCGGGTCACCGTAATATTGTCTGTGGTGTAAGTGATAGGCTGCTTTCCCGTGAGCGTGACGCAAGAATCGAAGGTCGTACTATGGCTCGTAATGGTTTTTCCGTCAGATTGCTTGATGCTTGCGGCAATTTTCTTGTTCTCGACTTTCGTCGTAGAGACCCAATACTCTTTGAATTGAGCATTATCATCATCCTGCTTTACCTCTGCCTTCACCTCCCCCCCCTCAAGGGACGCTCTCGTGTAGAGCGCAACGCTCGCTGTCGACGTTGCCAAACTCAAAGTGATGTTGAAATCATTTGCTTCATCGGAATAAGTCCAGCCACCAGAGAGTATATTGGCAGTATCGTCATAATCAACCAGCTTGATAGTATCGAGCTCTGATTGTGTCAAGTAGAAGCGTTCAGTCATTCCCTTTTTGATCGCTTTGATGTAGACACGAACAGGTACCTGCATCCTACCATTGGCATACAGGATATCTGATGTTTCCTTATCTGTGGTTGTCTTAACTTTCAAGTAACCAACCTCCCATTTCGTACCGGTGCCCATAGCTAATTCGATGTTGCCCTTGTGAAGTATATGAACCTGTGCAGAGAAAGGACGAGGGGGATTATTTTCTCCAAGATTTCTGTTACGGGGGTGCCGTAGGGGGAGGAAAGGTAGGAGGGACAAGAGGTAGTCCAAGGTACGCGACCAAGACAAGAAAGATTCAGAGCACAAGAGCAAGAGTATCAAGGACAAGATTCACGCTTATAGCAAAGCGGAAGGAGGACTTAGAGTAACAACTTTAGTAATTGGATGAATACAAGAGGTTGTGTGAAGAGAGAAGACAACAGCTCTTCCCACCCTTATAAAGGAAAATCAAAAAAGCAAACAGACATAACTACACAAGCCCTGACACTGGCAACAACTATAGAAACCTACCACCTTATACCAACCCCTCTGACAACCACCAAACCAACTGACGTCCTCACTCCCTACTTAATAGATACCACTAAAGTAAAGGCAGACTCGCCGCTGTTCTGAACGGACCGACAGAGAAGTAAAGTTATCAACATGTAGTCATAACAGCTCTCTCTCCCTGTCTTCTCATTTCTAGTTGCTATGTCATTTCCTATGACAATTTCCAACAAAAGCTGGGTAAGTATATGTGTCTATCGTAGTGATGGACACGATCAGATCATGATCGAGTTTTGCTCGAGCAGATCATGCTCGATCACCCTCGATCATAGGGGCAGTAGGCTGTAAAAATTTACCTGCTACAGGGCAAAACACACCAAAATTGGGGGTTTTCAAGGGGTTTCAAGCCATCAAAACTCAATGAATTTTACTGCAATCATTGCGAAAAAATTTTGAAATTATTTCATCTGTCTGGAATATGTCATATCATTTTTGAAAATTTTTATATTACGACCATGCAGGATGTTGGGCATTTGAAGTTGGTGAGGTCAGTTGCAATGTATCTTTTGCATACAAAAAACCCTGTCTTGGCAGGTGCCTTGGGACTACAACACAAAGATCTCCCTACCACTTTGTAGTTGTTGAAGCAAAAAATTTCCAAAAATGATATGACATATTCCAGACAGATGAAATGATTTTAAATTTTTTTTGCAATGATTGCAGTAAAATTCATTGAGTTTTGGTGGCTTGAAAAACCCTAATTTTGGTGTATTTTGGCCACTGTCGCGTTACTAAACGACCTCTACGGTCTACCAATTTGATCGATCATTCGATCATGGGGTCCTCTCGATCATGATCGTGTCCATCACTAGTCTATCGATGACGAGGACAAGTATATATCAGTTGATAATGAGCAGACATCCGAGTAAGGGTATTCCCGTCAACGACTCTCCGAGTTTGGGCTGCACCCAAACCATGAACCCAATGCCACCCACTGCTCATTTTGGTCATCTTATTCTTGAGCCTCTTCTCTCCTATCTGGTGACCAGACATACCGCATCATTTAGCCAATGGCAGAAGTGTCTCATTCCGCATGGAATGCGTGCATATGCGTAGACTACGTCCAGGATCGGAATTGCGGTCCCCCACCACAGCTGCGCCAGTGCCCGGTTGAACTGATCCCTGTCTTCAGACATAGGTTCAAGCTGAACAAGATGGACAAGCTGGACAAACCGAACAAGGTGGAAAAACTGAGCTTATTAAGAATCCGCATTGCTGCCCAATGTGCTCTGTTCACCGACTGAAAGTTCATTGATAGGATGAGGACCATGACTCTAACAGCCTCACTTTTGTAACTCTCCCAATTGCAGTATAGATAACTCGCCCGAGGTTCTTTGTTCACCGACGGAAAGGTCATTGATAGGATGAGGACCATGATTCTAACCGCCTCACTTTTGTAATCCCCTCCAGTGCCGTTCTCATCTGCTCCACGCTGTTCCTTTTGCCCTCGCGGTTTATACCCATACAATAGAGCATGTATATCGCTTCATACAACCCTGGTTTATTTCGAAATACGTCGTATCTCCCCCACCCTCCCAAAATTTTGATTCCTTAAGAGACCTAAGCGCATTGGGTGTTGAAGAGGTCTTCTCGGCGGCCACTCTGAGCAAGTTCATATCGTAAAAAGGTACTTTCCTATGAATTTGGGTATTGTAGAAGAGATCCCCATTGGAGAGACTCTATTGTGCAATTTCTATCAATTAGATAATTAAATACTGCAGAGTTCCACCCTAACTAAAGCCGGTCCAAATCAAAAGATACACGAAATGGGGGCCAAAACTAGGATTCTGCCTCCGATTATTCTGTTATGAGGCTCAGCTGCTGTATCATCGGGATATTACCAGATTCATTCCGCTACAGGACGTTACTAGACTAAAAAGTGCGCAGAGAGACGGGATGTTATTGGGCGAAGCCCAATCATATCACAAATTTCACTCGTTCCTTAAACTTTGGGTAGTGTTGTTGGGGTATAGAGCTCCTAAAATTAGAATGGGGTGAAAAAAAAGATAAATGCACTGTCACCTGACCTGCTGATTTGGTCAGCATTTTAAGAAAAATAAAAAACAAAGTGAGAAGCTATGAATGTAAATAGTTTGATATAAAGACCCTCTGCAAAAGTCTTGGTGATCTTGTATTTTCAATGCAATCGTAACAGTAAATTGTAAATTTAAAATTTAAATAACTCAACAACCAAAGCCTCAATTGATAAGAGATGAAAAGAAAATGAATTCTAGGACTAGCCTTTACATATAAATCAAAAAGAAAGAAAGAAAAATAAATAAATCCTAGTATCTGGTGTACTATCCCTTTGCCTTAATAATAGCTTCAACCCAGTCTAGTATGGACTTCCACAACTGTGCAAAATATTCTCCAGGAATTACATCCTAAACTAAAGGTAGTACCTCAGCTAACTTCTCCTTGACCTTCTGAGCACTCCTAGGTATTGGAGCAATATCAAAATACTGATCCTGTAGTCTTTTCTTATGCTCAAGCCAAACATGTTTAATGGGATTAAGGTCCAGTAAACAGTAAGTGTTCAGCTAACTCATTTCCATTTTCATCAAACCACTACTGTACCACTTGTGTGATATAGACCATGCAATTATCCTACTAATAGACTGGATCACCAAAAGTGTCATGAATATATTTTAAGACTTAGTATATTTCAAGGAGTTGCAAGTAAACCCACTAGTCTACTTATTTTACAACTAAGGGTATGAAGATTCCTGGATTTCTCCTGTAAAAACACCTCTAGACTATCAAGGAAATACCTTTTCCCTTTCCAATTCTCACACAGTCCAGATACTATTTATTTCTAGTAGATCTGAATAACTATTTTTGATGAGACTTACAACTTCCCTCTACTGAGTATTTATCACTGCAGATTGCACATTCAAAATCTTTAGCTGTCCAATCCTTATATGCCTTAGCCTACATGAGCCTCTTTTGAGCTTGCTCAGGTATCCACTTCACTCTCTTCTTTGCTAGCCACTTTTTAATGCCATACTCTCTCAAGGCCCAGTCAATAGTATCAACTAAGACATAAGGTGTGAATTTTTACTATAACTTCTGCCTAGTTCAGTTTCTGTGAAGCTTTACTCCTTGTGCTATTACCCTTTTCACTCACTGGAATAGTAGGAGTGGTCTGCCAGAATGAGAAAGGTTATCTATAATACTACTGATAGACAAGTAAGAGAGAAAATTTCATACTATTGACTAGCAATGACTGACTATCTGATTACTGATAGAAACTTTTTTAAAAATCTCAAAAAATGCAAGTATCATCATTTTCTCAAATGGGTTAAGCTATTGATATGATATTTTGAGGGCCATAACTGTTATTGTGATGAAAATTCTATAGGGTATACATAGTTGCTTCTCTTAAAAATGCCCACTTATTCACCATTTTACTAAGACTTTTATGGATGAACTTGAGAGCAATAAAGAGATTCTGGACTTGCTGATACCTATAGCCACTTGGTAGAAGTGTTCATGATCTGAGACAAAGTTTAATTGCAGTTGTGCCATGTGGCAGGGTAACAGTAGGGTTGTCAATAATCAACAGGCATGAATGATCAATGAGTGCGAATGAGTAACCATTATGACCAACTGTCAACAATCAACCATAAGAACAGTAAAGTAACAGTGTTATTAATTAAATAATAAAAATAGAAATCAAAGGAAATAAGACTAGCTAATATCTTGTATAACCTCTCTTTACTTCCAATACTGCAACTACACTATCAGGCATTGATCTTTATAACTTCTCAAAAAACTCCTCAGGAATTGTCTCCCAGACCAGTGGTAATACATGTGCAAGCCTCATCCTAACACTTTCTTTTCTTCCTGGAGTATCTCCAATCCTTGGATACTGCTGTTGCAATCACTTTTTAAGCTCAACTCATACATGCTCAATAGGATTCAAATCAGGAAAATAAGGGTAGTGTTCCTCCAATTCAATACAGTTTCTCTCCAAACAATTCATAACATTATAAGCCTTGTAAACAGAAGAATAGTCTGGCTGAAAAAGGATATCTTGCATATCAAAAGAAATTATTTGATGAATTACAGGAAAAAGATGCATTCTCAAGAATCTGATATACCTGTTCTTGTTGATATTTTGAGTAATTGGAACCAAAGGACCTTTTTTCTTACCCCAAAAGCACCACCAAACCATAAGAGAGATTCCCTTATCCTTCTCCTTTGGGTGAATACAATCAGTCAACCACTTCTCTCTAGGTTCTCTAAAAACCTAGTGTTGCTTTGGATCCTTAGACTTCTCCACACTGCACTTATCACTTCAAATCACTCCCTCAAAATCTTCAACTGTCCAGTCCTTATGGACTATAGCCCACTTCAATCTCTTAGCAATATGGTCAGGCTTCAGCTTAGGTCTGGATTTGGCTAGCTATTTTTTAATATTGGCTTCCCTGAGTATCCAGTCTACTATTACACAGGAAAATTTATTAGACAATCATGTCATATTACTCAGGGTAGTACAGAGAGTAACCAGTAGAAAGCGAAACACCAGGTGCATATTTATCCCTGAAATCTGATCTGGTCATTTTCTGGTTGGATTTTGCTGCCCGGATAAATTATGCAGCGCTATTGACAGCTAAGGATGGGTATACGACCAGGGTGAGGAAGATTTTCAAGTGATTGGTGCTCACATGCCTAGACAAGAAAGCTCTTAACTGTTGTCCACAGCCATCCAATAATTTGAGCAACAAGAGCAATATTCCAGAGACAGTAGAAAAAAGTGATTATCATGCTCTTTTGAGCATTACTTATTTCTCTCCAGGAGTTTTTAGGTGAAGGTCTTTTTTTTGCTGCATACTTGGGATTTCTGGATTGGTTAACCATTGGAAAAAAAGGTAAATTGAATTGTGTGACAGTAACTTTTGTAGGTATGCATAGTATGAATGGTTGCAATGGCATGAACGGTCATGATCATGATCACCTTCATTGCAAGCTGGCATTTTCACAAGGTAACAGCTTAGTAACCTGAAACATATTTCACGAACACTTCTGCTGAGTGGCTGTATACTGCAACATCATTAATACTACTATTTCCTATTTGCAAAAGATTTTTACAATCCTCTCAAACTACATCACCAAAAAAAAAAAAAAGAAAGTTGATTTATATAGTGAAAAGCAGTTTTTATTTATATTTTCCCATGCACTGGCATCTAATAGAAAGAATATATTAACTTAATAAAAAGATAACAGTTATCTATATTTTCAGCTAAATTATAAGTTAGGTCTTATTAGTAATAATGTTCCTGGCTGTTTTTTCTTATAAATTGACTGTTGAAAATATGGAAAAATTAAGTCTATATGTTTAGACTCTCTGAAGTGTACAAAATAATATTTCATTTAGCTAACAAATATAATTAACTTTAATGTAGTAAATTGTAATAGGAATGCCCAATAGGAAAATAGATCACAAGTTCATGACTACACTGAAGTGACCCAAAGATTAAAGAATAATCAAAAGTAGAGCAAAAAAGAATCAAAACAGAAAAACATAATATTATTAAGCTGTAGCTTTACTCAGTAAGTCTTTCAAGAGGCAGTTGATTGTCAAGGTAGAGGAGTACCACTATATACTTAAATAAATATCATATTATAACATGTGTACATGTTCCAGCAACTGTATACTGGTTATATTTATGTTTTCCTTGTTATAATATTTTGTTTGTTCTTGCTTATGTTGATTGATTGATTGTCTCACTACCAGTATTATTAGGATTCCAGAAACTTGTTTATGATTGTATTAGTTATGCTTTTGTACTGGCAAAGCTTTGTCCTAGGGATTCCAAGGGAAGGAATGGTCATGTATACTGGTGGTAGAGATAAGGCTTAGGTGAAGGATTACCTTAGGCTTTCAGGATTCTAATAGGATCACAAGATTCCAGTAGTGTGTACTTACTGGTAATAATAGTAGTTGTGGGTTTTCAGGAACCTCTACCTTGAGTGGAGGAGATCATATATTTAAAATAGATTTCCTGACTAGCAGGAACTGGCAGACTTCAGACAGAACCTAGATAAGAAAGATACTTGGTTGAACAGTGATTCTATTGCTCCTTTTTCCATTCTCTTCTTCTAAGACTTTGTTGTTTTTACTTCTTTAGTCTCCCTTAGGAATTGAACACTAGTTAACCTACCACTAATCCCTATTGTACTTAGTTTATACAGGTTACTACATATTACCCATATACTGCTAGTTGCTCCTCATCACTACTTTAACTATTTGTGAGTATATCTACCTCTATGAGTTGGCTGACACATACTGTTCAGATATTATCCATGATGGGTATCGGACGACTCTGGCTAAACATTCTTCAAATGTAAGGTATTTTAGTTGCTACATCTCTAATGTAACTATTTACATAATTGATATATTGGTAGTAAACCAATATATAAGTGAGGAGATATACTAATACAAACTCTTATTTATATATACATTTCATCTATGTAAACCTTTTGTGGATATTGCTCTTGTGATTCAGCTGAACCTTCTACTTCCTTCTATTAAGGTCAATTACTTGATAGGTGAGTTTACTCAGCTCCTGTATTGAGGTACTTGGTACTTTTATGATTAGTCTAATAGGTACTACCTACAACTAACTATCCTGAAAGTACCTCAACTATGACTAGAATCATGCATTTAGAGTTCTCTAATAACCTTCAGTATTCTTACAGTAATGTATTGTCTATTAACAAAAATAACCGTACATCAACGGATCGAAAAACTCGGCCATGGCAACCCCACTACTCCACCAACCCCACCATCATGAAAACCAAAAAAAAATTAAAAAAAATGTAAATACATAGTAGAAATTGATATTTAGTATATCATCCATCAGCCTTAATAATTGCTTCCACTCTATCTACCATTGATCCTGCCAAAGTATCAAAAACCTTTAGGTCAAGAAGTTACCAACAATTAGTAATGGCCTCCTCTATTGCTTTTTTGACCTCATCAACAGGACCCCTCATGAGATAGAGCTCAGGATAGTTCTTGTGAAGCTTATGTTTCACTAGAGACCAAACATTCTCAATAGGATTGATATCTGGTGAATAGGTAAGAATTTTCAGAAGAGTAATTCCCTGCACTCTAAGCCATCTCCTAAAGGGCAAGTGAGTCATAGCATTGTCAATGATAAAAAATACCTCTTCATCTGCAACCCTTTCTCTGATATCCTCCCATATCCCTAGAAAGTCATAATGATCATAAACATGAATAATTGACTTTCCAGTCACTCCACACCTAGCAGAAGTAGGATCAGGAAAAACAAGCAAAAAGAGACCATAAGTTTGACCATAAAAACAACCAGTCATCATCTGGCTAATCTTCCTCTCTCCTCTCCTAGCAGCAGGCTCAATACAATCCTTATTCCACTTCTCTTTTGGATATCTAAATATCCATTTTCTCCTCTTTCCTCCTCTTCTCTCCACAGCTACCTCATCTACCCACATTGCCTTCCTTCTCAACATCTCTCTTGTCCAATACCTATGAGCTAATGCCCATTCCAATCTCTCTTGAGATAGATCCTCATCCAAATAAACCCTTTCTTGTACTAACCACTTTTTTAGGTGCTTTTGTTGAAGTCTTCTCCTCACTATCATAGAGGAGACATTGGGAGCAACTTTTTTGGCAATCTCAGAATAGCTAGTATTACGATAGCTGAGAGCTTCCTCCACCGTAGCATCATCTTGCAACTTGGTAGTTTTAGGATATCTTCCTCTACCCTTTCTCTCCTGGCCCTCTTGATCTCCTTTTAAGATACTATCTTTAACAGTGTTGAGGGGGATGTCAAGGTAGTGGGAAATTTGGCAATAGCTCATTTGAGCTTTGTGTAATGCAAGAATTCTCCCCTTGGTACACTCTGAGAGGTGCTTGGCGGGAATAGGCTTTTTAGCATGACTGTGAAGAATAGGAGGTATAGTTTCTTAAAACAAAACAATTAGGAAAATTAGTTGGGTTTTGGTTGATGTAGAGGAATTTCTTTAGGTGGTGTTCAAAGTGAGAGGTGATGAGGAGAGTTGCATTGCCATGGATCATGGATGTATGGTTGATTTTGTTAACATACAATAGTATAGGGTATATTCATTGGTATTTATCTGCCCTGAGATACCTCAATAACCTTAAGGCAATCCAAGGACTACCTAGGAGACTCTAGACTACCACTTTAGTATTACCTTAATAACTTCTTCAGTTCATTTCTAATTTAGATATATTTATTATTAGGAGATAGCTCTTCATTAGTAGAACAACTTACTACTTCTCATATATCCTAAAGATAAAATCCTGTCATACAGAGATTGATAATATATATGGTATTATAGGAACACTGTCAATTAATTCCATTTACTTACAAGAGAGCAACTTGACAGCTGTTGGCCTATGACATATTGTTCCTATATCAGAGCTACAGAGAGGGTATTTAAAACTTGTTTAAAGTCTCCTATGAGGTTTCTTAATACTTTATAGGATCTCTCTATGCCCCTAAGTATATCCATAATTAAACTATAGCCTTTATATTATGGGAAAGCTGTACCAAAGAATGAGGTAGTTGAACTGAGTGGTTTATAAGGTAAAAATGATAAAGACTATCAGGTAGGCTTGGAGAGATTTAGTTTAGTAAAACTACTAAGAGTTCAAGAGAGTATATGTGTAAAAGTATAAGAGTAATAATTTAATATATTAACAAGATCACTTCTCTATTGTGTGATGATTTTCATAGCTTAGATTTTTTTTATTTTTATTTTTATTTATTTATCTCATTGAATATTTATTTAAGGTACAATAAATACATGTAGTGGTAAGATATATCAACAAAAAACCCCTATCTGTCTAACTTGTACCTCAGGAAAAAGCTATCACCCCAAGTCTCTCTTGTATAGAACTAATTACACATCTGGTACCAAGAAAAACCTTATTCTGAATTGCTGAAAGGAAACCCAAAGAGAAGTCTCATAAAGAGAAAGCAGGAAGTAATAAGAAAAACTTGTAAAATCACTGAATTACAAAAGAAAATCAATAAGTCATGTAGTAGAAGTACCCTCAACGATGGGTTTGGCAAAAACCTCTAGCTGCAAGATACTGAAGCATTGATGTAGAATAACTCACCACCAAAGCTCTAAGAGGTTGTGTGATACTAGTGGTAAGATAGTAGGAGGTAAAAAAGGGTTAGCTATAAGTGGTATCCATTATGGATTATGGTAGGGCAGGGCAGGTTTTTACTTACTGACTTCACTGTTACTCCAACCTGAGGGGAATATTTCCTCCTTCATCCCCACTCCTGCCCCCATACAGGGTCTGAACTTGGTCATTCCATGGACAGACCCCCATTTTGTACCTCCAATATTTTGATGGAGGCCTATCAAGGCCTTGATGGGGTAGGGGCCTGGGCAGTGGTAGGGGTAGGGAATGATGAAAAAAACACCCTACCCTGAGCTGCTGAGTGAGGCAAGATAGGGAAAGAGGCTAGGGGTCCATAGATTTCAGTGTCCCAGAGGCCCTATAATGAATACAAGCTATGGGTGTAACTGAAGTGGGAGGAAAGAAGTAGCAAGGTACCAGCCATATATGATTTCTGTAACTATCAAAATCGAATACTATATCTCTCATGTAGTCCTTCGTTATAGGAGAGATAGATAATATAACTTCTAGAGGGAATCTCAGGAAAGTGGAAGTAACAGAGAGGATAGAGGAGTAGTAGTATACTAGCTGATTGCTTGAAGAAAAGAGGAAGGGGGGGAGGGGTAGACCCAAATCTGATATGATGATTGGTAGCCATATTCATATCTTTTGAAATTTGTAATAGTAGGTATGATCTTAATAACTTTTAATGATGTAAAGTGAAGAGTACTTGTATGAACATACTTGGATAAGGAGAACGAGAAAGTATTAAAGTCAAACCTTAGGTTTAACCTTAGTCTTGAAAGTGATTACTAAGCAGAAGTATTCACTGTCGGAAGGCAGAGTGGTAGGTATTCTAGTCCTTAATTCTCCTAAGCGAATAGGGTGAAGCTTCCTTTATATATAGAGCTATCTCCTCTGTGTAACTAAGAGAAAAATAAGGAAAACTATATAAAAACAAAAAGGGTGAATAAGTTTAACCCTGAAAACTAGCTAAGTAAATCCCAATAAATATATGTATATCTGAAGTGGAATGAGGGATTTTATTATAGGTCTGAAGACTGAAAAACATATATAGCATAAAGACTAAAATAATCTGAACACTCAATTAAGAAAGCAATATATATAATCTCCAATTGTTATAATGAAATATTAATGAAATATACATAAGAAAACTATCCTACATCAGTAAAAATAATATCTCATGCCTGGTGCACCCTGTGTATCTGATATACAGGACAACCAAAATGTAAACCATTAACCAGGGTTGGATGTCTAAGTGACATCTTGTCAGGATATTGTATTGTGCACCTGGTGCATCCTAATAGTATCTACACATAGATCCCTATACCTAATGCATCTTGACAATGCTTGGTACTGAGAAACAAAAAAAGGTGATATCCGTTCCGAGACACCTATAGGAATTGGAACGGACTGCGAAGGAAAAACACTTGCAGGGCAGTCGAGCAGAGGGGAAGAAGGTCACTTCTCCAACAAACAGGCCGAAAAAAGGGGAATCGTAAAGGTAAGGCAGAACAAACACTACTAGAAGGGGCAATCGCCGCACGCACGACTAGAGGTCAAACTTATTCGTCCGAAGTGAAAATATAATTCCGTCACTGGAATTGCTATCGAAAGAAGAAAAAAAGATTCGTAAAAAGAAAAAATAAACCCGTGTTCCCTATCCCGATGTCCCGATGTTCTTCCGTTCTTTTCCCTGTTCCGCGCTGTCCCTTCGTTTCCCTTGCTCTTGTTTCTGCTCTTCGCTCTGCGTTGTTTTTCTTTCGTTCCCTCCTGATGCTTGCCCCGCCTAACTACCAATTCCCTTGCCAAGCCATCAACTGAGCTAACTAGCAAACAAAAACCGAGGTAACTAGCAAACAAACATTTCCCCTCTTCCACTAATGTCCAACCCCTGACCCTTATATCAACTAGCCTATCTGATCAAAACAAAACACAATTTCTAGCTAAAACCTTGAAGACCATTTTCCTCCCCCACAGATGCACCCCAGCTACTGAAAACGTCGACCCAGACGTCTAAATTTCTCCCCTCCTCCCTATGATCTAATCTAATCTACCTAGCCTATGTAACTCCCCCTTCTCCGAGGTACAAGTCAGACATATCGAACGACCGTTGACCAACCTGCCAAACCCCTTGAACGTCCCCCATTGCACCTCTCACATACTCCACCGCTCTCGGTACTCTCCCTAACTCCCCTGAAGATGGATAGTCCTTGGTTCGCGGAACGTAGACTAGAAGATCGTCGAAGTGATAACGCTTGGTAACTCCGGGAGGATCATGGAGTTGCCGAACATGCGCTGAAACACCAGACTTTGAAACCTTCACCAGCACGCGAGGTGTAGACCAACGGGGTTCCAACTTCCTGCCCTTGTCCTTCGCCAGCTGAAAATCACGCAAGAGAACTAGGTCGCCGACTTCGGGTTTGCGATATCCAATTGTCGCTCTAGGTCTCGTGTTGTCCTGCTTCTTGGCCAGACGTTCGCTCGCAACTCCTCCTCGCTCTTCTCGGATGTCGACGTAAGCGTGAATGTCAATCTCTTGTGACTCTGGAAGATCGAGGCCCAGTAATATAGATTGCTTAAGCCAATCGGAAAGCCCTGATTCTTCGGTTCTTGTAAGCTTGGGATTGAACCCCAGAAGGATCTCAGCCGGTGTATATCCATGAACCCGGATACATCTTGAGTTGATACCAAGAACAGCGTTTCGTATCTCCAGACCCCAATAGCGTGCTGACCCTGAGGACACACAACGTAGCCTTATCCGCCCCATCAACATCTGGACATAACGCTCACTTAACCCGACTGACTGCGGATGTGATATCGCCGAGGGAAAATGCATAACTCCGTGGTCCTTCCACATCTGGGTTATCATCGCACCGGTAAAATGGCTGCCATTATCGGTATACACGGTGAGAGGCCATCCAACCACTGGGAAAACATGATCCAAGAGTGCCTTCATCGTAGACATCTGATCTGCCTTTTGGACTCCAACTGCCCAAAGAAACCGAGAGAAGTAGTCAATAACGACGAGAATGTAAACATATCCGGTTGCCTCACAGGGAGGGTTTATAGGCCCCACGAAATCCATTCCTATCATATCCATCGGACTGAACTGG
>ML120447.1:138414-158081 GCA_003788595.2 Choiromyces venosus 120613-1
TAATCACCTTCTCCCCTTTACAAACAAACGATCAATGGAGCCAAAAACAAACGATCAATCGAGCCAACTACCGAACCGTTCCCTTAACCATCAATCCGCCCCGTTCGTAGTCCTCCCTTGCTTTCTTTTTGTTGCGCCTCGCTTCTCGCCTTTGTTCTCGTTCCCTTTGCTTCCCTGTCGCGCCTTGTCCCTTTTCTTGCCTTCTTGTAGCCCTGTAGCCCTATCCCTTGTGCCCAAATAAAAAAGAAAAATGCTTAGAAAAAAAGAAGAAAGCTATCGTTAAGGTCACTGCCTTAATATAAAAGTGAAGCCTGCTTATTCAAACTGGAGATCAGCACGCACGCCGCTAACGGGGAAGATCATCACAAACAAGACGGAATGAAAATGCTAAGGGGAAAAAAGCCGGACAAACAACCTCTTCACTGGAAGAAGGGGAGACGAGCTGACGGGACGTTCACAAAAAGGAAGTGTCAGGCAAGGTTAAGGATATCCACAGAGCCTTGCCTATAGTGGAAAAAAACAAAGAGTCACCACGAGACTTTGCCTAGCAGTTCCAATGGAAAGGCCCTGTGACAACTGGAGCAGTAATGGTAACCGTTCTGCCTAAAAGACCAAAGACATGGCCCTCCTGACAAACGAAAAGAGTGGACGTAAGAAAGTCTTCACCCCTATCAAAAAAAAAAAAAAAAAAAAAAAAATCAAGACGTGTAAGACGAAATAGCTAGACCTCCTGCCATGGGGAGATAGCATATCGTTCCGGTAGCTATGATCGTTTCTAGAGGAAGCTGCTATGGCGCTTGAAACGTCAAGGGGAAAAAATTGAAAAAGAAGGTAAAGTAGCTTAAGACGGGGGCAAGGATAAACACCAGGAAAAGGTAGGAGCAGGATAAGCAGTTGGCGATCTTACAGATCAAAATAGTTCTAGAGTGGCAAGTTACCCCCTTTATGCCTGTACTCACTCTCGCATCTCCTTATAGACCTACTATAATGTTCCCGGCGAGACAGAACCCTATTCTGCTATTGGGGACTTTATTTCCTTCGATGACTACTCAGCTTCTAGACCGAGAAGGCAGTCTTAGATCTCGCCTTACCTCTGCGAACCGTGACCACCATGATGCAGAAAGGTCTCTCACTATTCTTCCTGATGTCATTCTAGTAGCTCCCCAAGTTCCTTGCCATACCCCACTTCCGACGGGATCGAAGGAGAGAGAAACGGCAATTGTTACTCTACGAAAGAAACGTAGTCCCCCTCTTGCTTGTATAAGCTCTAATGCAGGTAGCACACCTTTTCAACAGTGCTTTCCAGGGATTCCTCTACCTAAAGGACAAGCGTTAACGAAAATAATTTCCGTACTCCCTAGTCCTTCATGCGTTTGCTCAGTGGAAACTAAACTTCCTAAGTGGTTTGAAAAGGATGCGGTTTCGGGAATGGCACCAGTTCAAACGTATAGTCCTTTATCCTCTCGGTCTAGGAAAGCCCGGACAGGTCTTCAGAGCACTTGGTCTTCCTAGCTGTTTATAGGAGATACGACGAGGGCGACAGGGAGTCCACTTGTGTCAACCTTTCCGATGGCAAGAGGTCGGGGGTCAGTCATCAGGGTGTGTCCGTGGCCAAGAGTGAGTTCTTGTCAAATTGCGAAAGTACAGAAGCATGCTCTGAAGGTACCCAGCACCTACCTCCGGCAGTATACCTCGTAGTCCTTATCCAAGATCGCCAGCAGCTTGATTAAGTGCTCAATGAACGAAGTTGACACCCTATTCCCCTGTAATAAGCCTGTACACAGGGTTAGGAGGACAGTGGCGAATACTCGTCGTTGTCTAGGCTCTCCTCTAAGTTGCACTTGCCCTTCAGGTCCGCGTTTCGAAAGCGTCTGCCCTCGTAGTCAATTTAGGGGGGGAGAGTCCCTGTTTATGCTAACTTCAACGAGGTGCTCGTTAAGACGTTGCAGGTCAAGGGCTTCCAGCTTTACTATCACGACACAGAAGTCGAGGACAGAGAACATAGGCAAGTACAAGACAGGTCTCCTTTCTAGAACCCTTACGAACACAACAGGAACGGTTCTAAGGTCGACAAGTCTGATAAAAGCTTTTGCGTGACCGCCTCTTCTCTCGGTCTCACCTTCTCCTTCTATTGCTCTCAAACTCACCAGTCTCTCACGTCTTCCACTACTCTTCTCATCACCTCGGTTCACCATAAAGCCCTGAAGCGGCCAGAGTAGCTCAGTGCTTATCAGGTAACCGGATACCCTCTCCAGGCCTCCACCTTCGACATCATCTTCTCCTTCTTCCCCTAGTTGCCCCATAACGGTGACCTTCTCTTCTCCTTTACCTCTGTTCACTACTGTAACCCGTTCAAGTTCGGTCCCGAGTTCTCCTAGTATGTGGCCGGTTGAGAAACGCCTTCTGCTTCCTCGCTCGTTACTAACGTGGTTAATTGACCTACTCCTTAGTCTGCGGTAAATGATAGGTGCTACGGGACTTACCTGGTTTAGGTTCGAACGTCTAATGTGAAGGTGTTGAAGATCTGACGAGTGGAGCGGAAACAGCACTGGAGCGCCTCGAAAATGCCAGAAGACAAGGGTCCCGATCCTTCTTCTTTGGCGGGTCACGACGTGTTCAAAATGGTAGCCGCTGAAATGCAAGTAGATTTGATGACCAGCCCTTACTTCAGTACTCGCTCCGTAGGGGTCCCGTCCTACTTTTATAACTTACAGATATATAACTCCGTACCTGACCGCTGTGAGTCGACGGACTACACGATCACCTACGACCACGTTACGAGCTAAACTAGAGTAGAGTCGACCACCTCTCTGAAGCAGAAGTCTCCAAAGGACAAAGACCAGAACCCTACGCCAACCGTCTACTGGCTAACCACCAAGAATCCTTGATACAAACCGTCCAACCCCTGACCCTTATATCAACTAGCCTATCTGATCAAAACAAAACACAATTTCTAGCTAAAACCTTGAAGACCATTTTCCTCCCCCACAGTACTCAGCAGTTATATCTTGACAATGCCTAATACTTAGTAGTTGCATACTGACGATACCTGATACTTAGCAGTTGCATCCTGACAATACCTGGTACTTAGTGGTTGCATCCTGAGGACATCTGGTGCTCCAATATTGCATCCTGAAAGTGTCTGGTCCTAAGTGTATATATTATGATTGTACTTAATATAAAGCTACTACATCATCACAATATCTGAGGAGAGAGTCTAAAATTCAAAACTCATGATACTAGCATACAAGCAGTGTAACCCATATATAGGACTTAAGTCACAAAGTTTCTTTTTTTAAAACCACTTCAATTTTATCAATTCTATATAAATTTACAGCAAGTATATAAGAGTATAACTAGTAACGCCATTTCCATAATAGTCTGTAACTTCACAGAAAATAATATTGGGAGGATGTGGGAGGTGGTGTCAGAAAGCTGACATCAAGGAGAATCAGAATCAGGCTTGGACATTGTAAGCAGACATTAGATAGTATCAGTATCTATCTTCAAAGTTTGCAGAAATTTACTGGTAAAACCTATTTTCTATAATAACCTGTAACTTCATAAAGAGCGATATCAGGAGGGTATAGGAGGTATTATTGCAAAGCCCACATTGAGGAGATTCAGAATCATACTTGAACATTGTAAGTGAATATTAGATGGTATCAGTATCTGTCCTCAAAGTTAGCAGAAATTTACCAGTAAAGGCTATTTCCATAATAGTCTGTAACTTCATAAAGAGTGATGTCAGGAAGATGCAGGTGGTGTCATTCAAAAGGTGACATTGAGGGGATTTAGAATCAGGCTTAAATGTTGCAAGTTGGTATCAGATGGTATTGGTATCTGTCCTCAAGCTTAGCAGAAATTTACTGGTAAAGGCCATTTCTATAATAGCTTGTAACTTTATTGAGAGTGATATCAGGAGGTTATACGAGATGTCATTGGAAAGCTGACATTGAGGAGCTCAGAATCTGGCTTGAATATTATGAGTAGATATCAGATGGTGTCGGTATCTGTCTTAAAGTTAGCAGAAATTCACTGGTAAAGGCTATTTCTACAACAGCCTGTAACATTACAGGTAGCAATATTAGGAGGTCATGAGAGGCATTATTGGAAAGCTGACATTAAGTGAATTCAGAATTAGCTGTGAATGTTATGAGCAGATATCAGATGGTATCAGTATCTGTCTTCAAAGTTAGCAGAAGCTTATTGGTAATAGTGACTTCCATAACAGCCTGTAACTCTATTTATGTTGAGCAGACATAGAAGGATACAATGGATATGTGACATCATATACATCTAGGATCTATTGAGAGAGATGAGATTCAGGATTAAGTGTCATATACACTGGCAGGATTAGGAGGTAGATAGGGAAGAAACTTTTCATCAAACATTATAAAGAATTATCATGAGTAGATAAAGTTATTAGATGTAACTGTTGATGAAAGAACATATGTAGGAGAAGATAATAATATGCTCACTTGACTAATATGTCATAACTATCACTCATTTTTGCAATGAATACAACTCTCATTTTTGCTAACTTCATAGTTTTAAGACTAAAATAGCAATATTGGTAAATTATCTGGTCTGTTTTCTTTTTTTTGTCTTGAACCCAGTTTAGCCTTCTAAAAGAGTAACTATTATGTGGCTAACATGTGGCTAGCATGATATCCTGGATGTGTTGTGATGTATTTTATTACTGATATATATATTTGAATATGAATAGGCCTTGCATCTAAACTCTAGATGCACTGAATGCAACTGAGTATAGTGTCCAAACTCATGGCACAATCGAGCATCATATCTAAACCTCATAGTACACTGGGTACAACCAAGTGTAATATTCAAACTAAGAGTGCAACTGAGTATCACTTGCAAACTCAGGGTGCAATTGAGTGTCATATTCAATCCTTATAGTACACTAGATGCAACTAAGTGTAGTGTCCAAACTCAGGTTACAACTGAGTATTACATCTAAACTCAGGATGCACTGGGTCCAATTGAGTGTTACTTAAACACTCAGGATATACTAGGTGCAATTGAAGGTTATAACAAAACTCAGAATACACCTGATACACTGAGCATAGAATTCAATAAAGTACTATCAGGATGCAGGGCTCTTGCAAAAGATGTGGTCTTTTTTTTTGCTGATGCATGATGTACTAGACACAACTGAGTATGGTCTCCAAACCCAGGGTACAACTGAGTATCACATCTAAACACTTGATGCAATGGGTGCAACCAAGTATAGTATCCAAACTCAGGATGCAACTGAGTATCACATCTCAACTCCGGACATGCTAGCACAACTGAGTGTCACTTCTAAACTCAGGATGTACTAAGTATAACTGAAGGTCACAACAAAATTCAGGATGCTCCTGATACATTGAGCATAGAATATAATAAAGCAGTGTCAGGATAGAGGGCCCATGTACTAGATACAATCTCTTTTTTTTTGTTGATATAGCTGTAGTAATATCTGCGGTATTTAAAGTTATCTGAAATACTAACTAGTAAGAGAGTATATAATATTAATATAAGAAATATACATATAAAATGAATCAGAAACTTTAACACTTCCCCTCATTATCTATAGTCTAAGAGTTCCATTAATTGAAGGTGTATTGGTCTCACTAATTTTACTGCAGATATTGGCAAGACTTTCTGATGAAGCAACTTTAAGGAGGTTGAATGAACTATAGTTAATTTCTTTGCATATCTTATGAAAGTAGATATCAATGTATTTTGTTTGTTTGTTAAGTTAGTTATTAGTTGCCAGGAAATTTGAGCCCATGTTATCAGTATGCAGAGTAATTGGTACATTTAATTGGATATCATGAAGACCCTTTAGGAACTATTAGATTTGTGTACAACTAGTAATATTATAATATCTTCTGCTTTAATTGTTAAGGTTGTAACTAAGACTTGTTTCTTTGAACACCAGGAGATACAAGAACAATTTAAGAGAACAATATATCCAGAGAAGGAGTGGCAAGTATAGAGGTAAGTGACAAAGTTAGAATCAATGTAGGTGTCAATGATATTTATTGTATTATGTGGTTAGAATAATCTAATGTCTTTTGTTCTATTAATATATTGAAGGATGTATTTAGTGGACTTAAGATGTTATTTGATAGGGCAAGAAGAAAATTGAGAGGAAAGAAATTGTATACACTAAATCAAGTCTTGTACCAGTTGTCAGATATATAAGTGGTCTTATTATTGATTGATAGATGGAGGAGTCTGATATCTATGTCTTTAGTCTCTTTTGTAAGTTGAATACCTTTTGGTAAAGGTATAGAAATAGAATTTGAACTCTTCATGTGATATTATTTGAAGATAGACTTGATGTATCATTGCTGGGTAAGATATATCCTGTCTGTAGTATATTTGATATGTAGGCTGAGCAAGAATGAGGCTTCCCCTAAATCAGTAATCTCAAATGCTATTTTCAAGTCTTCAATTAGAGATGTCATGTATTGGGAGTCAGTCAAGTGAATTGTGATGTTATCAATATAAACTGAAATGTAGATGTTGTATTTAATGTGAATAAATATATATGGGTCAAGGACTGATATTATAAGGCCTTTGGAGGTTAAGAATTTAGTGAGGAGAATATACTATTCATTTACAGATTGCTTAAGTCTATAGAGACATCATTTCAGTTTCCATACCTTATTTCCATTACTAAACTAAGGAAATGGTGACATGAAAACTTCTTCTTTCAATTCACCATAGAGGAAATTGTATTTAATATTGAATTATCATGGTTGCTGTTTGCTTTTAGCACATATCATGAGTAGGAGATAGAGAAATTCATAATGAATGATGGGGGCAAAGATTTCTTTATAGTTAAAGCTAGAAATTTGTGAAAACCCTTTGACAACAGCTCTTGCATGAAATCTTTTCAAGGTATACATACAGTCAGCATTCTTTTTAATCCTACATACCTACTTACTATCAATTATTTTCTATCCTATTGGTTTATTAACTACTTCAAAGGTTTTAACTATTTTGAACACTATAGTATTATCATTCATTACTGAGGTCTAATATTCCTTAAACAAGCTGTTTATTGCTTAATTATAGGTAGTTGAATCCTCATCTGGTAATTTGTTAGTATTTCTACTGTAGAATTGGAGTAGACATGAGACTCTTTCAGATCATATTTGCATTATAGGTGACTCTTTCAGTGGGGTCTCCTGAGGAGGTTCGAGTGGATGAGTTAGGATTGCAGGTTGATTGTGATCTTCTAGATTTTCTGGCAGAGGAGTTGGATATACTCATGGCAAGGTTGTGGCTTGTAGCCATAACCTGGAGTACTCTAAAGAGTGACTGCCAGCTCAACACAACTTGCCAGCTCAATAAAATTTTGCTACTCACTATAGTAACTTTGTGGCTTGACATAACTTAAGCCTTAATACAACCTTATAAATTAATGTAATTGTGCAGTAAAATAGAAAGTTTTAGGTTAAAGTCAGGTATTCTGTTCAAGTATATAAAAAGATAATATGTAGACTGATAATGACACTCTGCACCCTCTACTTTCCTCATTCTTGAAAAATTACTACTTTTGGCCACCCCAAAACTCCAAACTCTTGGGTGGCAACCATCTTGACACACCAAATTTTGCTTCTTGCTTAGGCTGCATCCTATAAGCAAACCTACTCCGTACTTTGACCATAGCTTCTGTTATGGCCACCAACTCAGGCATGGCTTCTAGGTCTAAGTCTCAATTCTCCAACTATGACCATCCTTATGCTTGCTCTTCCTCTGCAACTCCGACTCTGTCCTCTCCCATGGCCATGCAAGATACCTCATCCAGGACCCCCTCTATGGAGTCCCTCAGCCTCAATCTCCCCTTACTTAGGACTCTCTATCGAAACACTGTTCTGGCACTTCCTATTGACCTCACTACCTTCCCCACTCTCCAAGACGATGAGCTATGAGAACTCTTGACTGGAGAACCCATTCTCATCTCTCTCCTCTGCCTTACCCTAGAAGGCTTAGGCAAAATCACCTCCTGTATCGCTTGCTTGGAGGAACTAACTACTCCTTCGACACAGTAACACCCAGCTTCCAGAACCCCAGTGCCTACCACCCAGACCCTGGCTTACATTGAGGTATTGCTTAGAGACCTTACCTCCCATGTAATGGCCACTGCTACCACCACTGTCCTCCTGACCAACCCACTCCCTCCTTTTCCCAGCTATTCAAGGCACCCACAGGCCCAACACCAAGCCCTGCCAGCCACACCATGCCAGACTGCACTACTACCTCCTCCTCCAGCCACAGCAGTGACTAGTGGCTTTGACTGAGACCTCCCATACTATGACACCAAGACAAGCCAATAGTATGGTGACCTGAAAGCCTATGACATCAAACATCCTCACTCTTGGGAAGTGCAAACCTACAATGAGGGAAAATATGACCTCCCCTCCTTCCTCCCTAGGACTGAAGACCCCGACTACAGGAAGCAAATGTCCCACCCTATCTCCTCCACCACCTATACCTCTGCTGCAGCTCAGCCTACTATAGGAGGGAGTAGATCCTGAAAGGGAAAGAAGCCTGCTTCAGTCACTCAAGTCATGGCATCCAACAATGTGGTCCCCCAGTCTAAGTACCCCAGGCCATTGCCCCTGGCTGAGTGCCACTTCTTCTCCCCCTGAGTGAACCCTCCTCCCCCATACTGATGCACTTAGGATTGCTGCCACTACCCCTGACATCACTGCCATCCTCTTCTATGAATCAGGCTGCACCCTCTCCCTTAACTTCATGGTCTCAGTCAATGACTGCGGCTTGCTCACCCTACTCACTAAAGTCCTTCATACTCTAGCCACTGCCTACTCCCCCTACTATGAGGCCCTAGCAACCAAGCTAAATCAGGCCTTCTCCATTGGGGACAACCCCTTCTGCCCCTTCCATCCTGCTCCCAATGAGGTTCAGCTAGCTATTCATAGCTTCCCTCTTCAATTCCTCCCAGCAGACCCCACAGAACTCTGCCCACACCTTCTTCTATCAATCCACAATGTTGTAGATGTTACCATCTTCACCTCCCACTTCCAGCAGCCTGACCCAGAAAAGAGGGCTACTAAGAACACCACCTCAGTCATTGTTACAGTCACCCCTACTGATATAGATAGGATCAGTAACAAAATCTACCTATACTCCAAGCCCTACAACATTGAGCAAACCCACTCCTCCAACTGGTTTATGCAGTGAAGAAAGTGCTGGAAGTTCAACCCCTCCTTCCAAGCCTGCAAGTCCATCCACAACATCTGCCTGCTCTGTGCAATCAGCCACTATGCTTAGGCCATCGCTGCCCGAACCTGAGCTGCATGAAAGGAGGTAACCTAAAGGTTATTCCAGCCTGCTGTCCTGCCTCCCCCCTTCGCTGCACTAACTGCTCTAGCTCCCTCACCACTACTGACTCCTCCTGCCTAACCAGGCCTCCTCCCCCCCCCCAGGGGAGCAAGGGGATGCTATAGAGACTGCTGAAGACCCCCTTCCCCTGCCTGCTGCCCCAGCTCCCCAGACCTCCCCCTCGGCCCTTCCTGCTCAGGAACAGACTCCCCATCCCCCAGCCAATACCCATTCCTTCCCTTGGGAGAACACCAACCCAGGAGCCTCATTGTTTGCTGGACCTGGCTTATTTGCCATCCCCAGAGCCCCTCCCCCTGATGGCTCCTTCACTGTTTCCTGACCTAGACATGTTGGCTAACCTCCCAGTTGGGCTGACAAGTCCTCTTCTCCTACTGGCTCCTCTACCTAATGAGTGTAACACCTGATAGTACCGCACTGCCCCAAGGGCACCACCCTCCTTTCTCTCTTAAGTGACATTCCTTTGTTCAATATAACTGCCTGGGAAGCTTGGATGTTTTTCTTTCCTTATTTAATAGTTTTAAATTGCTGCCCCCCCCCTTATATAATTC
Source organism: Choiromyces venosus 120613-1 (assembly GCA_003788595.2). Classification (NCBI taxonomy): domain Eukaryota; kingdom Fungi; phylum Ascomycota; class Pezizomycetes; order Pezizales; family Tuberaceae; genus Choiromyces; species Choiromyces venosus. The sequence continues at coordinate 148,350 of ML120447.1, forward strand.
TCCTTCAGGACCCCTCTATTTTTCGCAATTGCCTGCCCAGATGTTACAAACCTAGCACAGAAAAGGGTTTTCACATGACATATAAGTTATGATGTCATAGGTTTGTAAGGCTTTCATGCACATGACCAATTTGGTTATGTGAGTTTCACACATGACTCACATTTGTGAGTCATAGTTATTATATTGATTGATTTTACACACATGACTTGTTTTAAGTCATATGAGTTTCACACATGACCTACTTTAGGTCATAGGTTTATTATATCATGTGAAATGTATGAGTTGCAGTTGTGACTCATAACTTGTTATTGATTTGTAAGCGGGTTGTGGGAAGAACTATATAAGGAGGAGGATAAGATGTTGTAGTTAGTTCTTCATGCAACTACCTAAGTTATTTCCTACATATAACTTTACAACTTTATGAATATAAAACACCTTTACTCTCTTTACTAAAAAGAAGCATGACAATATCTACCTTATAGGATAAGGAGGAAGTGAGCGAAAGAACTTAGTCTTAGAAAGACTAAGTAAGAATACAAGAATTTAGTTTTAGGAAGACTAAAAGTACTAAATACAACTCTGAGTATTTATTCCCATCAGAAGAAATAAGTATACTAATGTTAGCCTATCATTGCCTGTTGTGCAGTTATATATTTAGAGAGATCTCAAAGGCAATTCCAATAATTGGTTCTGTCTCAAGCAACACCCAATGACACCATGGATAATGAAGGCCAATCATTAGAACTACCTAAAGTAGCACAATCACTTTCAACAACTGCCTCAGAAAGAGGAATAGCAGCTAGTCCAATTATATCAGAAGGAGGATCAAGGGAAGGATCAATATTATCAGAAGAATAAGAAGACCAGAGTATGTCAGCACCAGCAGGAGGAATACCTCCACCAGTGGGAGGGGCACTACCGACTGCACAAGTACTATTACCAGGAGGAATGATAACCCTCACTCAAGAACAGTTCCAAACTCTGATAGGAAATAGTACCCAAAAAGTTAAGGTCAAGGAACTAAGAGTATTTACTGGTGAAATGGAAAAATTACAAGGATTTCTAGTACAGGTAAAAATGTACTTTGAAGCTATAGGATCGAATGAGGGTGATCATGACTTGGATAAAGTACGTTACACTAAATCCCTGCTAAGGGACTCAGCAGCACAATGGATTGCCCCTTATATAGAGGTAAAGGTGCAGGATGACTGGCAAGACTGGGAAGCTTTTGGACAAGTTCTTAAGGACAATTTCGGAGATAATGACAGTAAGGAGAGAACAAGGAATGCCATCAAAAAAATGACAAGCCAGAAATGCCGGAAGAAGTAGCAAAATAGACTATAGAAAAAGAAAATCATATCAGTATGATTGAACACATCAAGGGAAAGTCTGTAGTCCTTAAACAACAAGAAGTGCCAAGAAACTGGAACAGCACATTCAAACCAAACCCCCTGAAGCAGGAAGATAGAGGGGACCCAATGGATCTAGATGTGACAAATTGTAAGAAACTCCAAAGACTACCCAATGAAGAATTCCAAAAATGCAGGAATGAAAACCAGTATTATAAGTGTGGGAATAAAGTCTACTTCGCCAGAGACTGTCAAGTCAAGAATATTATGATTCGAAAAATAGAAGTGGAAAGAGAAGACCAGGAGACTTTAAATGAAGAAGGTCCCCAGAAAGAGGTAGTCTGAAGGACAAGAAATCAAAAACCATCGAAATATCACATCTATGCCTGGCAATATGTGACACAGAACCTTTGAATTATGAATCGGATCATACTATTATGATCAAAGTATAGTTTTATAATAAGAAAAAAGAGAAAATAATGACGAATACAATGATTGACTCATGAGTCACTGAAGATTTTATAGACCATAATTTTGCTATGAAACACCAAATGCCTCTGAAAATAATAGGCAAGTTGAGAGATATTTATATGATAGATGGCACTGTTTTGGAAGCAGGACCCATCACTCAGATAGTAGAACATTCAATAGACATAGGGAATCACAAAGAGAAAGCAACCTTCCTTGTGGCTAACTTAGTCAAGCATGAGTTAATCTTAGGAATGACATGGCTAAAGGCCTATAGATGTAGGATTGACTGGATAAAAGGAAAAGTCACCTTTGACAGAAAACAGTGCAAGGGTATATGCCTAGATAGTACCCCAACGGTGTATGCAATACCTGAGGAACAAGCGATCAGAGAAAATCTAAAGAGTAGGATTTTGCCTATTGAAATGGAAGAAGAACTGAAAAGCACTACAGTAAGCCACAATACTGTGCTAAGTAGACAGGATATCCTTTCAACTATGACTTAGAGTGGTACCCCACAGAAAATTTTAGCAATACCAAACATGCAATTGAACACTTCCACTAAGAAAACCCAGGAAAGCCTGGTCAAAGAAGAACAAATGAGCAATAAAGATTGAATCAATCTGGCAGATCTCCCAGCATCAATACAACTCACACTTGAGCAAGAAAAGCACAACCAACTAAGTTGGACAGGATACTTCAACAATGAGTGTCAGATACAGTTTACTGAAAAAGAGGGGGTGGACTATTGGCCACAAGAAAGGTACAGGACACCCTCAGTATCACTACTCCTATCACCACCAATAACTACATCTGAAGAATCAGTGGTCCTACCAATATTGCCATCCCCACATATGTGACCATCATCACCATGCAACAACAACATCCTCTTAACAATGGAGCATAGGAAGTTTTCAGGGACAAAAACAAGAAGAAGGGGGGGCAAAAAACCTTGGTCAAAGGTGAAGAAGGAAACAAATGTAACCTGGAAGAGTTTAGAAAAGGAAGAAGTTGCATCAAAACCAATCCACACAGATACATTCAAGGAGATACCTGCTCAAGTGAGTGATATGCTGCTGCCAAGAACAACAACAACAACAACATGGCTAAAAAACAGATCCATGAAACAAGACATAATGAAAAACCTGTATGATCAGATAGGTCATCTCCAAATAATGCTGAATAAGTCTCAGATAGAGAAAAAAGACTCTTTGAAGTGCAAGCAAAGATGTGGAAGACAATGGGAAGGACTCTCTAGGAAGAAAAGAGAAAGTTAGAACAGATGGTGAGGGTTCAACAAATAAGAGTAGGATGGCTGGAATGGAGGGTAGTAATTTCAAACAAGAAATTGGAAATAAAAGAAAGAGAAAATAAATTGTTGAAGGAATTGACAGAAAGAAACAATTGGGAGATAAGAAGAGTAGCAGCACACTTAAACCAGTTGGGGGAAAAAGGGGATGACAGACCATTGGTCTAATAGGACTTAGGCCATAGGGAAAGAGGAGCTAGTATTACAAAGCTAGCATGGAAAAGGGTTTTTACATGGCTCATAAGTTATGATGTTATAATTTTGTAAGGCTTTCACACACATGACTAATTAGGTCATGTGAGTTTCACACATGACTCACACTTGTGAGTCATAGTTATTATATTGATTGATTTTGCACACATGACTTGTGTTAAGTCATATGAGTTTTGCACATGACCTACTTTAGGTCATAGGGTTATTATATCATGTGAAATGTATGAGTCACAGTTGTGACTCATAACTTGTTACAGATTTGTAAGTGGGTTGTGGGAAGAACTATATAAGGAGGATGATAAGACATTGTAGTTAGTTCTTCATGCAACCACCAAAGTTATTTCTGACATATAACTTTATGACTTTATGAATATAAAACACTTTTACTCTCTTTACTAGAAAGAAGCCTGATGATATCTACCCAATAGCATAAGGAGGAAGTGAGCAAAAGAACTTAGTCTTAGAAAGACTAAGTAAGAATACAAGAATTTAGTCTTAGGAAGACTAAAAGTGCTAGATACAACACTGAGTATTAATTCCCATCAGAAGAAACAAGTATACTAACATTAGCCTATCATTGCCTGTTGCACATTTATATAATAGGAGAGATCTCATAAGCGATCATAGTACCAGCTTTGCTTTTTACAAGGTCTTTGCCCCCCCATACTTCTGGTGCTCCCCCCAGGATCACCATTTATACTTCTTTTGATTTTTGGCAAGGTGATTCCATTTTGCCTTGTTTTTTTGACAGACCTGATTTGATAGCTGTAATGACCCACCAGAGGTTGTCTTACAGTAAACTATTCTTACACCTATACCAGAGACTCTGAGGTCAACAGGTAAGGTTACCCTGACATGAGGTCTGAGTTACCCTGCCATAAGGTCTGAGTTACCCTGACATGGTACCCAAGTTACCCTACCTAGCACATTGAGGTACTTACTTGGGGCAGGCAGTGATCCTATAATGATTGGGCACTCTGGTAAAATCCAAAGGTTACAAACTGGGTAGATCTTTGAGGACTATAAGAGGAGCTACAGGGCTCTGAACACCTCAGAATTTTACAGAGGTATTCCCAACACCCCCCTGAGGCCCCAGTGTAAGGACCACACGTCATGGGCTTATGGTTGTTGAGTTGCTCCCTTCCTAATAAGAGGAATTGAGTGGAGGTACTCTTGTAACATCGTATAGGTTATCACCGTCCGTCTGACCGGATGCTGTCCGTAGGATATATGAGAGGGCATAGGGTGTGCTCCAGAAGAAGAGCTATCTTCTGGTACCAAATATGTGTAAAACGGACAAGAACTGAAGGGGTTACTCAGGTAATACTGGAAGGGTAGTCCAGAGCCTCCCAGGTAGTCCTGGGGAGGCCTGGAAGATGTTTAAGCATCTCCAGGCAGGTGAATTGCACATAGATACAACTCATGCCCAATTGCTGTAAGATAAGTGGGGTTGTTTGAGAACTCTAAAAGTATGATTCTTATCATTGTAGGGGTACTTTTGGGGAGTTGGCTGTGGGTAGTGCCCACCAAGTCAATCACCAAGGTACCCTACTGGGGTAGCCGAGTAGACTTTCCTATCAGGCAAAAACCTGATTAGAATGAAGGAGAAGACTCAGCTTGATTGTGAGAGCTATGTCTACTAAAGGCTTGCATAGATGAAATGTAAATGGATATGAGAGTTTGTAATTGGTATATCTCCTCAGTTGCATGATAGTTTACCACTAGCATGTCAAAGATATGAAGAGTTTTTCTCCTGTGGTCGCATTTGAGATACGGAACTTGAAACACTTAATGTCAGAAGGAGATTTAATCAGAGTAGTCCAACATCTATAAAGGAATAATGTCCTTAGTGGTGTGTGTTGGTCAGCCTAGAGGAGATGGGTGTACTCATGATTAATTTAGAGTAGTGATGGGGAGAAACTGGCAGTATATGATATTCTACTTAAACTATATGTGAGTCCCACTCTACTCTGGCAATTAACTACCTCTTGAGAAACTTACTGATTGAAGCTGCAGCTTCATGATATTAAGTTTTACTGTTTTGATTCTTTTTTACTCTACTGTTGATTATCACTTTTGATCTTTGAGTCACTTCAGTGCAGTCATGAACTCTGGATCCATCTTCCCTTAGGGTGCTCCTATTACAGTATATCATTAAGCGACTTCCTCACTTAACTCTCTTGAAACTGTTGCCACAAAACCTTCCTACATTGACATATTCGAGTATGAGTCACTTGTCTGGTACAAGAAGCATCGAGTGGAAAGAATTATAGCTTCTGAAGTTGGTTTTACTGACCCTGTGGTACTGGAACATGCTACCCGAACCCTACGAGTCAACATTATTGCGGATCTACAGGGTTTCAAGTGGGAACCTGTTCTACTATTACTTGAAGCTGCTCGCATTGAAGTTCCTCAAGCATGTCAAGAATTGGTTGTTGTAGACTCAAGGGCCCTCATGCAATCCTTTTCACATAATACTGAGTTTACTGAGATGATGAGTATCGACAATCATGGTATCAGCTTTGCAGACATTACATATAAATATGTTGAACCATAAATCCTTTGGGAAATCGGTCGTCAGTTTCATGTGGCTCAGGAACAGTTACATTTCTGGAATGAGTAAAGGCAAGCGGCGTTTCATCAGGATATGGTGAAAATAGCATGGAGTTGGATGTTGGATCAAGAGGCTGCCTTTTGCGAGCATGTCCAAACTACTAATGTGCTAAACACTAGGATTGGAGCTCTAGAGAAAGCAGTCTAAGGTGGATATGCTATAGACTCTGACAATGATGCAATTATGAGAGGTACTCCTCCCCTTCTATTGGTACTTAATGAAAAACATGCACCTAACTTTGCTCTGAAGCTTCATGAAATGTTGCAGAAGGCAGAAGAAAGGCACTCACCCCTTTAGGGATACAAGAAATCAGTAACAACTGAGAAGAGCAGTTCTTTCGGGAAGCCTCACAGGCTCTATCCAACCTCCCCCCCCATGAGCATGGAGAAGTGGAGACAATAGTCCCTCTGGGGTGCTAGGTCCTATAACAAGACCCATGCTGAGGGTAGAAAGAAGGACAAGGCGGACACCAATGGTCAGAGAAGCATCAACAACTCTTTCAGGAGCTAGAAACACCCTGACCATAGCAGTTTGACCTCCCACAGGGGAAAGACCTTTTGGTAGTGTGATACTAGTCCCTACAGGATATGTACTACAGATATCAGTGCGAAATACTCCTGTAAACATTCTGCCAGCCCCAGGACCTAAACCTTCTGGTGGTGGTCCAAGGCATCTTGGAGTCCCAGGGGTTTGGGTGCAGTCACTTGTGAGTGATTGTTCCCCTGCTTGTTAGGTTGAGGGAAGTTCACTTTTCAAAAGATGCTACCACCATGTCGATGGGTGTATTAAACTACCTTGACAGATAGTTAGACACCCACTAGGATAAAACGTATCAAGAGAAAAGAGAGCTGATGTTGAAAAAACCTCTTGTAATTTCTGTAGCTCATTTGGCTACCAAGGTCTCCCACTCACACATGATACCTGTTTGGAATACCAACAGTTACAGTACAAACCTAGGCAAGCAATTGGAACTCTGAGTCAACCGGATAGTACTCACTTACCACCTCTGATACTGAACCCAGTCCCACCATCTAGAGGTGATTCCTGCTTTAGTGGACCAGGTAGTTTGGAGGAATCCTTTGATAGATATGATGTTCTGGGGGGAGGCGGAGGTAACAGACCTCCTACCAGTAGAAATGGTGCAGCTGGAGGAGATTCGGGTGGTTCCGATTCCTCTAACAGCTCAGACAATGACGCCGACTCCCTCCTCAATCTTGAGTAATTCCTTGGGTAATGTAAGTCAAACTAGAATGACTTAAAGAAGAGACACTATGACTGCAGAACTCATAAGCTGGCCAAATTCTCTCAGTTATGTAAGAAGGAGAGCAAGACAGCTTCCATGGTAAAGCCTAAGAAACCTGAGAAATTAAGTGACATTAAGGCTTTTATCAGAGATGTTAATGACTCTCTGAGGTTTCTTTGTGATGTGAAAATCAAGTTTAATTATTTCCCTGAGTCTGTCACTGAAGACATAGATAAGATTAGCTTAGTTATCCCTCTCTTGGAAGGTTCTGCCAAAAGCTGGTATATGGGCCTCTACTGTTACATAAATGAGGAGGCTGCCCAATGAAGTGGAATGCCATTTAACTCATACAACAAGTCATGTACCTGGGAAGGATTCCACTGTCATCTGGAAACCAGTTTTGGAGGACATACTGATCAGGATTGCTCTTTAGTTGAGTGGTTCTCACTGGAGAAAAAACCCGGCCAAGTAGACAAGTACTTAGATAAGGTCATTGATCTAATGACCAAACTAGGGTATAGGGATGGATGAGTAGTGAAAGACAAGGTATGTATTGGCATTACATCAGAACTGCGGACAGCTTGGGCTTAGAAGAACCCCCATGCTGACAATGTAAATGAGTACCTCGATCTCCTAGGGAAAACTGGCCATGACCTGGAAGACAATATGTACTTTAGCCGGATAGTGGTTATGGATAAAGGATCCAGTCATGATAAGAGTAAGGACAAGTATTCTTCAAAGAAGCAACAGAAGAAGGGAAAGGTTTCAGGTAAGCAGCATCCTAAACCTTCTAACTCTTTAAGCACCTGTCAGTCAAAGCTGGAAAATTCAGAGTATTCAATCGCTCATAAGAATATTCCTAGCACACACCTTGACAAGCATTGAAAGTTAGGCTAATGCACTAAATGTGGGCAATCAGGTCACTTCTGGTGCAAGTGTACCTTGGTTACTCGGGTTGTCAGATCTTCCAAGCTAGCTAAGGCACACAAGCACTCTGTGGGAGAGGTGGGCCATACATCTGGCCCCTCAAACAAAGTTATGCACATTGAGGCCCATCTTCCTGTTACTAGGAAAATTCTTGAAATCTGCAAGCCAACTCCTCAGATAATGGAGGTTGATGCAGATACTTCTGACTAGGTAAGTAACCCTTGAAAGAGAAATTAGTTAACAACTAACAATTCCCTAGGCCAACAATGGTGTACTGGGGTGATGAACTTGATGGACTGGAGATGGACAAGGTAAGTCCACCCTCCAAAGACTATGTATAGAAAGCTAAAATTGACTAGGCTCAGCGGAGTAAGGTAGTCAAGGATGGAAAAGGTTTTCTTATAGGTTTTTGGTATTAGGAGTTCTCTCTGTTATGCATCTATTAGGTTTTCTTATTATATTCTGTGTGGTTTTTCTTGGTTTGTTTGGATCTGGTTTAGTTATATTTACATCAGGCAGGACTTGATTATATACAATTGAAAGTTATTTCCAAGTTTAGCTGAGGAGGGTTTAGTACTCAAAATCATGCTAGCATGATAGTAAACAGCACTACTTACTTTGACTCATGATTTTATAACTTAACTGTTTGGAAAATACTTTAAACTTAACTGCTATTGACCTATTTTGACCCCTCTTGTATTGAAAGATGAGAGACCCCATACCCTTACTGACCTACTCATATTATTTGATTTTAGAAATGTCTAGTGAAGGAAAAACCAGAAAGTGGCAGAGACTCTCAGGTCCTCCATGACATACAAAGTATATCCAGGTAAAGGTTGGACTTGAGTGACAACTGAATGCAAAAAGGAGTAGTGCAGAAGCAGTACTACTTCGGGATAGTAGCACTATGGGAGCAGTGCTCAGTAGCAGATAGGTAAAGGACACTCAATTACCCTGTGTCTGAAGGAAGACTCCTTCCCTCATATTGGATGCAAGTAGGAACAATATCCCAGGATTAGGTCTCCATTATACGAAGGTGGTAAAAATGAAGATGGGAGACCACTCAAATAAGATGAGCTTTGAGATTGCGGAAATGCCAGAGGGCAAAATTGATGGGTATCTCCTGATGACCTGGCTCTATGAGCATAACCCAGACATTAATTGGGAAAAGGGTATTCTAGCCTGATGGTCAGCATACTGTGAGGCAAACTGCTTCACTGGATGTAGTTACTGGTGATTAGAATTCATTACCAAGGAAGAAATAATAGCTGAGGATCAAGGATCTGTCCATCTCCTCAGGATAGCTAAGTTCTCAGATGAAGATGGGAATGATATCGTGATAAAGCTCCTCCTAGAATTTAAGGACCTTAGTGATATCTTGAGTCAAGAGAGGATAGAGTCCTTACCGCAGTACTCCATGTACGATCACAAGATTGAATTACAGGTGGGAACAACTCCTCTTTTTGGTCTAATCTATCTCCTCTCCAAGAAGGAACTAAAGGCACTCTGAGAGTACCTTGATGAGATGCTAGCGACTGAGAAGATCAGGAGATCAAGCTCACTGGCTGCTGCTCCTATATTATTTGTACCAAAACCAGATGGTACACTA
>ML120447.1:158106-279201 GCA_003788595.2 Choiromyces venosus 120613-1
CGAGAAGAAGACCTCGTGTGGGATACGGGAGAGTATATAGGATGCCTGTCGTAGGCCAGTCTGCCTGCCACTGTTGGATATGCTACAATGTTCTCATGGAGGTGAGTTAAGGAGAATAATCCTTCCCTCGTTGAGTTGTTGGTATTCGGGTACTGCACACCAGGAATGTGACCCCGGAGTCCCCCCACAACCCTTATGGAGACATTTTAAGACTCCACAAGTCTCGGGACATCGAGGAGAATATCAGGAGTTTCTAGATGGGTCAAACATTGGAAACCTAAAATGGTCTCACGGGTTAGTAATATCCTAGTGACGGACGGGGTTCATTCATGGAGTTACACGATCCATCCCATTGAACCCATGGTACAGTCCCATTGAGTCTGGAATACCGTCCCATTGAGTCTGGAGTACAGTCCCATTGGAATGGACAACTGGAGTCTCAGAGACCATATCCACATTCTTATCAAATGACATTCTGTTGGAGACCACCCAGTAATGTCGATAGTTTAGTCCAGACAGTTTTTTTGTTCCGTTTTACCTTAGTGGAACGGTTTTTAGTTTTCTTCATATTTACCACTAGGACCCCCCTCGTGGTCTTCATACCCCCCCGTTTCTGGAACATTTTTCGTTTCGACCATGATACTAGCGAATACTCTAGAGAGGATAATATATTTACACGTTGTCCGTTACTATCCGATTGTAATCATATGAACAAAGAAGACTACCCTTATTTATGAGTCACAACATAAATCGTGAAAATCAGAAGGATTTTGATTTAAGAACATAAGAATGAATCAGAAAGATTCTGATTCAAGAAAACGAGTGAAGGAGGAATACGATAACCCATCTATAGTAGTCCGAAGATATCTTCTGGTACCAAATATGTGTAAAACGGACAAGAACTGAAGGGGTTACTCAGGTAATACTGGAAGGGTAGTCCAGAGCCTCCCAGGTAGTCCTGGGGAGGCCTGGAAGATGTTTAAGCATCTCCAGGCAGGTGAATTGCACATAGATACAACTCATGCCCAATTGCTGTAAGATAAGTGGGGTTGTTTGAGAACTCTAAAAGTATGATTCTTATCATTGTAGGGGTACTTTTGGGGAGTTGGCTGTGGGTAGTGCCCACCAAGTCAATCACCAAGGTACCCTACTGGGGTAGCCGAGTAGACTTTCCTATCAGGCAAAAACCTGATTAGAATGAAGGAGAAGACTCAGCTTGATTGTGAGAGCTATGTCTACTAAAGGCTTGCATAGATGAAATGTAAATGGATATGAGAGTTTGTAATTGGTATATCTCCTCAGTTGCATGATAGTTTACCACTAGCATGTCAAAGATATGAAGAGTTTTTCTCCTGTGGTCGCATTTGAGATACGGAACTTGAAACACTTAATGTCAGAAGGAGATTTAATCAGAGTAGTCCAACATCTATAAAGGAATAATGTCCTTAGTGGTGTGTGTTGGTCAGCCTAGAGGAGATGGGTGTACTCATGATTAATTTAGAGTAGTGATGGGGAGAAACTGGCAGTATATGATATTCTACTTAAACTATATGTGAGTCCCACTCTACTCTGGCAATTAACTACCTCTTGAGAAACTTACTGATTGAAGCTGCAGCTTCATGATATTAAGTTTTACTGTTTTGATTCTTTTTTACTCTACTGTTGATTATCACTTTTGATCTTTGAGTCACTTCAGTGCAGTCATGAACTCTGGATCCATCTTCCCTTAGGGTGCTCCTATTACAGTATATCATTAAGCGACTTCCTCACTTAACTCTCTTGAAACTGTTGCCACAAAACCTTCCTACATTGACATATTCGAGTATGAGTCACTTGTCTGGTACAAGAAGCATCGAGTGGAAAGAATTATAGCTTCTGAAGTTGGTTTTACTGACCCTGTGGTACTGGAACATGCTACCCGAACCCTACGAGTCAACATTATTGCGGATCTACAGGGTTTCAAGTGGGAACCTGTTCTACTATTACTTGAAGCTGCTCGCATTGAAGTTCCTCAAGCATGTCAAGAATTGGTTGTTGTAGACTCAAGGGCCCTCATGCAATCCTTTTCACATAATACTGAGTTTACTGAGATGATGAGTATCGACAATCATGGTATCAGCTTTGCAGACATTACATATAAATATGTTGAACCATAAATCCTTTGGGAAATCGGTCGTCAGTTTCATGTGGCTCAGGAACAGTTACATTTCTGGAATGAGTAAAGGCAAGCGGCGTTTCATCAGGATATGGTGAAAATAGCATGGAGTTGGATGTTGGATCAAGAGGCTGCCTTTTGCGAGCATGTCCAAACTACTAATGTGCTAAACACTAGGATTGGAGCTCTAGAGAAAGCAGTCTAAGGTGGATATGCTATAGACTCTGACAATGATGCAATTATGAGAGGTACTCCTCCCCTTCTATTGGTACTTAATGAAAAACATGCACCTAACTTTGCTCTGAAGCTTCATGAAATGTTGCAGAAGGCAGAAGAAAGGCACTCACCCCTTTAGGGATACAAGAAATCAGTAACAACTGAGAAGAGCAGTTCTTTCGGGAAGCCTCACAGGCTCTATCCAACCTCCCCCCCCATGAGCATGGAGAAGTGGAGACAATAGTCCCTCTGGGGTGCTAGGTCCTATAACAAGACCCATGCTGAGGGTAGAAAGAAGGACAAGGCGGACACCAATGGTCAGAGAAGCATCAACAACTCTTTCAGGAGCTAGAAACACCCTGACCATAGCAGTTTGACCTCCCACAGGGGAAAGACCTTTTGGTAGTGTGATACTAGTCCCTACAGGATATGTACTACAGATATCAGTGCGAAATACTCCTGTAAACATTCTGCCAGCCCCAGGACCTAAACCTTCTGGTGGTGGTCCAAGGCATCTTGGAGTCCCAGGGGTTTGGGTGCAGTCACTTGTGAGTGATTGTTCCCCTGCTTGTTAGGTTGAGGGAAGTTCACTTTTCAAAAGATGCTACCACCATGTCGATGGGTGTATTAAACTACCTTGACAGATAGTTAGACACCCACTAGGATAAAACGTATCAAGAGAAAAGAGAGCTGATGTTGAAAAAACCTCTTGTAATTTCTGTAGCTCATTTGGCTACCAAGGTCTCCCACTCACACATGATACCTGTTTGGAATACCAACAGTTACAGTACAAACCTAGGCAAGCAATTGGAACTCTGAGTCAACCGGATAGTACTCACTTACCACCTCTGATACTGAACCCAGTCCCACCATCTAGAGGTGATTCCTGCTTTAGTGGACCAGGTAGTTTGGAGGAATCCTTTGATAGATATGATGTTCTGGGGGGAGGCGGAGGTAACAGACCTCCTACCAGTAGAAATGGTGCAGCTGGAGGAGATTCGGGTGGTTCCGATTCCTCTAACAGCTCAGACAATGACGCCGACTCCCTCCTCAATCTTGAGTAATTCCTTGGGTAATGTAAGTCAAACTAGAATGACTTAAAGAAGAGACACTATGACTGCAGAACTCATAAGCTGGCCAAATTCTCTCAGTTATGTAAGAAGGAGAGCAAGACAGCTTCCATGGTAAAGCCTAAGAAACCTGAGAAATTAAGTGACATTAAGGCTTTTATCAGAGATGTTAATGACTCTCTGAGGTTTCTTTGTGATGTGAAAATCAAGTTTAATTATTTCCCTGAGTCTGTCACTGAAGACATAGATAAGATTAGCTTAGTTATCCCTCTCTTGGAAGGTTCTGCCAAAAGCTGGTATATGGGCCTCTACTGTTACATAAATGAGGAGGCTGCCCAATGAAGTGGAATGCCATTTAACTCATACAACAAGTCATGTACCTGGGAAGGATTCCACTGTCATCTGGAAACCAGTTTTGGAGGACATACTGATCAGGATTGCTCTTTAGTTGAGTGGTTCTCACTGGAGAAAAAACCCGGCCAAGTAGACAAGTACTTAGATAAGGTCATTGATCTAATGACCAAACTAGGGTATAGGGATGGATGAGTAGTGAAAGACAAGGTATGTATTGGCATTACATCAGAACTGCGGACAGCTTGGGCTTAGAAGAACCCCCATGCTGACAATGTAAATGAGTACCTCGATCTCCTAGGGAAAACTGGCCATGACCTGGAAGACAATATGTACTTTAGCCGGATAGTGGTTATGGATAAAGGATCCAGTCATGATAAGAGTAAGGACAAGTATTCTTCAAAGAAGCAACAGAAGAAGGGAAAGGTTTCAGGTAAGCAGCATCCTAAACCTTCTAACTCTTTAAGCACCTGTCAGTCAAAGCTGGAAAATTCAGAGTATTCAATCGCTCATAAGAATATTCCTAGCACACACCTTGACAAGCATTGAAAGTTAGGCTAATGCACTAAATGTGGGCAATCAGGTCACTTCTGGTGCAAGTGTACCTTGGTTACTCGGGTTGTCAGATCTTCCAAGCTAGCTAAGGCACACAAGCACTCTGTGGGAGAGGTGGGCCATACATCTGGCCCCTCAAACAAAGTTATGCACATTGAGGCCCATCTTCCTGTTACTAGGAAAATTCTTGAAATCTGCAAGCCAACTCCTCAGATAATGGAGGTTGATGCAGATACTTCTGACTAGGTAAGTAACCCTTGAAAGAGAAATTAGTTAACAACTAACAATTCCCTAGGCCAACAATGGTGTACTGGGGTGATGAACTTGATGGACTGGAGATGGACAAGGTAAGTCCACCCTCCAAAGACTATGTATAGAAAGCTAAAATTGACTAGGCTCAGCGGAGTAAGGTAGTCAAGGATGGAAAAGGTTTTCTTATAGGTTTTTGGTATTAGGAGTTCTCTCTGTTATGCATCTATTAGGTTTTCTTATTATATTCTGTGTGGTTTTTCTTGGTTTGTTTGGATCTGGTTTAGTTATATTTACATCAGGCAGGACTTGATTATATACAATTGAAAGTTATTTCCAAGTTTAGCTGAGGAGGGTTTAGTACTCAAAATCATGCTAGCATGATAGTAAACAGCACTACTTACTTTGACTCATGATTTTATAACTTAACTGTTTGGAAAATACTTTAAACTTAACTGCTATTGACCTATTTTGACCCCTCTTGTATTGAAAGATGAGAGACCCCATACCCTTACTGACCTACTCATATTATTTGATTTTAGAAATGTCTAGTGAAGGAAAAACCAGAAAGTGGCAGAGACTCTCAGGTCCTCCATGACATACAAAGTATATCCAGGTAAAGGTTGGACTTGAGTGACAACTGAATGCAAAAAGGAGTAGTGCAGAAGCAGTACTACTTCGGGATAGTAGCACTATGGGAGCAGTGCTCAGTAGCAGATAGGTAAAGGACACTCAATTACCCTGTGTCTGAAGGAAGACTCCTTCCCTCATATTGGATGCAAGTAGGAACAATATCCCAGGATTAGGTCTCCATTATACGAAGGTGGTAAAAATGAAGATGGGAGACCACTCAAATAAGATGAGCTTTGAGATTGCGGAAATGCCAGAGGGCAAAATTGATGGGTATCTCCTGATGACCTGGCTCTATGAGCATAACCCAGACATTAATTGGGAAAAGGGTATTCTAGCCTGATGGTCAGCATACTGTGAGGCAAACTGCTTCACTGGATGTAGTTACTGGTGATTAGAATTCATTACCAAGGAAGAAATAATAGCTGAGGATCAAGGATCTGTCCATCTCCTCAGGATAGCTAAGTTCTCAGATGAAGATGGGAATGATATCGTGATAAAGCTCCTCCTAGAATTTAAGGACCTTAGTGATATCTTGAGTCAAGAGAGGATAGAGTCCTTACCGCAGTACTCCATGTACGATCACAAGATTGAATTACAGGTGGGAACAACTCCTCTTTTTGGTCTAATCTATCTCCTCTCCAAGAAGGAACTAAAGGCACTCTGAGAGTACCTTGATGAGATGCTAGCGACTGAGAAGATCAGGAGATCAAGCTCACTGGCTGCTGCTCCTATATTATTTGTACCAAAACCAGATGGTACACTATGGTTATGTATTGACTATAGAGGACTGAACAAGATAACCATGAAGAACCGTTATCCCCTCCTACTAATAAATGAGCTGAGGGATAGACTTGGGAAAGTGACAGTATTTATCAAGTTAGATCTGAAAAATGATTACTACTATTTGCAAATGGCAAAGGTTGAAAAGTGGAAGACTGCTTTTCATTGTCAGTATGGCTTGTATGAGTATACTGTAATGCTTTTTGGGTTATGTAATGCACCATCTACTTTCCAGAGTATGATAAATGATGTATTTAGAGGTCTATTAGATGAAGAAGTCATCGTTTATATGGACAATATCCTGATCTACTCAGAGACTATAGAGGAGCATGTTACTCTAGTTAGAAGAGTAAAAGAAAAGCTGCAAGAAACAGGCTTATGCATTAGCATCAAGAAGTCAACCTTTGATCAGAGGGAATTTGAATTCCTATGGTACAAGATATCTGATCATGGGATATCAATCACAACGGAAAAGGTGGAATTGATCAAGAACTGGTCGAGTGCAAAGAGCGTTATCAAAGTACAAAGTTTCATGGTCTTTACTAACTTCTACCAAAGATTCATCAAGGGGTTTAGCAAGATAGCAAGATAATTGACAGACCTGATGAAGAAGGACATTAAGTGGGACTGGACACAAGCCTGCATGGAGGCTTTTGAACAATTACAGGAGTTGTTCACATCCAGCCCTATTCTAGCACACTTTGACCGAAATTGGCCAACAAAGTTAGAGACCGATGCACGTGACTTTGCATTAGGTACCATTCTATCCCAGCTCTGTAAGGATGAGAAATGGCACCTGGTGGCCTATCATAGTAGGAAGTCTGTACCAGCAGAAGTGAACTATGATGTCCATGATAAGGAAATGACCGTGATTATGGTAGCATTCAAAGAATGGGATCATCTACTGAGGTCTGTCACTTATCAGATTGTTATATATACTGATCACAAGAATCTTGAATACTTTAATAGTACCAAGATACTAAATAGATAGCAACACCGCTGGGCAGAGTTCTTGCAACCATTTAATTTTAAAGTTATCTACCATGAGGGTAGGTTGAATGAGAAGGCAGATGTATTATCAAGGCATAGGGACTACCATCGGAAGGGGGGGGGTAATTCTCAACCGAACCGAGAAACAAACTTTTTCTGACGGGGTCAGTGTGTTGTAAATGAGGAATGGGACCTCTTGCAACTACAGGTGTTGCAATCTTGCCAAGGCTATGGGTTGCAATCTTCCTTTTTGCAAGCGCTTAAAAAAGCAACTAGTATAGATGACAAGTACAAGGATATATTCAAGTCAGTCATCAATGGGTAGAAAGATGTTGACACTAGTTTCTCGATAGAGAAGGACTTACTACTCTATAAAAATAGTTGGTATATACCCGAGGCTAAAGGGTTGAAGCAAACAATCATGGAGGCAGAACATGATTCCCATATTATGTGACACTTTGGGACATATAAGATAGCTGGACAAATCAAGGCAAACTTCCAATGGCCAAAGATGGATGAGCATATCATGGAGTATGTGCGTACTTATGATACATGTCCAAGGAGCAAGACAATCCAGCACAAGAAATTTGGGTTACTTGAGCCAATTGAGATACCAATAAAACCATGGAATGCAATTTCTATGGACTTCATTGTAGTATTACCAGAGTCTGAGGAGTATACAAAGATATGGGTTATTGTTGATCGATTCTCGAAGATGGCCCACTTTATACCATTGACAATGAAGGTATCTATGGAGAAGTTGGCATTAATATTCTTAAAGGGAATATGGTACCTACATGGGCTCCCAGAATCGATAATCTCCAATTGAGATAGCCGATTCACCTCTCAGTTTTGGGCAAGCTTGATGAAGCTACTACAGATCAAGCTTAATATTTTAAAAGCTTTCCAGCCAGAAACCGATGGAGAGACTGAATGGGTGAACCAGACTTTGGAACAATATCTTTGGAGCTATTGTTCATATCAGCAAGATGATTGGGTATCTTTGTTACCATTGGTAGAATATGCATATAATACTTCTACCTCGGAATCTACTAGGGCATTTCCTTTTATGATTAACTATGGATTCAACCCTTATACCAACTGATCAGGTAGAGTTTCAGATACCTAAGGGATTCATCCAAGCAGTGAGCTCTTAGTATGGAACTGTGAAGGTTCATGGCAAGAGGTCAGAGAAACCTTACAGGTGGTATAAGAAAGGTAATGGAAGTAGCATGACCAAAAAAGACTACCATCTCCAGAATACATGACAATGGAAGATGTGACTAATGGAGTTGCAAAAAAGGCCAACTGGGTAATGTTGAATTGAAAGAACATCCAGACAAAGAGGCCAATAGAGAAGTTAGATTACTGAATATTTGGCCCCGTTGTGGTTAAACGAAAGGTAGGAACTCAGGCATATGAGCTCGAACTCCTAGCTCATTGGTCAATCCACCCCATATTCAATGTTAGTCTACTGGAGCCATATTGAGATGACTCAGTAGGGAGGCCCCAGAGCGAAGTTCCGTTACCAGAATTAGTCGACAATGAACCAAGTTATGTTATTGAAGCTATCCTGGATAGTTGTTGGTATGGCGGGATTAAGATGAGTTCCCGCCACTGTTTTGTTCAATACTTAGTAGCATGGGAAGGTTATGGACTAGAGGAGAATTCATGGGAACCTTTTGAGATGCTAGAAGGAATAGCCACAGAGTCCCTAAATGATTTCCACTGAAGGTATCCATCCAAGCCACGGGGTTACCGCATAGTGGATGTACCGAAGCCAGGAAACAAGAGACAACACTAACGGTCCAGGACAGACCATAAATAAGAGGGGAGTCATGTAATGACCCACCAGATGGTATCTTACAGTAAACTATTCTTACACCCATACTGGAGACCCTGAGGTCAATGGGTAAGGGTAGTTTGGTTCACTATAGTGGACAGCTACAACCACTAGTCAGAAGTGTTCGTGAAACATGTTTTTTGTCTTACTAAACTACCTCGCCAAAAATGCCAGATCATGACTGTAAATGTGAATGGTATCACAATTACAATCATAACATACCCAAATAATTTATACTATGGTCATGACTACTTGCCCCTTTATCTTTTAATTATGGTTTACCAATCTGGATATACAAAGCACTCAGTACCAAAAAAAAAAAGAACTCCTAAAACCTCACGAAGAGAGATGTCGAATGTTGAAAAAGGCATGATTATTGCCTTTTTCTACTGCCTCTAGAATATTGCCCTTGTTGCTCAACTCATTGGCTGGCCTTGGACAACAGTTAAAAGCTTCCTTGTCCAGGCATGTGAGCACCAGTCAGTGGAAAACATCTCTTGCCCCAGTTGCACCCCTATTCTTAGCTGTCAGCAATGTTGCACCATCATTCGGGCAGTCAAATCCAACCAGAAAATGACCAGATCTGATTTCAGAGATAGATAAGCACCTAGTGTATTACATTCTACTGGTAAAGTCCCAACATTGGTACTACTCTGAGTGATAGGACATGATTGACTAATAAATAAACTTTATGTAAAATAGTAGATAGAGTAGTACTCAAAGAGGCCAATGTCAAGAAATGGCTAGCCAAATCAAGACCCAAGCTCAAGCTTGAGCATGTGGTAAAGGGATTGATATGGGCTACAGTTCATAAGAATTGGACAGTGGAGGATTTTGAAGGAGTTATTTGAACTGATGAGTGTAGTGTGGAGAAATCCAAGAATCCAAGACAGTAATGTGTTTTTAGAGAACCTGGAGAGAAGTGGCTAGCTGATTGTATCCATCCAAAGGAGAAGGATAAGGGAATTTCTCTCATAGTTTGGGGCTGCTTCTAGGGTAAGAGAAAAGGCCCTTTGGTTCCTATTACCCAAAATGTCAACAAGACCAGGTATGTTAGGCTCTTGAGAAGACATCTTTTTCCTGTTATTCATCAAATAATCTCCTTTGGTATGCAAGATATCCTCTTTCAGCAGGATAATTCTCCTATTCACAAAGTTTATAGTGTTATGGATTAGTTGGAGAGAAACTGTATTGAAGTGGAGGGACACCCCCCCTACTCCCCTGATTTAAATCCTATTGAGCATGTATGGGTTGAGCTTAAAAAGTAATTCCATGAGTAGCACCCTAGGATTGAAGATACCCCAGGAGGAAAGGAAGCTGTAAAGAGGAGATTGGCCCAGGTCTTACCCTTAGTTTGGGAGACAATTCCTGAGGACTTTTTTGAGAAGTTGTGGAAATCAATACCTAGTAGAGTGGCTGCAGTTTTGGAATCAAGGAGAGGCTATACAAAGTATTAGATAGTATCAAGGTTCTTTATTTCAAATTTCTATAATTAAATTTACAGTGGGTTGTTTGGTGGTTGGCTTACCTGTTCATTCCTTTGCGTATTCACTTGCATGCATGTGTCCTTGTTGCCATTGACTCCATAACCCTACTACACCACTACGGGCCCTACCACAGCGCAATCACAATTAATCAAATGTTTCAGATCACAAACACTTCTGACTAGTGGCTGTATGTATGCTATAAGATTGTAGCATTAAAGGCAGACTTGGGAAAGGCTTGTATAATGAGGCCTGAGTTACCCTGATGTGAGGCCTGGGTTACCCTGACATGAGGTCTGAGTTACCTTGCTATAAGGTCTGAGTTACCCTGACATGGTACCCAAGTTACCCTACCTAGCAAATAGAGGTACTTACTTGAGGTAGGGGGCGATCCTATAAGAATTGGGCACTCTGGTAAAATTCAAAGGTTACAAACTGGGTAGCCTTTAGGGGGCTATAAGAGGAGATACAGGGCTCCGAATGCCCTAGGAATTTACAGAGGTATTCCCAACACCCCCCTGCAGCCCCAGGGTAAGGACCGCATATCCTGAGATTATAGTTGTTGAGTTGCTCCCTTCCTAATAAGAGGAATTGAGTAGAGGCACTCTTGTAACACTGTAGAGGTTGTCACCATCCGTCCAACCGGATGCTGTCCATAGGATATATAAGAGGGCATAGGGTGTGCTCCAGAAGAAGGGCTATCTTCTGGTACCAAACATATGTAAAATGGACAAGTGCTGAAGGAGTTACTCATGTAATACTGGAAGGGTAGTCCAGAGCCTCCTGGGTAGTCCCAGGGAGGCCTGGAAGATGTTAAAGCATCTCCGGGCAGGTAAATCGCACATAGACGCAACTCATGCCCAATTGCTGTAAGACTATTGGTGTTGTTTGAGAACTCTAAAAGCATGATTCTTATCATAGTAGGGGTACCTTTGGGGAGTTGGCTGTGGGTGGCGCCCACCAAGCCAATCACCAAGGTACCCCACTGAAGGAGCTGAGTAGACTTTCCGATCAGGCAAAAACCTGATTAGAATGAAGTAGAAGACTCAGCTCAATCGTGAGAGCTATGTCTACTAAAGGCTTGCATAGATGAACTCCATATGGGTATGAGAGTTTGTAATTGGTATATCTCCTCAGTTGCATGATAGTTTGCCACTAGTATGTCAACAATATGAAGAGTTTTTCTCTTGCAGTTGCATCAGAGATGCAGCGCTTGAAACACTTAATGTCAGAAGGAGATTTAACCAAAGCAGGCCAACATCTGCAAAGGAATAATGTCCTTAGTGGTGTGTATTGGTCAGCCTGGAGGAGATGGGTGTGCTCATGATTAAGTTAGAGTAGTGATGGGTGGGAATTGGCATTATATGATATTCTACTTAAACTATATGCAAGTCCCACTCTACTCTAGCAATCAACTACCTCTTGAGAAACTTACTGAGTAAAGCTGCGGCTTAACAATATTAAGTTTTACTGTTTTGATTCTTCTTTACTCTACTATTGATTATCACTTTTGATCTTTGAGTCACTTCAGTGCTGTCACGAACTCATGATCCATCTTCTCTTAGGACAACCCCATTACAATAGCCTTGAATGTGTTTTCCCTATCTGGCCTGTTTAATACCTCACTCACACAGCTTAGGCTCTACAATGCCTACTCAAACATAGGACCAACTTCAGCTTTATGCACTGTTCTTCCCTCAGAGGTCTTCAAAGACCACCTCTTCCCAACACTCATAGTGGGGGACTTCAATATGCATCACCCACAATCTCACCTACTCTGTGCTATTTCCTACAATGAATATACGACTTCCTCCACCTACTTCAATCTGGCCAGCGACTATCAATTCACACTACTCAAAATCCCTGAAGTCTTCACATGCTTCCTTTTTGATGCCTCCATGTGACCAGGAGTCCTGGACCTCACTTTCACCAACTGCCACCTCCAACTCTACTTTCCCCTGTGGCATACTGACCTACCAATGACAGGGTCTGACCACCTACTGATCACCATTAACTTCTCCTCCTCCCTCCTCAAGCCTCCTCAAGCCTCCTCCCACCTCCCCTGACTGGAAAAGTACAGACTGGGAATCACTGCTTGCCACCCTCCAGTCCCTATCAATCCTCTCTTCCCTACCCAACCTAACTGACCTTGCAATGGACTCCTGGCTTTTATGCCACCTGACTGCCATCACCACCCTCCTGCACTCCTACACCCCCTCCAAGTATCTCTCAGTCCACACCATACCCTGGTAGACCACTGAACTATCCCACCTCTGACAGGTGTGCAATATAGCTACCTGCATCTACCAACATAACTACTCAGCACCCTCCCTCTCAGAGTCCAAGATTAGGTACAATGACTACTTCAAGGTGATAAGAAAGGCCAAGTCAACACACTAGAAGACCTTCCTCGCTGGTGTAATGACCTCCTCAGTCTGGGATACTAAGAGGCTTACCTCAGCCACACCATCTGACCATTTCCCCTCCTTACCAAACATCTCAACCCCTATGAAATTGAACTCTTGCCTCCTTGACTACTTCTTTCCTCCTAGACTGCCTTCCACCTCTACTGGCTCACTCAGGCCACACAATAGCTGCCCTCTCCTCCCCGAAGAAATCACCAGAGCTCTCGCCAAGTCCTCCTCCTCCTGCACCCCAGGTCCTGACTAGATCCCCTACAGCATCTGGAAAGAAGTCAACTAGACCAACCTGAACATCCTCCTCAACCTCCAATCCCCCATCCTCCTTTACAGCTACCACCCCTCACCCCTGAAGAAAGCGAATAGTGTTGTCCTCACCAAACTGAGCAAACCAGACTATTCCTCTCCAGCATCTTTCCAGATCATTGGCCTGCAAGAAACAGTGTCCAAGATATTAGAAAGAATAGTTGCTACTAATCTCTCCCTTATCGCCAGGTCTGTGAGCTTGATCAACCCCAACCAGTATGGCCTGCTCTCGAGCCTCTCCACCTTCGATGCTACAGTCTCCCTCAACCATGAAGTCCGCTCCCACCAGAGACTGGGAACCAAGGTCTCAAACCTGTTCCTTGACATCAAGGATGGCTTCAACAATATCTCCTCCTCCTCTCTCTCCCAGATTTTGACCAGGCATGTGATACCTAAGTATCTCATGTCATGGGTCTGTTCTATTCTTTCTAACTGCCAGTGCAAGCTCTTCTTCCAGGGGGCTCCTGGCATTTACTATCCTATTCAAGTTGGAGTTCCTCAGGGCTCTCCTATTTCTTCTTTATTATTTTTGGTTTATGTTTCTGGTTTGCATATTTCAATACCACATTCCATTACTTTTTCATATGTTGATGATTTTTCTATTACTATTTCTTCTCCTTCTTATAGGGGCAATATTAGGACTCTTCAGCATATTTTTTCTTTACTGTCTAACAGGGCAGTGAGGATTGGCATGTTCTTTTCTATACCAATGATGGGACTTATCCACTAGTTCGGTGAGCAGGACCAGTCAGAAGTTTCCTACTCCCCCATTGCCATCAATGGTATGGTCTTTCAACTATCCAGGGTCCTCTGATGGCTCAGCTACTCATTCACCTCCACTCTTGAAACAACCACCCACTTCCTCAGGAGACTCACCCTAGTACACGGAGCCTTCTTCACGATCTGGCAGATGTGCCCCACTGGAGTGGGCATACCTCTCCATGCCTGCTATAGGCTTCCCTCAGGCCTAATTCTCCCTATCCTCTCCTACGGGGCTGACCTATTCCAACCCATGATGGTGATCATGGATAAGATGTCTATCTTCTGGAACAAGGTCCTCTGCTGGGTCACTTATTGGTTCCACTCAACTCCTATGACTATCCTGGCCTGTGAAGCCTACTTGGCCCCACTCCCAGCTCTCCTTAAGTATAAGTGAAGAATGGTAGCCCTCAGGCCTGTATGTTCCTCTCCTACCATCAACCCGGTGGTGGCTAGACTGCCTCCAATAGTCCCCATTGTGGACTCCTCAGATACAAGGCACTTGGCGAGAGCACTCCTAGTCAGTAGGAAGACTAACTGCATACTCCTCCCCTGGGATACCTACAAAGTGTCAGCACTAACCAGAAGACACCTCCCAATTGACACCCTGTGCCACTCACTCCTCCCTCTGCTCTGCAACCTGGGCTTGTTCCGACTGGCGTCCCCCCACCTCCTCCCAGAACTACCCCCTGTGTGCCTGGAGACCAAGCCTTATAGAGAAGTAGAGGCTCAGTTCTGCACCCAACTCCTGAAGGACTGGGCCCTCCAGTCTCCTCCTCTCCCCTACTACTACTTCTTGCCATCCTTAAAGCCCCATACCTTTATAGGGCTGAACAAGTTTGTAGCCAGATGAATCGACCAAATATACACAGGGAAGAGTTACCTGGCACATCCTCTATGTCCGCTACACCTCCAGTCATTGAAATTTATTACTGGTTTGGGAACGACTCAATACCACTATGGGAAACTTCACAATCTGCCCTCCTCCTCCCCCATGTAGGGGGGGGAAGGATGGCCACTATCCATCTCCCCTTTGCCCATTGGCATCTTCATTCCCCTCCCCCTATTGTGATTCACCCTTTTGGGGATCCTATCCAATCCTCTTAACATCTTCTGATGTTGAGTACCCCTCTTTTTTCCACACCTGGGACTTTGGTTAGAGGTTCCCCATGGTCGGGAAATACAACCCTCTCCTACCCCTCCAATGAGGATCAGCTAGCACCCTACTACCCCTCTCTACTTTCCCCCATTACCTTTCTAGCTCTGGTATCCTGTCCAGTAGTGACACACTCTCTCTTATAACAAGGGACCACATGAGAAATGTGGTAATCTGCCAAGTCAGCCTCAGACACAACCTCTTCCCTATTGGGGATAGGCATCCTCTCACCTCCCCTCCCACCTCTGCTACCTTCTCCACTATCTCGAGACAGTCTTCCGAATCCTACCCTCTCCATCACCACCTCATTGCAATCATGTCTATCGCTTTTGGTCACTGCATACTGGCCTCTTGGGAATACCAGCCAGGACATCACTGGTCATGGATGCACATCTGGTTACCAATACTCGCATGCTTCTACCATCCTTCTTAATTCCGGTCCTCCATTCCAGTCTCCTTCTACCAACCTCCTCCCAAACCCTTTCATGTTGGGCACCTCCCTTGCTTGGCCCCACCTGCCTAGTGAGAACCCCAGGTTGGTTTCAGCCACCTACTCTCCTCTTCCATCAGTTTGCCTGGTTGCAGACCCTACCCCTTTTCGCTGCTGCCCTATGACTACCTTCGCAGGGCCTTCCAACCTTTCCACTCATGCCTTACAGCAGTGAACAGTTCCATTCCAACTCTCGCTTCTGCTTTACCTTGCTTAGCACCTGCAGTCACTGCTTTTGCTGTATGTGATCCAACTACACCCAACACCTAGGTCTGCCTCTACTGTCCCTCCGGTGCTGACTGCCAGATCAGCCCTGCACTACACATGTTGACCTCCATAGTGTTCCCATGGTGGCTACATTACTGTAGAGGCTTGCCTCTAACCAACCATTTCTGGGGTCCTCTGCAGAGGTTCTCCTATACTTCTTTTTATTTTAATTTTTCTTTCCTTGCTTTATATTTTTCTTAGGTTCACTTAGGGATTTCATAAGTTTCTTTCCTGTGATGATTAGTCACCATGGATGGTGCATCTGACTTTATATTGGAACGGGGATCAGGACCGAGATTTCTTTTGTGCTTGTTTTGAAATTAAGGTTTTGTTTTCATCATAGCCCTTACAGCTCCATACATGTTCTTGTACCTTAACAATGAATACATGAAATAAAAAATAAAAATAAAAAAAAAGAGTTACCTGACAGCTCACACTACCTTGGAGGACCATGAGGCCCCCACTACTTGCCCATGCTATGAGGAAGAGGATGAGACCCTAGACTATGCAATTCTCAACTGCCTACCTAAAGCCATTTTCTGACAACTCTATCTCCCTAAAGTCGAAGACATAGGCCAGGACTCACCCATCTGAGCCTCTGCTGAGCTCCTGCTTGGCTTGGCCATCTACTTTAAAGCAACAGGAACAGGCTTCCCACCCTCTATTGCGGCCCTCAGGGGCCTCACCCCTTCACCTGGATAGGACTACCATCAGCTGCCTTGCCCCCTTACTTTCCTACTATTTTAGTTAACTTTCCTTTTGTCATGAGTTTCCTAGGTTCGCTTAAGATGTTATGAATTTCATTACTAGCTAGAGTAGTCACCATTTGGGGTGCAGCATCAGGATTGACATTTTGGAGATTGGAGCTGAGAGTTTCTTATGTTCTGTGTTTGATTTATAGTTTTGTTTTTGCCATAGTCCTTATAGCTTTTTTTTTTTCTTTTTTTATATCATTTTTATATTTGTTTGAGGTACAAAATCTGCATGCAGTCTCAATGACTATGGCACCAAAAAACCTCCAGCCTGGACCCAGCTGCAGAAAGCTATAGAAAAACTATGCCCCGAAGACCTGGTTGAAAAAGCTATCCTAACAAGCAACCACCCTGTAAACTACAATGGAAATCCCACCAACATTGTGTAGTTACAAGGAAAACCAAACTCCTGACAGTGCACCTAATAAGGAAAACCAATATACTGAGACTTAAAGTAAAAACTAAACTCGACTTATGGGTACAAGCCCTAGTGAAGGTTGGATAATAGTATTCATGGGCATATAGCCTATGCTGGGGGGCCATGAGGAGATCAAGTACTGTGGTAGAGGTGTGGCAGAAGTGAGGAGGCCCAGAAACTGACCTGAACAGAGGGGGTGGATGGGGGCAGTGATGTGCCAGCTGAGTAGATGGTAGAAGGTTGCCAGCTGATGAGTAGATGGGTAGTAGTTAGGTACCAACGAGTGTAGATTCATAGCTGACCTACCATATTACGATGTCTCTCGTGTAGTCTCTTCTGATATGAGAGATAGTGTCACTACTGGAAGGGATCCCAGAGGAAGGAAGGTGTTGGGGAAGAGGGAAGGTGGCAGTAGGGTGCTAGCTGATCATCCATAAGGGGGTAGTTGAGAGGGGAGTGCTCAAAAGGTGGGAGCTACTATCGGATAATGCATGCTTGTCTGACTAGGCAGCTTGCTTTGAAAGAGGAGAGTGGAGAAATTGACTGTGGCATGTTGAAATATTTCCTCCTACTACTAACTATGTTTCCAACCATCTGTAGAAAGACTAAATGGGAAAATCTGACTGTAGCAAACACTAAGCAAGGTGAAGCAAAGGTGGGGTAAGGGAGGTTACAGACATCATGAATGGATAATAGGAGAAAAGGATCAGGTAGGACCTCCTCAAGAGGGTAGACCTGAAGAGGGAAGAGAAGAGGGGATGCCAAAATGCAAACAAGTGATGGAAAGTATGATTCCTGACCCCCCTTAGCTGGGGGGGAGGAAGTTCATGATGTTTTCTCAGTATTGAGTTATTCTCAAATAGGAAATAAATTTCAATGACCAGAGTTGTAGAGGAGATGGAGCATACATAGCTCTTGGGCTTTTTTTTTTTTCTTTTATCTGATTATTTTATTTTGTTTAAGATACATAATCCACATGAAGCCTGCAGGGTTATTGTGTAAAAAAACCTCCACCCTAGACCCAGTCCCAGAAAGCTATAGCAAAACTATGGCCTGAAGACCTGGTTGAAAAAACTATCCTAAGCAATGACCTGTAAACTACAGAAGAAATCCCACCAATGTCGTGCAGTAACTAATAAACCAAACTCCCAACAGTGTACCTAATAGAGAAAACCAATACACTAAGACCTAAAGTAAAAACTAAACTCGACTTATGGTTGTGAGCCCTAGCAAAAGTTGGATAACAATATCCATAGATGAAAGGGTCTATGCCAGGGGGCTGTGAGGAGACCAGATGCTGTGATAGGGGTGTGGCAGAAGTGAGGAGGACCAGAAACCAGCCTGAGCAGAGGGGGTGGATGGGGCACTAAGGTCCCAGCTGGGTGGCAGAAGGTTGCCAGCTAATGAGTGGATAGATGATAGTAAGGTACTAGCAAGTGTAGATCTGAAGTTGACCAACTGTATTACTGCATCTCTCATGTAGTTTCTTGTAATATGAGAGATGGTGTTACTACTGGAAGAGATCCCAGAGAGAGGTAGGCATTGGGAAAGAGGTAAAGGGGGCAGTAGGGTACTATCTGATCATCCGTGAGGGGGTAGTCAAGATGGGAGTGCTCAAATAGTAGGATATACTATTGGTTATTGGGTTTGTGTCTGACAAGGCAGCCTCCTGCGAAAGAGGAGAGTGGAGAAATCAACCATGGCCTGTTGAAATATTCTCTTGTACTGCTAATTGTGTTCTTGGCTGTCTGTAAAAAGACCAAATGAGAAACCCTGACTGTAGCAAATGCTAAGTGAGGTGAAGTAAAAGTTGGGCAAGGGAAGAAACCATCATCATGAGATGCTGGAAGAAGGGGATGAAGAGGCTCGAGAGGGTAGATTTCAAGAGAGAAGCACGGAAGAGATGCTGGAGTGCAAACAAGTGATAGAAACTAAGTCTCTTGACCCTTTCTAGGTGGGGGGGAGGAAGAAAAAGTTCGTGATGTTTTCTCGGTGTTGAGTTGTTCCCAAATAGGAAATAAATTTCAATGATTAGAGTTGTAGTGGAGACGGAGGATGCATAGCCCTTACTGCTTTTTTTTTATTTTTATTTTTTATATAATATATTCATTGTTAAGTACAAGAATCTGCATGGAGTTGTAAGGGCTATGCATACTCCATGTCTGTTACAACCACAGTCAAAGAAAAAACCACACCAAATTTTTCCCCAAGCTTTTCTCTCATTGGCTGAAAACCTTTCCTCACAGCCTTGCACTTTACCCTTCTTTTGGGTTAAAGACTTTTATCACTTTTGATGGATCCCCTGGTCTCCTCCTCTATCTCCCATAAGGGAAGGAGAAGAATAAGCCTCAAGCTCTCCCAGACCCCCAAACACCACCACAAAGCACCAGATGGACTACCATTGAAGGCGAATCCTCTTTTTCCCCTATCTTTACTCAGCCTCAGAGCCCCCCCATGCTTAAGTGACCATACAGCAATACCTCTTCCTCCCTGCCTGTCATTGAAGAACAATACCTGGCAGCCATCCTAGGCACCCCATACTTCCATAGCCTCTTTGTCAAATTTGCTGTAGAGGCAGGCCTGAAGGAACTAACCACCAACCCTGAACTCCTCGACTTCCTCAAGATGGTGGAAGCCCTACAAGCAGACTGCAGGAAATCCATCAACAGCCTCTAAGAGGAAATCGATGTCCTTAACCACAAGTTCGACAGGCTCTGAGCTCCCCCCCATCCTCAGCCTCCTACTACTATGTTGACCCCAGACCCCCACACAGCCCCAGGACCTACCCCTAGTCCAGCCAAGACACAACCTCCCCTCTCCGCTCCCACCTCAGCTACTGTTGATACTTCTTCTTAGGCGATGGTCATCATAGAGTGAAAGAAGAAGGCCCCCAGCACAACGAAGCCTACCCCAGCAGCCAAAACCACCTCTTTGGCTAGCACCCCTGCCCCTAAGAAGGGCCTCACCATGAGAGAAAGAAGACTAGTCATCAAATGCAATGGCTCTCACCTTCCCCTCACCACAATGGAGCTCTAGGACGCTATCAACAAGGCCCTCTCCTCTACCTATGTTCAGACCATCTCCCTTATAGGAGACAACGTCCCCATCACCACCATAGAATCGGTTAAGGTGAACTCACTTAACCCTAAGGCCTCCACCTTCCTCCACCTGATCCCAGGAGCCACCACCATCTACCTGGACACACTGGCCACACAACCTCTTGTCCACAGCCTCCCCACCACCCACTCTTTAGCAACTATTGCAATGGAACTCACCACCTTCAACTCAGACCTGGCCCTTACCTAGCAACAGAGATGGCTCACCTCCAATGAATCACATGCTGGCAAGACCACCTCTACTGCTGTCATCACCATTACCATCACTGGCCTTAAGGCTCCTCTCTTTGTCGGTAAGTGACTTTCAGCCTTCTCCACCACTTTCAGGACTGAGCGTTGCCTTCATTTCAATGCTTTCACTCAGTGCTCCAACTGCCACCACTTTGGACATCACAGCAACAAATGCGCTAGCCCCTCCTCATACTGCTGGTGCACCCTCCCACACTCTACTGGGGATTACCCCTGACCTACAGCAACCTGCCACCTGCGAGGCTACCCCTGCGACCACTTCACTCCAAGGTGTGTCAACTACGATGGCCTACATGAATCCCACTCTCCCACCTGCCCCACTCACCCATAGTGCCACAATTCATCTGACGAGGAGGAACTTGAGGAGGTAGCGATGGTCACCTAGTAACTTAGCTTTAGCTTTCCTGACATGCAGTCCCTGACCCAGAAGCCATGGTGGTTATCTTTCCATACTTAATGTTTTACTTAGACAGGCGTGTTTAAGAAGAATTTATTTTACTTTACTTTACTTTGTTAGTTACCAGCTGCAGTACTTGGTGAAAAGTTTTTCACAATCAACCAGGTCCCTGTGGCCCTAGGAAAAGGAGGGATATTTCTTTTGTTTTGTGGTTGCTTTATGGTTTCATTTTTGTCATAGCCCTTAAGGCTCCAT
Organism: Choiromyces venosus 120613-1; assembly: GCA_003788595.2. NCBI lineage: Eukaryota > Fungi > Ascomycota > Pezizomycetes > Pezizales > Tuberaceae > Choiromyces > Choiromyces venosus. The sequence goes on from ML120447.1 coordinate 179,018, forward strand.
ACAGATTCTTGTACCTTAACAATGAATACATGAGATAAAAATAAAAAATAAAAAAAAGCTGTAAGGGCTATGGCAAAAACAAAACTATAAACTAATAACATATAACAAAAGAAACCTCAGCCCCAATCTCCTGGTCTGATGATTCTGTTACTTGCACCCCAAATGGTGACTAATCTAGCTAGTAAAGAAATTCATAACATCTTAATCGAGCCCACAAAACCCATGATACAAGGAAAGCTAAAATGATAGGAAAGTAAAAGAAAGGGCAGCCAAGGGCAGTCCTATCCAGGATCAGGTGGTGGGCTCCAGAGGGCCAGTATGGAGGATGGGAAGCCTGTTCCAATGGATCTGATATACTTGGCCAGGATGAGCGTGAGCTGAACTGAGGCCTAGAGGGGAGAAGCTAGGCCGATGTCATTGACTTCAGGGAGATAGAGCTGTCAGAGGTCAGCCTTGGCAGGGCAGTGGAGGGTTGTGTAGTCAAAGCTTTCGTCCTCTTCCTCATAGTATGTGCAGATCTTGGGAGCATCGGGATCCTCCCAGGTGATGTGGGCTGCCAGGTGGTATGGGCTGCCAGGTAGCTCTTCCCAGTATGCATTTGGTGGATCTGGCCAGCAGCAAACTTGTCCAGGTCCATAAAAGGTTTGGGCCAGAGGGATGGCTGGTACCAGTAGTACAGGGGAGGCGGGACTGGAGGGTCCAGTTCTGGAGGAGTCAGGTGCACAGCTCTGACTTGACCACCTTGTATGGTTTGGCGTCAGGCCTAGGCAGAGGGGAAAGCTCTGGGAGGAGGTGGGGAACCGCAAGGGGCAAAGAACCCAGGGTGCAGAGAAGGGGGAGGAGGGGGTGGTACAGGATGTCAATCGGCAGGTGACTTCTGGTTGGTGCAGAGACCTTGTAGGTATTCCAGGGAAGTGGGATGCAGTTCATCTTCCTTCTGAGCAGTATAGCTCTGGTTGAGTGTCTCGTGTCAGAGGAGTCAGCAATTGGGAGGGTTGGGGGCAGTCTTGCTCCCACATAGCTCTTACTACTCCATGCAGGTTCTTGTACTTAATAATGAATATATGAAGAAGAAAAAATATATATATATATATATATAGACTGATAATGATGGAGATTAAGAAACAAGCAAGGTTGCAGCAATTAATGTAACATAGAATACTATATTCTTTAAAATTTGAATAATATATTTAGCTACAAAATTTCATTAATTTACAAGGTTGCATTCAGCCTCAAGTCATGTCAAGCTACAAAGGTATGTTGAACTACAAGATTACTATGGTGAGCTCTAAAGTTGTGTTGAGCTGACAAGTTATTTTGAGCTGGCAGGTACTCTTTAGAGTATACCAGGTTGTAGCTGTAAGCTACAACCTTGGCAGGAGTACTTTGACAGTTGTTGATGGTAGGGGTTCTTCCAGTTCCAGTTCTTGAGACTTATTGAGGGGCTTCAAGACTATAGAAAAGGATGATAGATGAACTATCACAAAAGTCTCTTTATATAATGACATGTTAGCTGTGTCAAGTAATGTTATTACCTTGGTTGTCAAATAGATTTGTCATGTTTTCCAGATCTTATGTTGTGAAGGAAGATATATTTGGTATATCTTGTTGGAGGATAGATATCTGACAAGATAGTTTTTGATAACTCAGGATTGTAATTTCATACCAGGTTTTCTAGTCTCCTCTAGTATATGGATGAAATATTTAGTCCCATATAGGCATAGATGGTTGATCACTTGTTTTTTGTTGTAGAGAAATTTATAGGACATTGATATACCTATGCATATGTATGTGAGTCAGTTCCAGAGGTAGACAGCTGTTGTGATCACTGCAGCCAATAACTGTAATGTAAAACCTATTAACATGGAGTAGACTGATATGATAATAGTCCTATTGTATGTTTCAGTGATGCTATTGGATTTATAGAGGTAAGGAGCAGTCATGTTATGAATGATTCTATGCTCTTGTAATAAAGTTAATATCTCATTATTGATATACCTGCCTCTGGTATCAGTTCCGAATCATTTTATAATAGTATTGTCCTGGGTATAACATTCATTGATGAACTGAGTAAATACTTTGATCATGTTAGATTTAGGCTTAAGGAGGTAAACCCAAGTATATCTAGTGCAGTCATCAATAAACATAATGTAATACCCTGAGTTGCCAAAGGAGGAGATTGAGAATCATCTACTTAGATTGCAGTAGATTAGCTCATAGGAGTTTTTATATCATTGTTTAGGCTCTAATATCTTAAGCATTTATTTTCTCGACTTGGAGGTAATATATGTTTCACATTGCCAGTCTTCTAGTCTCTTGAGAATAGAAAAGGTATCAGAGTGGTTGTTACTGCTGAGATATTGAGACGAGGGATATTCTAGGGCTTCATGCTACTATGAGTAAGTCATTTTGTTTGTTATCTCTTTTTCTTCTTGCACAACAAAGTCTTGTTCATCTAATTTTCCCTAGATAACCTGTGTTTTATTTTCTTGTAAAACAAACCTATCATTTCCTTTATTATATAAAGAAAACCATTTCCCTAAAGAAACAATAGTGCACCAAGAAAGCAAATTACTCAGACCTAACTTAGGAACCTAAAGAATATATAGAAGAAAAATAGAAGCCACATAACTATCAGAAGTTTTAGCTATGAGCTTGACAATTCCATAGCTACATAGTTCTATTACCAAATGATTACCAAGTTTAATAGTTCCTTTTTTTGCTTTGAAGTTTATAAGGAGGTCTAGGTTGCTTATCAGATGTGAGTTTGTAGCTACATCAGTTACATAGTTATATGGGTAAGGAGTCTAATATATTTAGTAAAGTAAAGAGGAGGTTCTACTGACTGGTTATAATGTTTCTTCCTTTCCAATCATAGCTGTATCTTCAGCTTTTGTTTCCTTCTTCTTCAGGTTGTCACTCTTGAGCTTTTGACACTCATTCTAAGTATATCCCTGTAATGACCTACTAGAATGTGTCCTACAGTAGACTATTCTTACATCTATGTTAGAAACTCTGAGGTTGACAGATAAGAATAGTGGGGTTCACTATGGTGGACTAATAGGGATACTAAAAGGTCATATTATAAAGGTGAGGCTGGCAAGGTAAGTTTGAGAAAGGCTCATGTAATAAGGCCTTAGTTACTCTGACATGAGATCCAAGTTACCCTAATATGAGGTCTGAGTTACCCTGACATGAGGTCCAAGTTACCCTGACATGGGGCTCGAGTTACCCTACCTTACATATAAAGGTATTTACTTAAGGCAGGGGACAACACTATGTGGGTTAGGAACTGTGGTAAAATCTAAAGGCTTTAAACCTGATACCAATAGGGAGGCCATAGGAGGAGCTACAGGGCTCCAAATACTCTAAGATTTTACAGAGGTATTCCTAACACTCCCTTGCAGCCCCAATGTCAGGACCGCATGTCATGAGCCTATGGTTGTTGAGTTGCTCCCTTCTGAACAAAAGGAATTGAGTGGAGGTACTCTTGTAATACTATATAAGTTGTTGCTGTCTGTCCAACTGGATGCTATCTGTAGGATATATGAGAGGGCCTAGGGTGTACTTCAGAGAAAGGTCTATCTTCTGGTATCAAATATGTGCAAGACAGGCGAGAACTGAAGGAATTACTAAGGTAATACAAGAGGGTAGCCTAGAGCCTCCCAGGTAGTCCTGGGGTGACCTGGAAGATATTGGAGCATCTCCAGGCAGGTGAAATTCACAAAGACACAACTTGTACCAAATTACTGTAAGACTATTAGGGTTTTTTGAGAACTCTAAAAGCATGATTCTTATCATGGTAGGGGTGCTTTTGAGGAGTTGGCTGTAGGTAGTGCCCACCAAGCTAATCATGAAGGTACCCTACCAGGGGAGCTGAGTAGACTTTCCTATCAGGCAAAGACCTGATGAGAATGAAGTAGAAGGTTCAGCTTAATTATGAGAGTTATGTCTACTAAAGGCTTGCACAAATGAAATGCATATGGGTATGAGAGTTTGTCAATAGTATATCTTCTCAGTTGCATGAGAGTTTGCCACTAGCATGTCAATGATATAAAGAGTTTTTCTCCTGTAGTCATATTATAGATGTAGCACACAAAACACTTCATATTAGAAAAAGATTTAGCCAGCATGGGCCAAGATCCATAAACGGATAATGTCCTTAGTGGTGTGTATTGGTCAGCCTGGGGGAGATGGGTGTGCTCATGATTAAGTTAAAGTAGTGATGGGTGGGAACTGGCAGTATATGATATTCTACAGCCCCTCCTCAGAAGTGTTTATAAAACATGTCTTGCCTTACTAAGCAACCAATACCTTGCCAAATGCCACCTCACCAAGTTGATTGTAACCATACCTACCACTGTGATAACTATCATGACTATATATCACATCCTTGATTTTAATTTAATAATTTGCTCTCTCTGAATTTCCAATAGTTAACCAATCTGGATATACATCAAAAAAAAAAAAAAAGCGAAACCTGAAGACCTCCCAAAGAGAAATGACCAATGTTGAAAAAGGCATGATCATCGGATTTTCCTACTGTCTCCGGAATATTGCCCTTGTTGCTTAAATTATTGGATGGCCATGGACAACCATTAAAAGCTTCCTTGCTCATGCATGTGAGCATTAATCAATAGATAATGTTCCCCACCCAGGTTACACACCTATTCTCAGATAGCAACAGTATTGTACAATCATCCAAGCAGCCAAATACAACTAGAAAATGAACAGATCAGATTTCAGGGATAAATATGCACTGGGTGTTTCTCTTTCTACTGGTTAGTACTCACCTGAGTGATAGGACATGATTCTCTAACAATTTAATAGTAGATAGAGTACTCAGAGAAGCCAATATCAAGAAATGGCTACCCAAATCAAGACCAAAGCTCAAGGCTGTACATATTGTGAAGAGATTAAAGTAGGCTACAGCTTATAAGGATTGGACAGCTGAGGATTTTGAGAGGGTTATCTGCAGTGATGAGTGCAGTTTGGAGAAATCCAAGGATCTAAGGCAGCAGTCAGTTTTTAGAGAACCTGGGGAGCAGTGGCTTACAGAGTGCATTCACCCCAAGGAAAATGATAAGAGTGTTTCAATTATGGTATACGGGTACTTTTGGGGTAAGAAAAAAGATCCTTTGGTTCCTATTACCCAAAATATCAACAAGACTAGGTATATTAGGCTCTTAAGAAGGTATCTTTTTCCTGTAATTCATCAAATGATTTCTTTTGGTATCAACTTGAGGATATTCTTTTTCAGCATGACAATGCTCCTATTCACAAGACTTATAATGTTATGAATTGGTTGGAGAGAAATTGTATTGAAGTGATGGAACACTCCCCTTACTCTCCTGATTTAAATCCTATTAAACATGCATGAGTTGAGCTTAAAAAGCAATTACACCAGCAGTATCCAAGGATTAGAGATATCCTAGAAGGAAAAGAAGCTGTTAAGAAGAGGCTTATACAAGTATTACCTTTGGTTTGGGAGACAATTCCTGAGGAGTTTTTTGAAAAGTTCTGGAAATCAAAGCCTAATAGAGTGGCTGCAGTATTGGAAGCAATGGGAGGTTATACAAGGTATTAGCTAGTTTTATTTATTATTTTATTACTCTAAAATATATATAGTTGATGATTGATCATTGATGGTTGATCATTGGGAGGTAGTTAAGAGGTTATCATGTGTGTGCACACCTATATTGGTTGACAACCCTACCATTGCCCCACTACATTATGGTGCAACCGCAATTAAACATGTCTCAGATCATGAATACTTCTGACGAGGGGCTGTACTTAAACTATATATGAGTCCTACTCTACTTTGGCAATCAGCTACCTCTCAAGAAACTTACTGAGTGAAGCTATGGCTTAACAATATTAAGTTTTACTATTTTGATTCTTCTTTACTCTACTGTTAATTATCACATTTTGATCCTTAAGTTAATTTAGTGCAGTTGTGAACTTGGGATCTATCTTTCCTTAGGGTACCCCCATTAAAGTATATCATTAAGCAACTTCCTTGCTTAACTCTCTTGAACTTGTTGCTACAAAACCTTCCTACATTAATATATTTGAGTATGAGTTGCTTGTCTGTTACAAGAAGCATTAGGGGGAAAGAATTATATCTTCTGAAGTTGGTTTTACTAATTCTGTAGCTGAGGAACATGTTGCCCAAACCCTACAAGCAAATATTATCACAGATCTACAGGGTTTAGAGTGAGAACCTGTACTGCTCTTACTTGAAGCTGCTCCTATTGAAGTTCCTCAGGCATGTCAAGAATTAGTTATTATGGACCCAAAGGACCTCATGCAATCCTTTTCACATAATGCTGAGTTTGTCAAGATGGTGAACATTGTCAAGGAGGGTTTCAGCTTTGCAGACTTTATACATGAATACATTGAACTGTATATCCTCCAGGAAATCAGTCATCAATTTCATGCAGTTCAGGAATAGTTATACTTCTAGAATGAGCAAAGGCAAGCAAGGTTTCATCAGGATATAGTGAGAGTAACATGGAGTTGGATATTGGATCAACAGGCTACATTTTGCCAGCATGTCCAAACTACAAATGCATTAACTACCAGGATCAGAGCTCTATAGAGAGCAATCTAAGGTAAATATACTATAGACTCTGATAACAATACAATTATGAGAGATACTCCTCCTGTTCGATTAGTACTTACTGAAAGATGTGCCCAGAACTTTACTCAGAAGCTTCATGAGATGTTGCAGAAAGTAGAAGAAAGGTTTTGCTCACCCCCTTAGGAATACAAGAAATCAGTAACAATTGGGAAGGGCAGTTCTCGCAGGAAGCATCACAGGTTTTGTTCAACCCCACCTCTCAAGCATAGAGAAGTAGAGACAATAGTCCCTCTGGGGTACTAACTTCTACAGTAGTACTGAGGCAGAGAGTAGAAAGAAGGACAAGGCAGACACCAGTAGTTGAAGAGGGATCAATAACTCTTTCATAACCCAGAAATACCATGACAGTTGCAGTTCAACCATCTACAGGGGAAAGACCTTTCAGTAGTGCGATGCCAGTTCCTATGGGGCAGGTGCTACAGATGCTGTTGTGAAATACTCCTATAGTCATTCTGTCAGCCCCAGGGCCTAAACCTTAGGGTGGTGGTCCCAGTGTTCTCAGGGTTGAAGAATCTTGGATGCAGTCACTTGCAAGTGATTGTTCCCCTGCTTGTTGGGTTGAGGGAGACTCAATTTTCACTAGATACTATCACCATGTTGACAGGTGTATTAAACTACCTTCACAGGTAGTTAGGCACCTACTGGGATAAGGTATATTGAAGGAAAATAGAGTTGAAGTTGAAAAAGCCCCATGCAATTTCTGTGACTCACTTTGCGACCAAGGTCTCCCACTCATACTGGATACTTGTTTGGAATAACAACATTTCTGGTACAAACCATGGCAAGAAATAGAGGATCTGAGTTGACCAGATAGTACTCACTTGCCTCCTCCAATACTGTACACAGTGTCACCATTTAGGGATAGTTCCCAGTTTAGTGGACTGAGTAGTTTGGAGGAGTCCTTTGATGGATATGATATTCAGGGGGGAGGCAGAGGTAACAGCCCTCCTATAGGTAGAAACACTGTGGCTGGAGGAGATCTGGGTGGTTCTAATTCCTCTAGCAGCTTAGAAAATAATACTGACTCCCTCCCTGATCTTGAGCAGTTCCTTGGGTGATGCAAGTCAAATTGGAACAATTCAAAGAAGAGACACTATGATTGCGGAACTCGTAAGCTGGTCAAATTCTTACAGTTATATAAGAAGGAAAGCAAGACAGCTTCCAAGGTAAAGCCTAAGAAACTTGAGAAATTAGGCAACGTTAATGCTTTTACTGAGGATGTTAATAATACTCTGAAGTTTCTTAGTGATGTGGAAATCAAGTTTAGTTATTTCTGTAAGTCTTTTACTGAAGCCATGGATAAGATTAGCTTAGTTATGCCTCTCTTAGAAGGTTCTACCAAAAGCTGGTGTATGGGCCTCCACTGTTATATAAATGATGAGGCCACTCAATGAAGTGGAATACTCTTAAACTTAGACAATGAACTTTATAGCTGGCAAGGATTCTGTTGTCATTTGGAGACTGATTTTGGAGGATCTGCCAATCAAGATTACTCTTTTGCTGAGTGGACCTCATTGGAGATGAAACCTGGCCAAGTAGATAAGTACTTGGATGAGGTTATTGATCTAATGACTAAACTAAGATATACAGATAGATGAGCAGTTAAAGACAAGGTGTACATTGGTATCACGTTAGAGCTGCAAATAACTTAGGCTTAGAAGAACCCCCACCCTGAGGATATTAATGAGTACCTTGATCTCCTAAGGAAAACTGGCCATGACCTGGAAGACAATACGTGCTTTAGCCAGATAGTAGTTAAGGATAAAGGATCCCATCCTAATAAGAGTGAGGACAAATATTCCTCAAAGAAGCAACAGAAGAAGGGAAAGGGTTTGGGTAAGCAGAATTTTAAACCTGCTAACTCTTTGGGCAGTCATCAGTTCAAGCCAGAAAATTCAGAGTACTCAATTGCTCATAAGAATATTCCTAGCACACTCCTTAACAAGTGTTGAAAGTTAGGTCAATGCACCAAATGTGGTCAACCAGGGTACTTCTGGCAGAAGTGTACTTTAGTTACTCTAGTTAGTTCTTCCAAGTCAGCTAAGGTATACAAGCGATCAGCAGAAGAGGTGGGCCATACATCTAGTCCCTCTAACAAAGTCAAGTACACTGAAGCCCCTCCTCCTATTACAAGGAAAATTCTGGAAGTCCACAAGTTAACTCCTCAGATAATGAAGGTTGATATGGATACTTTAGGCTAGGTAAGTAACCCTCTGAAGAGAATGTAGTTAATAACTAATCATTCTCCAGGCCAACAATAGTATCCTAGTCTGATAGAACTTAATAGACAGGAAAGTGGATAAGGTAAGTCCACCCTCTAAAGAGCATATATAGAAAGCTAATATTGATTATGCTCAACAGAGTAAGGTAGTCAAGGATGAAGGGGTTTTTCTTATGGGTTTTTGGTATCTGGGGTTCTTTCTGTTATGTATCTATTAGGTTTCTCTTATTATATTCTCTCTGGTTTTTCTTAGTTTGTTAGGATCTAGTTTGGTTGTGTTTATATCAGGCATGACTTGATTATATACAATTGAAAATTATTTTCAAGTTTACCTGAGGAGAGTTTAGTACCTGAAATCATGCTGGCATGATAGTAAACAGCTCTACCTACTTTGACACATGATTTTAAAACTCTTTTAACTTAACTGTTTGCAAACCACTTTTATAACTTAACTGATACCAACTCATTGTAGCTGCTCTTATGTTGAAAGATGAGAGAACCCATACTCTTACTTACTTACTTTATTTGATTTTAGAGATGTCTAGTAAAGGAAAACCAAGAAAGTAGCAGAGACTCTCAGGTCCCCTGTGATATACAAGGTCTATCTGAGTAAAGGTTAGACTTAAGTGGCAATTGAATGGAAGGAGGAGTAGTGCAGAAGAAGTACTACTTCTAGATAGTAGCATTATGGAAGCAGTACTCTATAGCAAATAGGTAAAGGATATTTGAATGCCCAGTATCTGAAGGAAGTCTCCTTCCCCTATATTAGATGCAAGTGAGAATAATATCTCCAGATCTGGTCTCCATTATACCAAGTTAGTGAAGATAAAGATAGAAGACCACTCAAATAGAATTAGTTGTGAGATTGTAGAAATACCAGAGGGTAAAATAGATGGGTATCTTCCAATATCTTGGCTCTGTGAGCATAACCCAGATATTGATTAGGAAAAGGATATACTGGCCTTATAGTCAGTACACTGTAAGGCAAATTGCCTGGCTGAGTATAGTTACCAGTAATTAGAGTCTATTACCAAGGAAGAAATAATGGCTGAGGATCAAGGATCTATTCATCTCTTTGGGATGGCTAAGTTCTCAGATAAAGATAGGAATGATATTACGATGAAGCTCCTCCCAGAATATAAGGACTGTAATGATATCTTTAGTGGAGAAAGGATAGAGTTATTACCCCAATATTTCAAGTATGATCAGAAGATCGAATTGCAGGCAGATATGACTCCTCCTTTTGGTCCAATCTATCTCCTCTCCAAAAAGGAACTAAAGACACTCTGTAAGTACCTTGATGAGATGCTGGATACCAGAAAGATTAAGAGATCAAGCTCACTAGCCACTGCTCCGATATTATTTGAACCAAAACTAGATAGTACATTATGGTTATGTATTGATTATAGAAGATTGAACAAGATAACCATGAAGATCCATTATCCCCTCCCATTAATGACTAAGTTGAGGGACAGACTTGGGAAATCAATGATGTTTAACAAGTTAGACCTGAAAAATGGTTATTACCTTCTACAAATGGCAAAAGGTAAAGTGTGGAAGACTGCTTTTCATTGTCAGTATAGCTTGTATGAATATACTGTGATGACCTTTGGGTTATGTAATGCACCATCTACTGTCTAGAGTATGATAAATGATATATTTAGAGGTCTATTGGAAGAAGGAGTCATTACTTATATGGACAATATCAAGATCTATTTGGAGACTATAAAAGAACATGTCACTTTGGTTAGAAGAGTAATAGAAAAACTACATGAAGTAGGCTTATGCATTAGCATCAAGAAGTCAACTTTCCATCAAAGGGAATTTGAATTCCTAGCGTATAAGATATTCAATTGTGGAATATCAATGACAATGGAAAACATAGAATCGATCAAGAACTGATTGAGTCCAAAAAGTTTCGTTGAAGTATAAAGCTTTATAGACTTTGCTAACTTCTACTGAAGGTTTATCAAAGCATTTGGCAAGATAGTGAGACCATTAACAGATCTGATGAAGAAGGATGTCAAATGGGACTGGACACCTGCCTGCATGGAGGCTTTTGAACAATTAAAGAAGTTATTCATGTCCAGGCCTATTCTAGCATATTTTGACCTGAAGTGGCCAACAAAGTTTGAGACCAATACAAGTAACTTTGCATTAGGTGTCATTCTATTTCAGCTCTATGAGGATGAGAAATAGTACTCAGTGGCCTATTATAGTTGGAAGTTTATACCAGCAGAGGTGAACTATGATGTCCATAATCAGGAAATGACTACAACTGTGGTGGCATTCAAAGAATGGGATAATTTACTGAGGTCTATTACTGATCAGATTGTTATATATACTGATCATAAGAATCTTGAGTACTTCAATAGTACTAGGATACTAAATAGACGGCAATACTACTGAGTGGAGTTCTTACAACTGTTCAACTTTAAGGTTATCTACTATGAAGGTAGGTTGAATGAGAAGGTGGGTGCATTGAGAAGGCATAGGCACTACCACCTTGAATGGAAGGTTAATTCTCAATCAAACCTCAAAACAACTGTTTTCCAACCTGGTCAATAGGTTGTAAATAAGGAGCAGGACATCTTGCAACCACAGGTGCTGCAATCTTGTCAAGACTACTGGTTGCAATCTTCCTTTTTGGAAGTACTTAAGAAGGCAACTCGTATGGATGACAAGTAAATGAGTACATTCAAGTCAGTCATCAATGGGTAGAAAGATATTGAGCCTAGTTTTTTGGTAGAGAAGGACTTGCTACTGTATAAGAATAGGTAGTATTGTAACAAACCACCACTTCTTGACACAGTAGAGAATGTTTACTCAGTCATCCTTGATATTACTAGGTCAGGCCTCAGATGTCTCAATCAAGCAATACTTGGAGTAGAATGATATAACTGTTCATAGGTTCAGCCAATCATCAATTAGAGCCTTCTTTTCACCCTTCAAGATATAGGTTGGATATATATGGGACTATAATATATGAACTAAGTAGTAGCTTATATGTATAAGTGATTGCACAAGGAAACTAAACAATATAAAAGTCTCAGGTTTTATATATCCATCACCAGCCTCCTGATTATTCAACATATACATAATCCAACATTTCCCAGCAATCATCCCAACCTCCTGAATTCCCCTGTAGAAATATCATTAATATGATGACTAATACAAATACCAAGTAACATAATCATACTTAGGGAAATCCTCTTGCCTACTGCCATTAATCTGATTGTCATAACAACTCTAACATATAATGTAATCATATAACAAATGAAACTATATCACAAAGGAAACCTATTCCTCCACTTCTTTCAGAATGCTGAAGAGTCATCGAGACGAGTAGGTCTGTAGCTGCACATATTCATATATCATCTGGTTGAGCTCTAGAGCAATCTTGGTGGAGATATGATTTATCTCAGCTTTGCATAGATATATGTGAAAAGTATGACTACTAGTGTGGACACTAGCATGTAGTATGTGAAAATAATGATCTGTGACAGGTATATACCTGAGGCTAAAGGGTTAAAGCAAACAATCATAGAGGCAGAGCATGATTCCTATATTATGGGATACTTTGGAATATACAAGACAGTTGGACAAATTAAGGTAAACTTCTATTGGCCAAAGATGGATGAGCATATCATGGAGTATATATGCACTTGCAATACATGTCAGAGGAGCAAGAGAGTCCAGCATAAGAAATTTGGGTTACTTGAACCAATTGAGGTACCAATGAGACCATGGAATGAAATTACTATAGACTTCATTATGGCATTATGAGAGTTTGAGGGGTATACAAAGATATGGGTTATTGTTGATTGATTCTAGAAAATAGCCCACTTCATACTATTGACAATAGAGGTATCTATAGAAAAGTTGGCATTAATATTCCTGAAGGAGATATGATACCTACATGGGCTGCCGAAATTGATAATCTCAGACTGAGATAGCCAATTTACCTCTAAGCTTTGAGCAAGCTTGATGAAGCTACTATAGATCAAGCTTAATATATCAATAGTTTTTCACCCAGAAACTGATGGGTAGACTGAATGGGTGAACCAGACTTTGGAACAATATCTTTGGAGTTATTGCTCATATCAGCAAGATGATTGGGAATCTTTGTTCCTATTAGTAGAGTATGGGTATAATACTTCTACCTCAGAATCTACTACAGTGTCTCCTTTTGAGATTAACTATAGATTTAACTCTTATACTAACTGGTCAAGCATAGTTCCAGATAGCTAAGGGATTCATACGAGTAGTGAGCTCTTGGTACAAAACTAGGAAGGTTCAAGTTCATGGAAAGAAGTCAGAGAAACCTTACAAGGAGTACATGAAAGGAAATGGAAATCACATAGCCAAAAAGAGTTACCATCTCCAGAATATGTAACAATGGAGGATATAACTAATGGAATTGCCAAAAAGGCTGACTGAGTAATATTGAATAGAAAAAACATCCACACTAAGAGGCCATTAGAGAGGTTGGACTACTGAATATTTGGTCCATTTGTGGTTAAACAAAAGGTAGTGTCCTGGGCATATGTGCTTGAACTCCTAACTCATTAGTCAATCTACCCCATATTCAATATCAGTCTACTGGAGCCATATTGAGATGACTCAGTAGGAAGACCCCAGAGGGAGGTTCCATTACTAGAGATAGTTGACAATAAGGCAAGTTATGTTGTTGAGTTTATCCTGGATAGTTATTGGTATGGTGGAGTAAAGATGAGTTCCTGCTACCTATTTGTCCAATACTTGGTAGTATGGGAAGGTTATAGACTAGAGGAGAATTCATGGGAACCTTTTGAGATGCCAGAAAGAACAGTCACAAAGGCCATAAATGATTTTCACAGGAGGTATTCATCCAAGCCCAGAGATCACCACATAGTTGATGTACCAAAACCTGGAAATAAAAGATGTTGCTAATAGTCTGGGATGGACTTTAGAGAATAGGGGAGTCATGTAATAACCCATCAGAAGGTGTCTTACAGTAGATTATTCTTACACCTATGCTGGAAACCCTGAGGTTGATGGGTAAGGATAGTAGGGTTCACTATGGTGGACTGATAGGGATACTCAAAAGTCATAGTATTAAAAGCAAGGCTGGCAAGGCAAGCCCAGGAAAGGCTTGTAAAATGAGGCCTGAGTTACCCTGACATGAGGTGTAAGTTACCCTGACATGAGGACCAAGTTACCCTGACATGGGGCTCAAGTTACCCTACCTTATATACAAAGGTATTTACTTAAGGCAGGGGACAATGCTATATAGGTTGGACACTGTGGTAAAATCTGAAGTCTCTAAATCTGGTACCTATGGGGGAGCCATAGGAGGAGCTACAGGGCTCCGAATACTCTAAGATTTTACAGAGATATTTCTAACACCCCCCTACGGCTCCAGAGTAAGGACTGCATATCATGAGCCTATAGTTGTTGAGTTGCTCCCTTCCTAACAAAAGGAATAAAGTAGAGGCACTCTTGTAACACCACATAAGTTGTCACTATCTATCCAACCAGATGCTATCTATAGGATATATGAGAGGACATAAGGTGTGCTCCAGAAGAAGGGCTTTCTTCTGGTACCAAATATGTGCAAAATAGACAAGAACTGAAGGGACTACTAAGGTAATATTGGAGGGGTAGTCCAGAGCCTCATGTGTAGTCCTGAGGTAGCCTGAAAGATATTGGAGTATCTCTGGGTAGGTGAAATGCATAAAGACACAACTTATGCCAAATTACTGTAAGACTATTGTGGTTGTTTGAGAACTGTAAAAGCATGATTCTTATCATGGTAGGGGTACTCTTGGGGAGTTGATTGTAGGTAGCACCCACCAAGCTAATCACTAAGGTACCCTACCAAGGGAGCCAAGTAAACTTTCCTATCAGATGAAGGTATGACAAGAATGAAGTTGAAGGTTCAACTCAATCGTGAAAGCCATATCTACTAAAGGTTTACATAGACAAAATGCATATGGGTATGAGTGTTCATCAATGGTATATCTTCTCAGTTGCATGATAGTTTGCCACTAGTATGTCAACAATATGAAGGGTTTTTCTCCTACGGTCACATTAAAGATGCAGTGCTTGAAATACTTCATGTCAGAAGGAGATTTAACCAGAGTGAGTCAACATCCACAAAGGAATAATATCCTTCGTGGTGTGTATTGGTCAGCATCAAGGGAGACAGGTATGTTCATGATTAAGTTAGAGTAGTAATGAGTGAGAACTGGCAGTATATGATATTCTACTTAAACTATATATGAGTCCCACTCTACTCCAGCAATCAACTACCTCTTGAGAAACTTACTGAGTGAAGCTGCAACTTAACGATATTAAGTTTTACTGTTTTGATTCTTCGTACTCTACTGTTGATTATTGCATTTTGATCCTTGAGTCACTTTAGTGCGGTCACGAACTTGTGATCCATCTTCACTTAGAGTGCTCCCATTATACAAGTAACATATTGAGTTGGTATGAGAAGTACCTACTATTTATACACCTAACACCTTAACATAACCTCTATACTACACAGTAGAAATCCTTTCTCCTGGACTGCTGAGAGAGTAGAGAAAATTTTGTGCTACCAAGCCTATGGCCTGACACAGAGGTTAATAAGCAACATTTATTAATTACTACAACTTCACAGATGTGCAAACTTGAGACCATATCTAAGGGGGTGTTTGGCATACCACAATTTTGATCTGAAATCAAGCTTTGAGATCAGATGATGGCTTCAAATCAGGTGGTGTTTGGCATGCCCATTTTGTATACTGATTTCAGATCAGATTATAATTGTGATTGAAATGAAAATTTGGGGTTCAACAAGGTGACATCTTTTAGTACTGAAAAACCTAGTATTAATGTGTATAATTGTTGAATGTGACTTCCTTTTTAAAATTTAATGTGGTTTAATGTTGTTAGTCATCAAAATCAGATGAAAAACAAGAACCAAATCATGTCATGTTTGGCAAAGCCACACTCCAATCACTGAAGAATACTGAGGCAGTACCTTAGTCACCTCCATCTTAGATATGACCTTAGCAGCACAAAATTTTCCACTGTCTCAGTGCTCCAGGAGTGTTAGGCATATGGAAAAAAGGGCCAAAGTTACCCAGCCTTTACACAGGATTATTTCTACCATACCCCAGCAGCCCCCATGTAGGGACCGGGTGTCATCACGGTATTGCGTCCAAATTGCGTCCCGACACGTTATCCACAATATATGGCACCTTCAGCATAACACCATATACATCGTCGCCGTCCGTTCGACAAAATGCTGTCTGTAGGATATATGAGAGGGCACCGTTGTTGACTCATGGGAAGTGACTCGGAGGAATTTGGTTAAGTTTTGAGCAAGCTATTACTTTGTACATTAGCAGTTAAATATTATGGCTGATAAGTAATGGGACAATTGGGGAAGAAACCTTAGTGACCAAATATCATGAGCCTATGGCACCGATGGGTAGCCATAGAGCCAAGCCTCTTGCTTTGAAAGAAGCAGTGCCCCAAGAGGGCCTACTCGAGAATCGGTATGAGAGGTTTTCGCTGGATAAGCTATTGGCTCGATCCACAGCAAAAAACCCTATATATCCGATGGGCCTTGTGATGCATCAAAATGCAACACAATGGCTATGCTTATTCATTAAAGCTGATCACTTTATGTTTTGAGGCAGAACGATTGGTATAGTTGCCATTAGGGTGGCATATTCAAATTAAGTTCATATAGTGGAGAGATCGAAGACTACCTACTGGAGGAGTGTTCACACCCCCCAGAAATAATAGGAGTTTGAAGAGATCAAAGCTAAGCAAGGCAAATATTCTCAGGTTCAAGAGTGTTTGCACTTAGGAAAATTAAGAGGTTTTCGAAGGAGGTATTTAGATAGTATGGGAGTTGATTGTAGCCTGCGATAACCCAGATGCGGAATATAAATATCGAGGTACTCCCAGCTATTAGAGAATCAAGCAATGGAAAAGAGATCTTATTAATATATTTATTAACTTACTCTTGAAAAAACCTTATTACACTTATTCTTTCCCAACCATTGGAAAATATGAGCCTACCTTAATGATCTTCATTTTATCTTACCTTACCTTATTTCAAGAAGCTTAAGGCATAGACCTACTGGCCCTATCTACGGTTAGACTACCCCGTAACAAGGAGATACCTTAAATACATATCTTATTTCTTAAGGCAGGGTAACTCAAACACTCTGTCAGAGTAACTTGACTTACATGTCTATGTAACTATATTTAAGGTTATATGGGCTCACATGCCATTCACTTATTATTCCTAAGAGACTGTCTACTGGAATATTACAATCATATAGTATTTGGTTATATTTGTTATAGTACCTATGACTATCCTTACATATTGACCTCCTGGTCTCCAGTATAAGTGTAAGAATAGTCCATTGTATGATATTATGTTTGGTCATTACACAAATATTTATATCTATTAAAATTTCATCTTTAAACTAAAGGATACATTCTAGATGTTATTTAATATAAATTCATATTCTAGCAACAAACTAATTTTTTTTTGCTGATGTAGTTCAATTATCAAGATTTTAAGTGTTGTTATAATTAACTATCAGTTACTCTTGCATAGGCTATAACAGTCTGTAACTCATAGGAGTTAATACTAAATTAGAATGTTATGGAGTGGGGGAAGGAGATGGTGAATGAAATTACTTTTTGTTGTCATTAGCCATGACCAATGTATTCTAAATTTGGCTTTTTTAAGAACCATATCATATAACAGGGTCAATAAATCCTAGGAAGGTCAGAACATGAGTGAGAGATTAGCTGAAGAATTTAGACTCAATGGGTTACATTGGTTAAAATAGTTTCTTCCATTATTTCTTTCTAAATTATGTCTTTTTTAGGTAATCTTAGTTTTAATAAAACTGTGATTCAGATTTCTTTTCTAGAGACACATATTGGAATTACAATGATAATGGAACTGTCCCATGTATGATGCATCTCTTTTGCCCATTCACGACTTTTTCTTAGGCAGACCTCGTTGTTTACTACCGTAAAATCTGGTCGTTAATGAACTGGCTTGGACTAGGACTCTCCAGAACCTCCAGTACTAAGAAAACCAAGCTTTTGGGAATTTTTGAAAAGAAGAGATATTTAGCCTATCATCAATTTCAGAAACTTCATCGATTGCAAACTGTCCTAGTCCAGGCCAGTTCATTAAGGATCAGATTTTACAGTTACGGTAAGTTGCATTAGCCAGAGTAATATCGGATGACGCTGCATGATGATTGAAACAGCTTCCTTCTCATTAGTTTATACCAGCGGGAAGGGTATCAGTAGATTATCCTATCTTTATGTAATGTATACAGTCTTCCTTTCTGCAAAATATAACATGGCAGAGGGGAACAACCAACAGCTACCAAATTCGACGTTTGCCACCCAATTTTTGGTTTATTAGAGCCTTTGCGCACCAAGCTCGAAAGATGCTTTGCAAAGGGCACTAGTTAGTCAGACTCTTAGTAGGTGTAGCAACTGCACTGTCTTCCTGACTTCAACTGACAAGTTTAGCCATTAGACTACATCACTTAAAGACCGGCCTTTGAAGCCTAGCAACCCCTTCCCGAAGTCCTCGTAACTACGAGTCCCTTTTTCCAAGTCCTTCGAAGTCCTCCTGCGCAAAGGCTCTATTGTTCGCCGTCCCCCTCTGTTCGTTGCCCCCTCCCATATGTTATGCACTACCTCTAATTTTTTTTTTTTTCCGATATCAAAGCCACCGTTTTACATCGTATCTTCCTAAGGAAAAATCAAAATGTCAACTGAAAACTCGCTCTATTCCCAAGGCTTTAATTTTGGTAGCTTCATACAGAAAGGAGTTGACCCGCGCACCGGTCAATATACATGCGCTATCACTGTTTATGACGCACCAGCACAGGCACGAAATTGCCCTACTCTCAAACTGTCTGTCAACTACAATCCTTTAAACCCAAGGGATATTGGTTTAGGCAAAGGATGGTCATTCAACCTCTCTTCTTATCAACATCGTCGACCAGCATCGAAAAAGTCCCTCTCTATCTCCACTGGCGACCATTATCTAGTCACAGAAACATCGAGCGTTCTAGCCGTGAACGACCAAAAACTGAAAAGCTTCCAATTCAAGAAATATGGGCAGAAAGATTACCAGATTATTCACAAATCCGGGCAAATTGAGGTCTTATCCAATGCCAACGATACCTACAACACAACCGTCCCTATCGAGCTATACGCCGCAAATGGTCGCTCGCTCGGGTTGCTATGGACGAAATCTGGTGAACAACCACGGCTCAGCAAAATCCAAGAGGGTTCTCAAGATTTGCTTGAAATCAAGTACACGGGCGGCCAGGTCGACATCATCCGTGCCCCTAACACCACTGAAGTCAGTACATTCACTCTCGTACGGAAAAACGACCGATTGGTTGAACTTAAGCTTCCCCTGGAAGATGGCACACAACCATCCTGGAAGTTTGTCTATGAGACCTTCGACCAGATTACCTGCCTGTCCCGTGTCACTAGCCCTTCCGGTCTTCTAGAGGAAGTGAACCATAAACGGGAGGGCCACCGATTGCCCAATCGGGCTCCTTATAAGACAATACCCTATGTCATTTCGCATATCATCCGACCGGACAGTCAACAACCTCCTGTCAAAACCCTTTATAGTTACTCTGATCATAATTTCTTGGCCTACAACGCTGGCCACGACTGGAATGACGGCGACGACAACCTGTATCGCGCGCGAGCAGATTACCAATATACATCAACTGTTAAGGTGGAAACTGGTCCACAAACCAAATATACCTACAATAAATTCCATCTGATTGTCGGTACTGAGCAACAACAAGGCACAAAGCAAGTCGTCCATACCATCACCTACTATGCATTAACACACACGGCCTTCAAAGATCAACCTGCGCAATATCAACTTCCTAAAACCGTCCAAATAACCTATCTGGATACGATCAGTCAGGCATCTCGTACTGAAACGATTCAGCATGTCTTTGATGAGTGGGGGAATCCCACTCAAGAAATCCAAGCGAATGGCATCCAGACAGATCGCATTTATTATCTGGCCGCTGGTGAAAAGAATACGGGCACAGGCGAGGTGTATTGCCCGGCTGATCCACATGGGTTTCGGCGGTATCTGAAAACAGAAACGGTGACACCTGCAGCCACCGCATACACGACACCAACTCAGAGCAAGCAATATACCTATCGTGAATTACCCACGGCAACCGGTGCAGGTACAAGCTATTTCATAGCCGCTCAGGAACTACAGACTCTGCAAGACACTCAACGCCTCTCTAGCATAGAGTATACCTACATCAATCAGCCAGCTGCTAGGGATCATGGTCGCTTCCGGCAACAAATCACGCGTTTATTCGGACAGAATCCCATGACACGCAATTGGACCTATGATTACCCTGCCAATACCGACCAATTGACGGAAACCACCCAGATCAAAACCTTCGATAGCTATACCGTACAAGATGAAACGGGCTATTCCCTATCTTCCGGATTGACTCGTACCCATAAGGATCAAACAGGTGTTCAAGCCCGCTTCCAGTATGATACGATCGGCCGGCTGCTCAAAAGGACGGTCTCTCCGGATACTCCTTATGAAGCAGTGCGGCAGCACGAGTACGCTATCTTGACGGGAGAAGCCGGATACTGCATAACGGTGACTGACGCCAAGTGCGTGCAAACACGCTACATCACTGACGGCTTGGGAAGAGTGCGCCGGGTTGAGAAGCAGGACGATGATGGTCAATGGAATGCAGTAAAGGCTTATAGTGGGACCTTCCGCGTTGTTGGGGAACGCAACTATAACGCGCTAGGCCAATGCATAGAAGCAGTTGAAATTGACTGGCTGAGAACGAACGGGAAACCAACCGAACAACGCAACAGCCAACGCTTGGAATATGATGATTGGGCTCAACTCTGTAAGGCGACCAACAGCAGCGGTATTGTTACTTCGTCACTCACGAATCCAATCGATTTGACACACACGGAAGGCGTTGAGGGCGAAGGTAAAACGAAGACTCAATTCAATCTTTTCGGTGCTTCTACCCAGATGGCGCTACTCAAGAGAGACGGCACACTCTGTAGCAAGGTCGAGTATTTCTACGATGGCTTGGGCCGCCTAGTCAAACAAGAAGATAATTTAGGTCGCATAACGGAGTACCGAATCGACTTCTTCGGCCGTGTTATTCAAACCACTTGGCCCAATGACCGCACTATCAATACCCAGTATGCGATCCAGAGCGCAGCCTCTTTACCCGTGTCAATGAAGATCGAGGACTACTCCATAGGTGAGCAGGCCTTTGATGGGTTAAGTCGCCTTACGAGCAGAAAAGTCGGCGTCCACACTACTACCCAATCCTATCCAGGGAGTGCGCCTAAACCCACTCAGATAACAATGCCCAAAGGAGACCAATACCACCTCACCTATGAGCGCGCTTTGGGTTATTCGCTCACGAACCTAACGAGCAGCGACAATGCAAACAGCTATCAGTACGACACTCAGACGGCGGCTATCTCACAGTCTAAGAATGACTACAGTACGCAGGACTTGCAGTATTTGCCTTCCGGCTTAGTAGCACGAGAAAGTATCCAGATCAAAGAAGGCACGGCGCTTTCTGCGCAATCTAGTTATTCGATGGCCGGAAAGCTACAATGCTACACGGATGTACACGGACAAAAACATGAAATCCAATATGATGGTTTCGGTAGACCTCAACATTTGGTACAAGGGAAGTTGAAGGTCACATTCGCCTATGACAAGACCGGCCGCCTGTCTGAGGGCTGTGTGCAGGATGAAGAAAACAATCAAAGTTTAACCACTCTTCTAAGCTACGATGATTTCAGCCGAGAGATCGAACGTACCATCCTCAAAGGGGAAGAAACGCTGTACCGGTTGAGCCAGACGTACGGTAAAACGAGTCTTGTCACTACCCGCCATCTGGAGGATGGTAAAGGCAATCTATTACGACATGAAAGCTTTCAATATGACAGCCTTAACCATTTGATTGACTACCAATGTCAAGGTAGTCAACCTCCAATTGATGAGCAAGGAAACCAACTTCAAAACCAGCATTTCAGTTTCGATAATTTGGACAATCTTGTTCAGGTTTCAACCACCTTTCAGGATCAAAGTGAAAACATTACGCAGTATTTTTATACCATTGAAGACCCTACTCAACTCATTCGTATTACCAACAAACACCCGGATTATCCTCCCAAAATCGATTTCGCCTACGATGGCAACGGCTGCTTAACCCGAGATGAGCAGGGGCGCACACTGGAATACGATGCTATGAATCGCTTAAGCACTGTACGGGATGCTGGAAACCAGATCTTGAGCCAGTACCACTATGATGCCAGCGGCAAGCTGGTTTGTCAGATGGTACCGGAAAAGCCGGACACGCATCTTTATTACCAAGGAGACACCCTCATTGCTGTGACTATGGGAGATTGTAAGGTCAGTTATGCATCCGATGGGCAAGTGTATTGGGGGCAAACCCTGCGACAGGATGGACAGACTCAAATCCAACTCTGGGCTTCAGACAATCATCAATCAATTTTAACCTGGCTCGATGCCCAACCCGACACAATCCACCATCAACGGTATACGCCGTATGGATTTAGTGCAGCAGGCTCTTCTATAGGCTTCAATGGACAATGGCGAGATCCTGTCACCGGTTGGTACCATCTTGGTAATGGCTACCGCGTCTACAATCCGGTACCGATGCGCTTCCATACCCCCGATAGCTGGACCCCATTCACTTCCGGGGAGATAAATGCCTACGCCTACTGTTTAGGTGATCCGATCAACCGTGTCGACCCCACCGGCCACTTGAGTATCTTCGGTATCGAGTTCACCGGGAGAGATCTGACCATTATGGGGGTTGGTTTAGGGGTGGGCATTGCGGTGGGGATACTCACGGGCGGCGCCGGTTTTGCAATTGCGGCTGGTGTGGATATTGTGGCCGGTGTCGCTTCAGATGTGGCAACGAGGGCCATTTATGACTTAGCGAGTGGTAAAAGTCCGACCTGGGAAAGCGTCGGGAATGATGCGTTATATGGAGCTATTGGGGGGGTGAGCAGAGTCCTGGCGGGGGGGATAAAAGCCGCTGCACACGGCATGAGTAAAGCGTTGGGTCGATCTGCCTCCATCGCCATTACAGGAGCAGAAAGCGGATCGGGGCGGGGCATGAGGAGCTTGGCTTTTGAGGGGTTTAGAGGAGAAATTCTTGAAACCGGACACTTTGAGGATATTGCTTACTTTAACTCGTTGGAAGGCCGATTGGGGAATGAAGGATTTCTGATACATGGTGATCTACGTGGTATGTTGTTAGGACTGAATCGTCAAAGGCGTCAACTTCTTCCGAGCAGAGCATCTTACGTTGCGAGATACACCATACAGCCAGCTCTAAGAGATGCCGAAGCAAGGTACCCTGAATTAGCCGCTATCCCTTTACACCAACGTACTTTCACATTGCTTTCGTGCTATGGCGCAGAAGCCGGATCCGGTGCTGGACAACGAGTCGCTGACATAATTGGCCGGCCTACCACAGCCTTTTTTGGTAGATTAGACCCGCCGCCGGGGATCTAAGCACACACAGTTTTCAATAGACTAGAGATCGAAGGTGGATTTAACGACATATATGGCCCGGTGAGGAGCACTACATTCTACCCTCTAGAACCAGTGGAGATTGGTTGGATCTTAGAGTCAGAAGCAGTGCAGGTGGATCTCATTTCTTGTGGATAAAATTCAGCGACGATTAATTCAGATAGCTTACAAACCTCCATTCTCTTCCTCGAGTATGCACGTTAAATATAAAGTATTTCTAAATAGCAACGGGCATATTCAATTCTGTTATTGTAAGGACTTCTCCCAAGTGTTCGACTTTGTAGTAAGGCAGTGGCCAGTCTCATTCAAAGTGAAGTAATATAAGCAATTGTGAAAAAATCTCTATACCTTATTACCGTAAAACTTACCAATAGTGATTAATTTAAGTAATTAAATGAAATGCCTCTTATCTTTACGATGTTATCCGGAGTTCTGCCAGTGGAGATGTCACTTATCCACCCATTCGATCGCTTGAGATTCGTAGATGCGAGTGATCGAGTGGGATGACAGCCCTCGTGGAATGGATAGAGTCCATCCTATCTGGACTCTCATGTACAAGTTACTGGCATGTAGAACCCGAACACAGGGATTAAGATTTGGATGGCAAATTGTCTGTGCGCATCTGAGCGCCCATACTAAATTCGAACCCAAACGTCCGAGTTCTTCATGCCAATAACCTGTAACTCGTTTGTGCCTCGCTTCGTCCTGGAATTGGTGGTTCGCTTCGCTCGGCCCCTCTGCTACCGGTAACATCCGACACCCGGCACTTTGCCAATCTTACACTAGCATGCGCCCCCCCACAAACAGCGTTAGGCAACCGCCAACATCGCGCCTATGTTAGAATTTGGGCGCTTGTGGTGAGGATGGCGTCTAGGAGAGAGAAGGGAAAGATGAAAGGATGCTCTTTTCGGGCCCGGGAAGGAGCCCAAAAGGGAGGAATGTTCCCGTTTCCGGATGCATTTTGTGTGTAACTGTCTCATTTTTTTTTTTGTTAAGTCCGTAGATTTATTCGTAAAATACAGGAAAGTCCTAGCAAGTACCTTAAGGTATGGCCTAAA
Source organism: Choiromyces venosus 120613-1 (assembly GCA_003788595.2). Lineage (NCBI taxonomy): Eukaryota > Fungi > Ascomycota > Pezizomycetes > Pezizales > Tuberaceae > Choiromyces > Choiromyces venosus. The sequence continues at coordinate 203,587 of ML120447.1, forward strand.
AAACCCTCTCAAAATAATAAAAGAAACTTCACTTATCACCCCCTAAATAAAACAAATAAACAATAAAAATCAATAACATTCATCCTTAGCCCAAAGGCTGAAATCATTAAGAACCCAAATTGGAACCTCTTGTAAAAGGAAAACCCCCAAGCTTTACCAGAAAATTTACCAAATTCTTTACAATAAACAATGAAAATTTCTTAATCAAAACCTTCCCTGCTTCATTATCCTTCCATAGGGCAGAATCTGGCCCTATGTTGAAACCCTCTAGATCTAACCCTTCCCTCTGTTCTGTCAGGTCAGGGTAGTCTATTACTATATATTGGAAAGTCTGGTCAGCCAGCATTCTACAATGATCATACTTGAAGTCTCAGTCTTGACTGGGCCAATCTAATTGTGTATTTAAGTAGTTTTTTATTTACTCTTATTTGGTGTATTTGGCCTACCTAGAATTTGAAAGGTACTATAAAGTTCTAACACTTCTAGAAAAGTGGTCTGTATAGATAATAGAGGAGTAGATGTGATCTATCCACTCCTGGTGTATCAACTTTCTCACTTTCTCCTTTACATGTATCTAGCTTTATGTACTTTGCTCTGCAATAGGGGGCAGTTTACAAGGATTTTCATAAAATGGGCATGACTTGAATATTGTCACTGCTCATGTCCCTATGTGATTGATAAAGAGGCATCTTTAGACCCTTGACTCAGATGTAGAGCTACAGATTTTCTACAATGTACTTCTCAAGTTCATAAATACTTGTCTCTTGTTCATTGCCAACCTAAAGTCTCACATGATGGGGTACCCTCTAGAAGTATTGCAGTCACTATATTGTTTTCAAGTGGTGCTGTAGTGATCTGTACTATCATCATAAGGAAAACTTATTTGATGTATAACTCTATTAGGTCTAAGCATGCCTCTGCCAAAAGGGTTGGTGGATTTGTCATAAAAAAAATATTGGTGATCTACCTTGCTACTAAGTTCTGAAACATTTGCATCTTCTTATTCATCATCACTGTCAACACTAGTATCTTAGCTCTGTACAGTAATATGGGTAATATGATATGCTTGGCTAGGCATCTGGCTCATAGAAATATGGAGATAGTCATTTACTAGGTATGAATAAGTGTTTCATCCTAAAGATAACACCCTGGGCTATTGCTAATCTTTTCATAAAGTGTGTGTGCAGTCATCTCTGTATTGTCCCAAAGTTAGTACCCAAGCTATTTAAGTATACATCTTGCTGGTTTGATAGTGTGTACTTGTGTTGAGATTAAATCTACTGGCTACTATTGCTATTTCTTGAATGTCTACCAGTATATTAGTTCAGTCTTATTCCTACTGAAGGAGAGCCGTAGGGTACTTGCCTTTTAAGGTATATTGTGTACCTTTTACTCTAGCAATTTTATATTCCTGTACTACAGGTTGCCAACTACTGAGATCTGTAAATGGTCAATATATGATGGGGAGTGTATAAACTAATCATCTAAATTCACATATAATGAGCTCACATAAATTACAAATAGGAGTGATGATTGAGGAGAGTCTTGTGGTCTTCCTTTGTCTACTGTCCTTAGTGTCCTTGAGCTGCCTATGTTAGGGAAATCTCTATAATGCTAATAAATTTCCTTATTCAATCTAGTAGGTAGTTGGGCACATAACTATCCTAAAACAGTTTATCTAAAAGTTTACTGTAGTTAATATTATCTAAGCTACCCTTGACATCTAGGAAGACTATGCTGACCTCTCAGTTGCTAAACTGTATCTTGCTTATCCAGTTCTTGAGAGCCAGTACAGCATTAATGGTTGACTGTTGGAGTAACAATCCTGACTAATTTATTCTATATATACCTTTCTCAAAAGCTATCTTCATCAATCTTGTATTGACAACTTACTTAATAATTTTAACAAAGGATTATATCAGGATGGTAACCCTAAAGCTAGTACAGTTAGAGTAGTTCTGTTTATTTAGTTTTAGAAGGATTACCTCAATGGATTTTTTTTAGCCTAAGAGGGTAGAGGTTCCATTTCAGTAGATCTTCCACAAGTTTCAGTATTATTTTCTCATTACTCCAATAGATATTCTTTCAGATAGAGTAGAGTACCTAGCATAGTCTAGGTACCAAGTTGCTGCTACAATTTTCCAATACCTCTGATACATCAAAGCTCAAAATGTTCTCCTCTATACTTAGGTAGTACTACACAAGAACTATAGGGTTTATAAGATCCAGGTTTGGTGGAAAAAAATACTACATAATAATATTATTAGTTGTCTCTAATTGGTTGTTATACCTACTAGGGACCCAATTAGGTGTTCTTTGTTTGATGAACTAGTAAGCTGTCTATATATCATTCTTCTTTATATTTGCCAGAAAGTTATCAAAGTGCTGTCATTTCACCTTCACAATCATAGTTCTGTATACCTTTCTAGTCTTCTTTTTTGTTTCCATGCTACTCTCATTATCTCTAATATACTAAATAGATGTTGTGTATACTCTTCTCCACTTGGTGATATCTGATGTCTACCATGCCTTTAACTAACTTATTAGCCTCTTCATAGGAGCCCAGCTTTACACCAACCCAATTAATCTTCTCAGATTGTTCTCAAACACCTTCTATACTTTCTTGACCTAAGTATCAGTTCATACTCCTGATCCTTATTCCAGTAGTTTTCTAAGGCTTTCTTAATCACAGAGTTTGGGACACCTTCTTTATTCTAGCAGTTAATCTTGTCTTTGTCTGGAGCTGGTCTGGCCAGTTACAATATTTCCAAAGCAATTTCAGTCAGGATGACTATTTGGTCTAATCTAATATGTTGGTAGATATCCTTCCATTTTGAAATCCTGGTAAACATCAATGTATTAGCCAAGAGGTAGCCAATAGTAGATTATCTGGAAATCTGGTATGGACTCCTAGCATGTTTAGAATACTATAACCACCTAGTGCAGATACCCTTATATATTTTTCTCCTCTCATCTCCTCAGTAACAGAAGTATGAAGGGGATCAGTAAAAACTGTATTTACATTTAAATCCCCTACTACCAGGATGGGTTCATTTGTTTCAATAAAGATAGTTTCAGGTTGGGCAGAATTCTACCCCTCAATCTACCTATTATAAATATTCAACATGCTAAATGAATAATAAGAACCCAAAACAGCCTCCCTATTTGAAAGAACTCTCTAGTATAAAATATCCTCCTCTTTTGGAACCACAATAAAGAAATATCAAGTAAAATCTTCAGACTAATATATAAGCAAACACAAATCTGGATGTAATTATAGGAAATACATTTATACTTTAGAGACCGTAATGGGTTCCTGTTGTACAAAGGCAGATCTTGAACACAAATAAAAGATATAGTAAAACTCATAACTATATGAAATAATGATAAAAAAACACTATTACTCTTTCTGTAATTATACTGAATAAGTAATGGTCTGTGTGTGAACTATATGGCACCACAAGTTGTAATCAATGTAAATTATTTCAATACAAAAGAATGAAATCAGATATAGGTTAGGGTACATTTAACATTATTGTAATGGGGGTGCCGTAAGAGAAGATGGATCACAAGTTCGCGACCACACTGAAGTGACTCAAAGATCAAAAGCGATAATTAACAGTAGATTAAAGAAGAATCAAAACAGTAAAACTTAATATCATTAAGCTGCAGCTTCACTCAGTAAGTTTCTCGAGAGGTAGTTGATTGCCAGAGTAGAGTGGGACTCGCATATAGTTTAAGTAGAATATCATATACTGTCAGTTCCCACCCATCACTACTCTAACTTAGTCATGAGCATACCTGTCTCCTCCAAGCTGGCCAATACACACCACCTAGGACATTATTCCTTTGTGGATGTTGGTCCACTATGGCTAAATCTCCTTCAGACATCAAGTGTTTCAGTACTGCATCTCTAATGTGACCACAGGAGAAAAACTCTTCATATCGTTGACATGCTAGTGGCGAACTATCATGCAACTGAGGAGATATACCATTTACAAACTCTCATACCCATATGCATTTCATCTATGCAAGCTTTTAGTAGACATAGCTCTCACGATCGAGCTGAACCTTCTACTTCATTCTAGTCAAGTCTTTGCCTGATAGGAAAGTCTACTTGGCTCCCCCGGTAGGGTACCTTGGTGATTGGCCTACTAGTGGGTGCTACCCACAGTCAACTCCCTGAAAGTACCATTACTGTGATAAGAATCATACTTTTAGAGTTCTCAAACAACTCCAATAACCTTACAGCGATTGGGCACAAGTTGTGTCTATGTGTGGTTCACCTGCCCGGTGGTGCTTCAATATCTTCCAGGCCACCCTGGGACTACCTGGGAGGCTCTAGACTACCCTTCTGGTATTACCTTAGTAACTCCTTCGGTTCTTATCCATTTTACACATATTTGGTACCAGAAGATAGCCCTTCCTCTGGAGCACACCTTATGCCCTCTAATATATCTTACGGACAGCATCCGGTCGGACGGACGGTGACAATCTATATGGTATTACAAGAGTGCATCCACTCAGTTCCTTTTGTAAGGAATGGAGCAACTCAACAGCTGTAAGCCCATGATGTGCGGTCCTTACAGTGGGGCCGCAGGGGGGTGTTAGAAATACCTCTGTAAATTCCTGGGGCATTCGGAGTCCTGTAGCTCCTCCTATAGCCCCCCAAAGGCTACCAGGTTTGTTGACTTTAGAGTTTTACCGGAGTGCCCAATCCTTATAGGATTGCCTCCTGCCCCAAGTAAGTGCCTCTATGTGCTAGGTAGGGTAACTTGGGTGCCATATCAGGGTAACTCAGGCCTCATATCAGGGTAACTCAGGCCTCATTACACGAGCCTTTCCCAAGCCTGCCTTTTATACTACAATCTTATAGTATGTATAGTTGTCCACTATAGTGAACCAAACTATCCTTACCCATTGACCTCAAGGTCTCCAGTATGGGTGTAAGAATAGGTTACTGTAAGACACCCTCTGGTGGGTCGTTACATGACTCCCCTCTTCTCCAAGGTCCGTCTCAGACCGTTAGCGACATCTTTTATTTCCCAGCTTCGGTACAACCACTATGTGGTGATCCCTTAGCTTGGATAGGTACCTCCAGTGAAAATCATTAAGGGCCTCCATGGCCATTCCTTCTAGCATCTCAAAAGGTTCCCATGAATTCTCCTCTGGTCCATAACCTTCCCATGCTACTAAGTATTGAACAAAATGGTGGCGGGAACTCATCTTTATCCCACCATACCAACACCTATCCAGGATAGCTTCAACCACATAGCTTGGCTCATTGTCTACTATCTCTAGTAACAGAACTTCCTTCTGGGGCCTACCTACTAGATTATCACAGTATGGTTCCAGTAGACTGACATTGAATATGGGATGGATTGTCCAATGAGCTGGGAGTTCGAGCTCATAGGCCCGAGACGCTACCTTTCATCTAACCACAAAGGGGCCAAACATTCGGTGATCTAACTTCTCCATCGGCCTTTTTGTCCACATGTTTTTTTGGTTCAACATTACCTGGTCGGCCTTTCTTGCAACTCCATTGGTCATATCTTCCATTGTAATGTATTCTGGAGATGGTAGCCTCTTTTGGTCATGCCACTTCTGTTGCCTTTCTTGTGCCCCTTGTAAGGTTTCTCTGACCTCTTGTCATGAACCTTCCCAGTTCGGTACTAAGAGCTCGCTGCTTGGATGAATGCCTTGGCTATCTGGAACTATGCCTGACTAGTTTGTACGAGGGTTGAATCTATAGTTAATCTCAAAAGGAGAAGCCCTAGTGGATTCTGACATAGAAGTATTGTACACATACTCTGTCAATGGTAACAAAGACACCCAATCATCTTGCTGATATGAGCAATAGCTCGGAAGATATTGTTCAAAAGTCTGGTTCACCTGTTCAGTCTGCCCATCGGTTTCTGGGTGGAAAGCTGTTGATATATTAGGCTTGATTTGTAGTAACTTCATTAAGCTTGCCCAAAACTTAGAGGTGAATCGGCTATCTCGGTCTGAGATTATCGATTCTGGGAGCCCATGTAGGCACCATAGCTCCTTCAGGAATATTAATGCCAACTTTTCTATAGATACCTCTATTGTCAATAGTATAAAGTGAGCCATTTTTGAGAATTGATCAACAATGACCCATATCTTTGTATATCCCTCAAACTCCGGTAATGCTACAATGAAGTCCATAGAAATATCATTCCAGGGTCTTATTGGCACCTTAATTGGTTCAAGTAATCCAAATTTCTTATGCCGGACTGTCTTGCTCCTTTGACATGTATCGCAAGTATGCACATACTCTATGATGTGCTCATCCATCTTTGGCCAGTAGAAATTTGCCTTGATTCGTCGAACTGTCTTGTATGTCCCAAAGTGTCTGGCAATATGGGAATCATGTTTGGCCTCCATGATTGCTTGCTTCAACCATTTTGCCTCAGGTATGTACAGTGAAACCTCCGTTAGCTCCACCCTCCGATGTTTCCAGAACTCCAATATTTCTACCCCTTGCTGGGAGACGGGTTTGGTTCTATGAGCTTTCCCCTTCTAAGTTCTAGGATTCTATTAGTTCCTCTTTCCAGACTGTAAATGCCCCTAAATTCCAGGATTCATTAGCGTGAAAATCTTTTTCATGTCCCTTCCCGTGGGGAAGAGAAAGTTTGACAGATTTTCAGGAGATAAATAGCCTGGGTAAAGTAGGAAGGAAACAAAGCACATTTCAACCGTTCTGCCTCCTGCCACTGACTCTTATTGTGAAGAACAAAAAGAAAAGAAAAAAAACCCCTTCTCGATCAACATGCCAAACACTTCAGTAAAACATATTCAACATTTACTCACCTATGAAAAACGAGCACAAACAAAGCACAAAAACCTCACCAACCTTGCAAAGTTCGAACTATACAAGGAAAAGTTTCCCCCAAATGGAGGAAAATCGCCAACTAATGCATCTCTTGCTGCAAGCTATGGTGTTGATAGGGTATTGGGCGAGGTGATGGATAGGCTGACAGACTGACAAATGGTTAGAGAGTTGAACGGATATGTATGTTTTTAGAATAAAGATTCAAGTAAAATCCGATGGATAAGCTGGAGAAATATGTTATTTTTCTACACGAATAAGTTGAAAATAAGGCATGTCCGCCATCATCAACTATCACTCGTTTTCTTTTCGGTACCCCCCCTCTGCCAAGCCTGTTCGCTATTTTCCATCCCCCTTTTACTTCCAAGAAATCCAGTCACCCTAAGACCTGGAGATAATGGAGGTTTCACTGTACCACCTATTCTTATAGAGTAGCAAGTCCTTCTCTACCAAAAAACTATGGTCAATATCTTTCTGCCCACCTATGACTGACTTGAATATGCCCATGTACTTATCATCTACACTAGTTGCTTTCTTAAGCACTTCCAAAAAGGAAGATTGCAATTGATAGCCTTGGCAAGATTGCAACACCAGTAGTCGCAAGATGTCCCACTCCTCATTTACAACCCATTGACCTGGTTGAAAAAAGGTTGTTTCAGGGTTCAGTTGAGAATTACCCCCCCCTTCAAGGTGGTAGTCCCTATGCCTTGACAATGCATCTCCCTTCTCGTTCAACCTACCTTCATGGTAGATAACCTTAAAATTGAATGGTTGTAAGAATTCCGCCCAGCGGTGTTGCCATCTATTCGGTTTCTTGGTACTATTAAAGTATTCAAGATTCTTGTGATCAGTGTATATAACAATTTTATCAGTGACAGACCTCAGTGAATGATCCCATTCTTTGAATGTCACCACAATCGCAGTCATTTCCTTATCATAGATATCATAATCTACCTCTGCTGGTACGAACTTCCTACTATGATAGGCCACTGGGTACCATTTCTCATCCTCACAGAGCTGGAACAGAACAGCACCTAATGCAAAGTCACTTGCATCGGTTTCTAACTTTGTTGGTCAGTTAGAGTCAAAGTGTACTAGAATAGGGCTGGATGTAAACAACTCCTTTAATTGTTCAAAAGCCTCCATGCAGGCTGGTGTCCAGTCCCATTTAATGTCCTTCTTCATCAGGTCTGTCAATGGTCTCGCTATCTTGCTAAACCCCTTGATGAACCTTCAGTAGAAATTAGCAAAGCCTATGAAGCTCTGTACTTCGATGATGCTCTTTGGACTCGACCAGTTCTTGATCAATTCCACCTTTTCCATTGTCATTGATATCCCACGATCCGATATCTTATACCCTAGGAATTCAACTTCTCTCTGATGGAAGGTTGATTTCTTGATGCTAACACATAAGCCTGCTTCTTGCAGCTTTTCCATTACTCTGCTAACTAGAGCAACATGTTCCTCTATGGTCTCTGAGTAGATCAGGATATTGTCTATATAAGCAATAACTCCTTCATCTAGTAGACCCCTAAATACATCATTTATCATACTCTGGAAAGTAGATGGTACGTTACATAACCTAAAAGGCATCACAGTATACTCATACAAGCCATACCAACAACGAAAAGTAGTCTTCCATTCTTCACCCTTTGCCATTCACAAAAGGTAATAACCATTTTTCAGATCTAACTTGGTAAATACTGTCGCTTTCCCAAGTCTATCCCTCAGCTCACTCATTAGCAGGAGGGGATAATGGTTCTTCACAGTTATCTTGTTCAGCCCTCTGTAGTCAATACATAACCATAGTGTACCATCTGGCTTTGGTATAAATAATATAGGAGCAGTAGCCGGTGAGCTAGATCTCCTGATGTTTCCAGTTGCCAGGATCTCATTAAGGTACTCTCGGAGTATCTTCAGTTCCTTCTCTGACAGGGGATAGATCGGACCAAAAAGAGGAGTCATTCTTACCTGTAGTTCAATCTTGTGATCATACTTAGAGTGCTGCGATAAGGACTCAATTCTTTCTTGACTAAAGATATCACTAAAGTCCTTATATTCCAGGAGGAGCTTTATTGCAATATCATTCCTGTCTTCATCTGAGAATTTAGCCATCCCAATGAGATGGACAGATCCTTGATCCTCAGCCATCATTTCTTCCTCAGTGATGAATTCTAATCACCGGTAACCACATCCAGCTAGGCAATTTGCCTTACAGTATACTGTCTGCCAGGTCAGTATACCCTTTTCCCAATCAATGTCCAGGTTATGCTCAGAGAGCCAGGACATCAGAAGATACCCATCAATTTTGCCCTCTGGCATTTCTACAATCTCAAAGCTCATCTTATTTGAGTGGTCCCCTATTGTTATCTTTACCGCCTTGGTATAATGGAGACCTGATCCTGGGATATTGTTCCCACTTGCATCTAATATGGGGGAAGGAGTCTTCCTTCAGATACAGGGCATTTGAGTGTCCTTTACCCATCTGCTACTGAGCACAGCTCTCATAGCACCACTATCCAGGGGTAGTACTACTTCTGCACTACTCCTTTTTGCATTCGGTTGCCACACAAGTCTAACCTTTACTCGGATAAACTTTGTATGTTGTGGAGGACCTAAGAGTCTCTGCTGCTTTCTGGTTCTACCTTCGCTAGACATTTCTAGTATCAAATAATGTTAGTAGGTAAGTAAGGGTATGGGGTCTCTTGTCTTTCAGTACAAGAGAGGTCAAATAGGTCAATTGCAGATAAGTTTAAAATGTTTTGCAAACAGTTAAGTTATAAAATCATGAGTCAAAGTAAGTAGTACTGTTTACTATCACACCAACATGATTTTGGGTACTAAACCCTCCTCAGGTAAACTTGGAAATAACTTTCAATTGTATATAATCAAGTCCCACCTAATGTAAACATAACTAAACCAAATCCAAACAAACCAAGAAAAACCAGACAGAATATAATAAGAAAAACCCAATAGACGCATAACAGAGAGAACCTTTAATACCAAAAACCTATAAGAAAACCTTTTCCATCCTTGACTACCTTACTCTACTGAGCCTAGTCAAATTTAGCTTTCTATACATAGTCTTCGGAGGGTGGACTTACCTTGTCCATCTCCAGTCCATCAAGTTTATCACCCCAGCATACCATCATTGGCCTAGGGAATAGTTAGTTGCTAACTAATTTCTCTTTGGAGGGTTACTTACCTAGTTCGAAGCATCTATATCAACCTCCATTATCTGAGGAGTTGATTCATGGACTTCAAGAATTTTTCTGGTAACAGGAGTATGGGCCTCAATGCGCTTAACCTTGTTAGAGGGACCAGGTGTATGGCCTGCCTTTTCCACAGATCGCTTACGTGCCTTGGCTGGCTTGGAAGAGCGAACAATCGGAGTAACCAGGGTACACTTCTGCCAGAAGTGACCTAGTTGTCCACATTTGGTGTATTGGCCTAACTTTCAGCACTTGTCAAGGAGCATGCTAGGAATATTCTTGTGAGCAATTGAATACTCTGAATTTTCCAGCTTTGACTGATGGCTGCCCAAAGAGTTAGCAGGTTTGGGATTCTGCTTACCTGAACCCTTTCCTTCTTCTGTTGCTTCTTTGAGGAATGCTTGTCCTCACTCTTATCATGACTGGATCCTTTATCCTTAACCACTGTTCAGCTAAAGCATGTATTGTCCTCCAAGTCATGGCCAGTTTTCCTTAGGAGATTGAGGTACTCATTTACATCCTCAGGATGGGGGTTCTTTTGAGACCAGGCTGTCCACAGTTCTGACGTAATACCGATACGCACCTTGTCTTTCACTGCTCGTCTATCTGTATACCCTAGTTTAGTCATTTGATCAATGACCTTGTCCAAGTACTTATCTACTTGGTCGGGTTTTATCTCCAAAGAGGTCCACTCAGCTAAAGAGCGATCCCAATCGGCGTGTCCTCCAAAACTGGTTTCCAGATGACGGTGGAATCCTTCCCAGGTATGTAGTTTGTTGTCTGGGTTAAATGGCATTCTACTTTATTGGGCAGCTTCCTCATTAATATAATGGTGGAGACCCATATACCAGCTTTTGGCAGAACCTTCCAAGAGAGGGATAACCAAGCTGATCTTATCCATGTCTTCAGTGACAGACTCACAGAAATAATTAAACTTGATTTCCACATCACTAAGGAACCTCAGAGTGTCATTAACATCCCCAGTAAAAGCCTTAACGTCACCCAATTTCTCAGGTTTCTTAAGCTTTACCTTGGAAGCTGTCTTGCTTTCCTTCTTACATGACTGTAAGAATTTGGCCAGCTTACGAACTCTGTGGTAATAGCATCTCTTCTTTGAGTCATTCCAGTTTGACTTACATTGCCTAAGGAATTGCTCAAGATCAAGGAGGGAGTTGGCATCATCGTCTGAGCTGCTAGAGGAATCAGAACCACCCAGATCTCCTCCAGCTCCAGCATTTCCACCTATAAGAGGTATGTTACCTCTGCCTCCTCCCAGAACATCATATCCATCAAAAGATTCCTCCAAACTCCCCAGTCCACTAAAGTGGGAACTACCTCTTGATGGTGGGACTGGGTGTGGTGTTGGAGCGGGTAAGTGAGTACTATCCAATTGACTTGGAGTTCCCATTGCTTGCCTGGGTTTGTACTGGGACTGTTGATACTCCAAACAGGTTTCCGGTGCAAGCGGGAGACCTTGATGGTAAAGCAAACTACAATAATCATAAGGGCTTTTTTCAACTTCAACTCTCCTTTCTCCTGATGCGTTTTGTCCTGGTGAGTGCCTAACTGCCTGTGAAGGTAGTTTAATACACCTGTCGACATGGTGAAAATGTCTGGTGAAAATTGAATCTCCCCTGACCCAATAAGTAGGGGAACAATCATTTGTAAGTGACTGTGTCGAAGCACCCAGGACCCGTAGATGTTGACTAGAGCTGCTACCTGAAAGCTTAGGACCTGGGGCTGGCGGAATGACTGTAGGAGCATTTTGCACTGGCGTTTGTGGTGCCTGCCCCCTAGGGATTGGCATTGGACTACCAAAAGGTCTTGCCCCTGTGGGAGGTCAGACAGCAACCGTCAGTGTATTCCTGGCTCCTGAGAGAGTCAGTAGTACGTCTCCTACTGGTGGTGTCCACCTTGTCCTTCTTTCCACCCTTGGCATGGGCCTAGTCATAGGACCTAGCACCCCGGAGGGACTATTGTCTCTGCTTCTCTGTGCTCATGTGGGAGGATTGGACGGAGCCTGTGAGGCTTCCCAAGAGAACTGCTCTTCCCAGTCATTACTGATTTCTTGTATCCCTAGAGGGGTAAGAAATTGCCTTCCTTCTGCTTTCCGCAATATTTCATGAAGCTTCAACACAAAGTTAGGTGCAAGTTTTTCAGTAAGCACTAATGGAAGGGGAGGAGTATCCCTCATAATTGCGTCATTATCAGAGTCTATTGCATATCCACCTTGGATTGCCTTCTCTAGAGCTCTGATCCTGGGATTTAGTGAGTTGGAATTTTGGACATGCTCACAAAATGCAGCCTGTTGATCCAACATGCAACTCCGTGCTATCTTCACTATATCCTGACGAAATGCAGCTTGTCTTTGCTCATTCTAGAAATGTAACTGTTCCTGAGCCACGTGAAATTGACAACCAATTTCCTGAAAGATATATGGTTCAATATACTCGTGTGTGAGGTCTGCAAAGCTGATACCCTGATTATCAATACTCATCATCTTGGTAAACTCAGCATCATGGGAAAAGGATCACATGAGGGCCCTCAGGTCCACAACAACCAATTCTTGACATGCCTGAGGAACTTCAATGGGGGCAGCTTCAAGCAATAGTGGCACAGGTTCCCACTCTAAACCCTATAGATCTGCAAAGATACTGGTTTGTAGGGTTTGGGCAGCGTGTTCCTGTACTGTAAGGTCAGTAAAACCAACTTTGGAAGATATAATTCTTTCCACCTGATACTTCTTGTACCAGACAAGTGACTCATACTCAAATATGTCAATGTAGGAAGATTTTGTGGCAACAAGTTCAAGAGAGTTAAGTGAGGAAGTCACTTAATGATATACTGTAATGGGGGTGCCCAAAGGGAAGATGGATCCCAAGTTGGTGACCGCACTGAAGTGACTCAAAGATCAAAAGCGATAATCAACAGTAGAGTAAAGAAGAATCAAAACAGTAAAACTTAATATCGTTAAGCCACAGCTTCACTGAGTAAGTTTCTTGAGAGGTAGTTGATTGCCAGAGTAGAGTGGGACTCACATATAGTTCAAGTAGAATATTATATACTGCCAGTTCTCACCCATCATTACTCTAACTTAGTCATGAGCACACCCATCTCCTCCAGGCTGGCCAACACACACCACCCAAGACATTATTCCTTTGTGGATGTTGGTCCACTCTGGCTAAATCTCCTTCCGACATCAAGTGTTTCAGTGCTGCATCTCTAATGTGACCACAGGAGAAAAACTCTTTATATCGTTGACATGCTAGTGGTGAACTATCATGCAACTGAGGAGATATACCATTGACGAACTCTCATACCCATATGCATTTCATCTATGCAAGCCTTTAGTAGACATATCTCTCACAATAGAGCTGAACCTTCAACATCATTCTAGTCAAGTCTTTGCCTGATAGGAAAGTCTACTCAGCTCCCCCGGTAGGGTACCTTGGTGATTGGCCTGGTGGGCCCTACCCACAGTCAACTCCCTGAAAGTACCACTACCATGATAAGAATCATGCTTTTAGAGTTCCCAAACAACCCCAATAGCCTTACAGCAATTGGGCACGAGTTGTGTCTATGTGCGGTTCACCTGCCCAGTGGTGCTTCAACATCTTCCAGGCCACCCTGGGACTACCCGAGAGGCTCTAGACTACCCTTCTGGTATTACCTGAGTAACTCCTTTAGTTCTTGTCCGTTTTATACATATTTGGTACCAGAAGATAGCCCTTCTTCTGGAGCACACTCTATGCCCTCTCATATATCCTATGGACAGCATCCGGTCGGTCGGACGGTGACAAACTATACGGTGTTACAAGAGTACCTCCACTCAGTTCCTTTTGTAAGGATTGGAGCAACTCAACAACTGTAAATCCATGATGTGCGGTCCTTACACTGGGGCTGCAGGAGGATGTTAGGAATACCTCTGTAAATTCCTGGGGCATTCGGAGCCCTGTAGCTCCGCCTATAGCCCCCCAAAGGCTACCAGGTTTGTTGACTTTAGATTTTACCAGAGTGCCCAATCCTTATAGGATTGCCCCCTGCCCCAAGTAAGTGCCTCTATGTGCTAGGTAGGGTAACTTGGGTGCCATGTCAGGGTAACTCAGACCTTATGGCAGGGTAACTCAGACCTCATGTCAGGGTAACTCAGGCCTCATTACACGAGCCTTTCCCAAGCCTGCCTTTTATACTACAATCTTATAGTATGTATAGTTGTCTACTACACCACTGGACCAACTGCAGGTGCTATAATATTTTTGACCTGAGGTCACCTTATGCCACCTGCAAGTTGACAGAGATCTGGCATCAGAAAGGACAAAAAACTGCAGTAATAAAATGATAAGCTAACCTGATACCAGTAAGGTTAAAAATCATGCAATCAGAAAATAAAAAATAAATATGACAATAGAAAACAAATTTTATATACATCCAAAAATGACTATAATATTCTGGGAGCAAGAAATTAAAAGTTAATTGTAAGATTTTCTATAAGATGAACCAATATTCTTCTTAAATATTTGGACATACTTTTTATAGTATTGCAGCAGGTGGCTTAATTGTATACTACAGAACAAATCATAGATGTTGTCACATTTTTTATTTGCCTTCGCATCGAAATAATATAAGTATATAAGGAGTACTTTAAACCCTTTTATGACACTCTACTTCTTATTTAACACTATCACACCAACCTCTTTGAGTCAATAAACTTGAACCTCTCTACTCTTAATATTTCTTTTAATATTCTTATAAAACAGGTAATGTTTTATCTTTTCCATCTCAGCTACTTATATTCTCAAGTTTTGAAGGATATCCATCTCAATAACTTCAAGTTGAATACTGATAGTTTTGACACTATTTTTTTTTCTGACTCTGATCATGATTACTTCCTAGTATATTGTAAGTTCCAACCTATTTCTCAACCCTTTATAAAGTTTTTATTTCCAAACTAATATCAGCTTGATAGGCAATTACTTCTTTCTTCCTTCTCTTTAGTTATAGTTTTAGTAAAATACTACTTTCTCTAGCTGTAATAAAGAGTATAATTAGTATTACCTTGGATATCAGTTCACATTTACTTTTTTCTCTTTAAACAAATAATTAATATTTTACTATGCTTGCAATATTCTATTTTCTTTATCCAAACTACCATACTTATTCAGTAATATCACTTTATACCATTCAAGATATTTTACCTGAATTTATATTTCTTGTTTTCCAAGACCATACTTTTGATCACCTGATATCAGATTTTTCCCATACACTATTCCAAACTTAAAAGGATATTATATAAGAAATTATAATTTATGATAGCATATATCACTGATAGATTATAGTGGACTTTACAAAATTATGGTCAAGCATTTTTTTCCAAATATGACCCACATGCTCCTTCTTTTTTTTTGCTGTAAGGTGTAAAAAAATATTCCATCAGGCATGGGAAGGTTACATTACAACCTGATATTGGGGCTTATATTAGATTTTTCAAGGATAATATCATACTCATTTGGTCCAGTGGTGTATAGTGAACCAAACTATCTTTACCCATTGACCTCAAGGTCTCTGGTATGAGTGTAAGAATAGTTTACTTTAAGACACTCTCTAGTGGGTCGTTACAATTATATATTGTATAGGATATGAACTGTTTCTTGCAAGGATGTAGCCTAGGTTTTATTTTTATATAATATGACTGAAATACTTTGAATAATAATATTAAGTGACTTATAGACCCTGTCAATAAAGGAGAGACTAGCACAGGAAAAACAACTGAAAATACTAGTTGCTACTAAAAACTTCTCTATAGACAATATTTTTACAGTGTGGTAGAGCACTACTGCCTAGTAATAAAACCTTAACTCATTCACTACTAGTTACTTGAGACTAAAACTACATTACAATAGTTTAATCCCACCTCAATACTTAACCTTTAGTAGTGGGAGCAGACTTTGTGGGTGAGAGAGGCAATGCATCAAAAGTGAAGAGACTGGCTAAGGAGCTACATGAGTTAAAGTTGATTACTAACAAATCTAGTTATAAGGGAGAAGCAGGAAGCTACTATCCTTTTCAAGAGTTTGGAAACTGTCTTGAGGAGGACAATGATGTGGAAAGAAATAGAGGAGGAGTAGTTGGGTTTTCAAGGTTTGGGGAGGACAACTCCATTAACTTATTTCAGGATGGAGGGATGGTGGCCATATTTGAGGAGTGATAAGTGGAGGTTGAGGAGGATGTCTGAATTTGTCCAGTTGACCATCTTCTAAACCCTGTAAGGGATCTAGTTGGGGTCAGGAGCAGAGTAGCTGGGAGATTTGGTAAGGGCATGTGTAATTTCTTCATGGAGGAGGGGACCGTCATTATATTTGTGGAGAAAGGCAGCTGAAGTGTAGGAGACTTAAGGGGGAAGAAGTAGTCTATGAGAGTGAAGTTGAGTTCCATGGAGGTGGTCATGGCAGGAAGGGTAGGGAAGCGCTTGGGGGGACAGCCAGTATTTTTTGGTTTGTTAGTTTGTTGGATATTATATAGTTGAGTTCCTAAACCCTAACATAGTTTTCTGTATTTTTGCCTCTAGTCTTTTTTGGTTCATCAGATACTATAGTTGGTTCCTGAACCCTAACACAGTTTTCTTTATTTTTCCCTTTAGTCTTTTTCCCCACCTTAACTGTTATAGTATAGTATATTTATCTTCCATTCATCATTGTCATTATGCTCACACATATTTGTCATGATGGTAATTATTAGGGGTTTAGTAGCATATTGGCCCTGGTAGTGAAGATTGCTATCCAAAAGTCATATTTCTCTTTAGCTACCACGTTTACTTGAACTTGCTTTGGACATTCAGGATCCATTACTGAGTGTGCTCCTTCACAACTATACATCAATGGTGGAAAAATCTTTAACAATGATAACTACACTCCCTCACTAATTCACTATCATAAAAACTAAAGAAAAAATTCAAAAATGTAAATACATTGTAGAAATTAATATTTGGTATACTATCTATTAGTCTTAATAATTGTCTCTATTCTATTCACTATTAACTCTGCCAAAGTATCAAAAACATCTGAGTCTAAAAGTTCCCAACAATGTATAATGGCTTCCTCTATTACCTTTTTGACCTTATTGACAGGACCCTTTAGCAGAAACAGCTCAGAATAGAATTTATAAAGTTTATCTTTTACTAGAGACCAAACATTTTCAATTAGATTGAGATCTGATGAATAGCAAGAGATTTCCATAAGAGTAATACCCTAACTTCTAAGCTATCTCCTCAAGGGCAAGTGAGTCTTAGCATTGTCAATGATCAAAAATACCTCTTCCTCTCCAATGTCTTCTTTGAGATCCTCCCATATTCCTAAAAAGTCATAATGATCATAAATATTAATAATTGACTTTTCAGTAACTTCACCTCTAGCAGAGACAGGATCAGAAAAAAAATAAGTAAAAAAAGACCATGAGTTTGATCATACAAAAAACCAGTCATCATCTAGATAATCTTTCTCTCTTCCCTCCTAGTAGCAGATTTAACACAATCCTTTTTCTTCTTTTCTTTTGAGTATCTAAATACCCATTTTCTCCTCTTTTCTCCTCCCTTCTCTACAGCCACCTCATCCCCCCATATTGCTTTCTTTCTCTATATTTTCCTTATTCAATACCTATAAACTAATACTGATTACAATCTCTCTTGAGCTAGATCCTCATCTAAATGAACTTTCTCTTATGCCTTCTACTTTTTAAGATGCTTTTGTACAAGTCTTCTCTTCACTATCTTAGCAGAAACATTAGGAGTAACTCTCTCAGTAATCTTAAAGTAGCTGGTATAGCAATTTTTGAGAGCTTCCTCTACTATATTATCCTGCAACTTGCTAGTTTTAGGATGTCTTTCTCTACCCACATTCTCCTTGCCCTCTTGATCTCTCTTTACAATTATGTTTCCAACAGTAGTGAAGAGAATATTAACATTGTAGGAAATTTGGTAATTTCTCATTTAAGGCTTATGGAACTCAAGAATTCTCTACCTGGTAAACTTAGAGATATGTTTAGAGGTAATAAGCTTTTTGACATGACTCTGAAAAATAGGAAGCATAGTTTATTGAAAAAAAAAAAAAGAATCAGGCAGAATGGTTTGATTTTGGTTGATCTAGAGTAACTTCTTTGGGTAGTATTGAAAGTACAGGGGAATGAAGAGGGGTACATTACTGTTGATTGTTAGTAGGTAGTTAATTTTATCCATAAACAATATTTAGCAGGTATCATAAGATAATAGTTGGGTATTATTTTCCTATAGCCACAACAAATAGTTTACTGGTATTAATGTTCCTTGTAGGAGTGCCTGTTTGAGTATATAGGAGCAAACTTGTATTGGGTTTTTGCATCCAGCTTTGAGATGTCCAAATTTCCAGTACCTATAGCATTCAAGTTATGTAGTTACTGAAGCTTGCCATATGATAGCTAACTACTTATATTTCTCTATAAATAATACCAACAATAAAAAGTTATTATCCTCTGTCTCTGAGATATTTATTATAATCAATGTTGCTTGTTTCTTCTCTCTATCTTCCCTATTGGGTATCAGGAATTTTACCAAACTAATGTTAGCTTTGTGGGTCACTTTGAAGGTTTTCTTTATAAACATTTCTAGTTCAGTTGCTTCTTTAGGGATTACTTGCAAGGAAACACTATGTATAATAATATTGATATCAATGAAGACTCTCCTGAATGGTGTATACTGGGGTTGGTCTGGGCTGATAGCAGTATTAAGTAGTTCCAAAATTTTGTCCAGATATTTGGAGTATTGTGATGAGTCTGTTCTGGGAGGGATTGTGATAGTAATAGTTCTACTGACCTTATTGGAAGTGACTTGCAAGTTTGTGGAAGCTGGACATTCATACTTGGTAAGCATGTCTACAATAACTATAGAAATTTTTATCTCTTCCTTCAGAGTATCAGCTAGTGGTAGGGTGGTTAGTCTAGCACCAAAAAGCCTTCTCTTTACCAAACCCTCTGAATTCTTATTGGTAGCACTATTTTTCTTTGCTATCTTCACTAGAGTAGGCATTTTGGGTGTATTTTCTGCTTTAGCTATTTTGGTCTTCAGCGATTGTAGTAGAGTAAGGACAATAGCTTTTCACTTATTCTTGGTCTTTTTTAGAGTCTCAGTATCTTTTGGGTCAAGCTATACTACTACACTCATATACAATTGCTTCAACTAGTCAGATTATTCCTTATTCTGTGATCCTGTGACAGGAGTATGTCTCTTGATTACTTGCTTGCCACATAGGTCCTGCACTATGCAATCAAGGTTTTGTACCATAATCATGAGGTTCAAGACCTGGGTGGCCAAGGATAGTAGTATAGTTGCAGATGCCATATCCCCCACAGAAAAGTTATCATTTGCAAGGGCTATAATTGTTTACACCAGAGGAGAAGTACTCCTTTGACCAAACTTGTTTAGGTAGTTATTCATGAGGTTCATTTGCTGTTGGAGATCTTGTTCTTGGTTGGAGTTTTCATCCTCCCTTCCCTTTTCCTCCCTTGGGGCATCTAGAGTAGGGGTCCCAGGGGAAGAAGAAACCAGGTTGGTGTCCATGTTATCTTCCATGGTCTTTTCCTAGCTATTTCTACAGTAAGTTAGGCTTTAGAGACACCAGAGTTTTTCAGGAAGTGCAGTTTTGGAGTTGAGAAAAGAGCAAATTTCAAAAAGGAGAAAAATTGCGGGAAAGAAGCTTGGTGTGTAACCATCTCATAGAATACTCAAGTATAAGCATAGTATGTGTACGAACCTCAGCATGTTGCACAACCTGTCTTGGTATATAAGAGGTTGCAATTGAGGTTGAGTTGCAGAACTGGGACATTGTAATTTTCGAAAAGGTCGTCGCAACTTGTAGTGTGACTTTTCTCCCTCGGTTTTTTTTTCGTAGATTCGGGAGTCGCAAGAGCCTTTCAACAGGCCATACTAGAAAACTCGCTTTTGGGAATCAGATATACTGAGGTTATAATTCACAATCTCTACAATTATCGGTCTTAGGTTTTGAGGCAAAAGGGAGATTCTTCAAATTCTTGTAGTTTTTCGAACCCGGACCTTGCGACGACCATTTGGAAAAAACACAATAACTAACTTAATGCTGGAAGGTTTTCAATGACTTTGCAACACCATTCAACTGTCCGTGCTCAACTCGGGATCCTTGGATTCTCTTTCGATTACTTAGAACCCATACTTCACTGAAAAGCAACACAGGAACTAGTACCATGTCAGCAAAAACGAAAACACTCTCTCCATTGACTTCACTATGATAGTAATCAAGTATAGGGTCTACATTGACTCTGAAATCGATTAGGATGGGCTCAGGGGGTCAAGAGGCGGATGAACTTGAGTATATATACATAACCTCTCTCCTTAATGTTACTTACACGCAGTGAATATCACCAAATATCGTAGATCTCTTTTAATGTGGGACTCAGACACATTCATCATCAGGATGCATCTAACGCTATATTCCCATGCGTACTATGCACTACCGTAACCAAAATAAATTAGTCAAGGCGTGGCAGCCACAAGATTAGTAAAATCAGAATACTCATCCCAGATTTTCACAGATCGTCACTGGCCATGCTGAGATGCTCCTCCGCTTTTGTAGTATTATGAAGTGAGTATGTATTAAGCGTGTAAAGGTACATTGGAGCAGGGAAAGCTGCATGAGAAAGCCCAAGAACTAGTCCTGAATGGCTTACCTCAGCTAGAGTGTGAGGTGACTTAGCGTAACCGAGTGACAGTAGACAAAATCTTAAAATACTTCCATAGAAGGAATAAGAAAAGATCAATCACTCGCTTGATGTACTGTAAGGGGGTGAGCTTTGGGTCAAAAAAAAAAGGCAATATGGAAAATAGGCCCTAATAATTAGATATAGAGGGAATGACACGCATAACTTCACTTGCCAAGGAACTGATGCATGAATGGATGTCCGGAAACCCAGTATCATAATATTGAAGAAGTGACTGGAGTTAGTTGATATCGATTTCAAATATGGACAGGACTGTAAATACGGTATATGCTCTATCCCACCGGCAATGTTTTTCCACTTTGAAAAGGTCATGACCTCTTGGCTAAGTACGAGTAGCTTGAGCCACCTCCCATGGGTGCCAATATATGTTCGCGGGATAAAAATTAGTCCATCTGACCAAGCAACTGAATGACCACGCCAGGCTTCGGAATATGAATTTCCACACTAGCCCTGTTCCATAAGTTTTAATGATTGATACTAGAAGAAATTTTTACTTGTAATATCTGATTCAGTTTTTTTCTTTTTTGATCCTGAACACTATTAAGGATTCCGTGATGGCCTGAGTGACCCAAGCTTCTACTTCGGTGAAGTCCCACTGAACCCATGAGATATCCCATTATCCAATTCAGATATCCTTTTGCCTAAGAAGATATCTTTCCCAACAGGTTGTCACTCTTACAAATATTTATACCGGAGAAACTAACATCACTGGTAACCAGTCAGGGCTCCATGGGTCCTAAACATCAGAAGCTATTAATGTGTGTGATTAGCGAAGCGGTAGAGTGAATGGAGTAACTTAGAAGTTGGAAGAGGGGTAAGAAGAATTGTATGGATATAGCTTTCACTAACTTTCTCGACGATGCAATACCAGGGGAATGAAGGAGAGAGAGGGATATCTAGGAACATAATAGACACATCCTCCTCCTTCCATGAATATGGATCACCAACACATATATCACCTCTACATAGTAGAAAGACCGTACCATGATTACTACCTAAACACTCTATCACAACAGTTAAGTACTTGAGCATTTCTCCTCTGACACAGATATGTAAACATGCAGAAGGGACTCGAGTGCCAATTTATGCTACATGCAATGGTCCAATGGAATACACATCAACTTAGCTATCATCCAGGGACACATAATCCTATGAGAATCCAAAATAAAATATGAAATAAAGGTTGAAAACAATAGCATTACCACCTACTCAGCTGCCAAGAGGACCATTGATGGGACATCACCACAGGTTCACATATCTAAAGTTCAGTCCCAAAATTCATCGTCGCTGGCGTGGGAATAGCACTTGCCCGCTCCCAACTCCACCACAACAACCACTCCCATACTACCAATAATTTTTCAATAAATAAAATAAGTTGTAGAATAAATAAAGCAGTTAAAATAAATACAAATGAGCTTTTTAATATTTAGTGTACCATCCTTTTGCCCTAATAACTGCCACAATCCTCCTTGGAATACTTTCAACCAGATTCTCAAATAAAGTATCAGGTATTAATTCCCAGCAATGAATAAGAGCTTCCTCTATGAGGGGCTTTACCTTGTCTGCTGACCTAGTATCAGCAGCTAAATGAGAGTAGTGTTCATGGTAAAGCTTCTTGAGGTGCACCCAAACATGCTCAATAGGATTGAGATCTGGTGAATATGGAGGCCAGTCCTCCAAAACTTCCACATTATTCTCTCCCAACCACTCCTTAGTGAGACCTGCAGTATTACTCTAGCATTGTCCTGCATGAAGAGTGGACTAATACCCTTTTCCTCCAACTCCTCCAAAAAATCAAGTAAAGAAAACTCCAATGTCCTAATATATGCTCTTGCATTCACTCTTCCCCCCCTCCTCCACCCTCAAACTATTACAGGTACCCCTTAATCCAACAGAAAAACAGGCCCATGCCATCTGCTTAACTCCTCCTGACTTCCTAACCCCCTTTACACATTCTTTAAGCTATTTTTCCTTGGAAGTTCTGAAGACCCATTGAACAGCTGGATCTGCAGATTTCTCCACACTACATTCATCACTCCAAACCACCCTCCTCCACTGCACAATTGTCCACTGCCTATGCTTGAGGCACCATTCATACCTCCTCCTAGCCAGAACAGGTGTTAACCTATGTCTCTCAGCTTTAATATGCTTATGAATCCCATGGTCTGCTAATCTTCTCTTAATAGTGCTCACTGAGACATGAGGAGCAAAATCTCGGCGCAATTTCCACACTGGCATTTCTCGGCATCGATAGGAGGCAATAACTAAATGCTGGGTATCCCGGTCACTAAGCTTTTGGACATGGCCTGTTCTTTTAGAAGCAAGAACTGACCTGGTTTCTTGATATCATCAGTAGGCAGAAACAAGTATTGTATGAGGTATTTGGACTTGGCGCGAAATCTCGGCGAACTTTAACCCCGCCTCTTTCATTCCAATGGCTCTATAATGCATAGATAATGGCCATTCTTTCCGTATTTTCTTCTTTCGGTAGCAATGGTTTTTCGGGGTGGTATGCGGGGGCGCCATGCTTGAGGTTGCCGTTGTCAAGGAGGCTCTGGTTCCAAAAGTGACGATCACTTTTGCACAAGAACTATACCTACAAGTCAACTTTGAACACCCCAACTCTATTAATTAATTAGATCCCGTCCTCGGTGGACCCACCCGGTCAAGTCACGGTGACCCACAATCCACAATCTAGTTTTCAAACCGAAGGTTGATTTCCAAACTATTCCGGTGAAGGTGGTAAATTACTTTCCGTGCAGACATTCGTGCGATATCTGTTTACTCCATAGTGATTTCCACCATCACCACAGTCAAATCAGCCTATTCACAAACTGTATTTAAAGAGTTAGATCTCAAGCGGAAACATATGCTCATGCTTGATCTCTGAAAAGGCTTATAAAAGCCGGCGCCGCTCGCACTCAGTCTCTGCTTTTGTTTTAGAGCGTGTAGCCTTGAGCTATGATTCTATCTTGATGACAACTTGAGACGATATGGTCTGACGTGGTGGGCTTCAAAGCTTGCGATTGCCATACGAGGATGTTTGTTCAATTGTTGACTGGCAGAGTTATCAAATGAGGTAGAGGAAGACTTCAATAGCTTTAGAAAAGAAAAGAAAAAAAGGAAAGAAAAAAGAACGCAGGCATGACATTGTGTAGTAATTTTTTTTTTTCATTTTTCATTTATTTCTTTATTTCTTTCCCTTTTTCAATTATGAATTACACCACATTCTTGTATTTCCATTAGTATTCAATCACTGACTTTAGCTTATATTCCGTGCCAACCTTTGTAGTACTGTAAGTCGATCACTTCTGAAAAAGAAAGGGGAGGAGAAGCTCTTGGGGGGGGGGGGCACTCATACAAAATGTAATCCACTATACAAAGAAATGCCCTTCACTCAGATATCACGTTGCGAATGATAAATGGAAAGTAACCGTTCGTTTAAAACCCAAAGAACCAACCCATAATCCGAGAAAATAACTGAAAATGTCTATAGTATACAGTTTGACACCACAGAACGCCATGCTATAAAAGAAGAGGAAGTGAGCTCGCCATCATGATGTCAGTCCAGCACCAAGCTTCGGCAATGGGATATTGAAGGAATGTAGGTACTAGGATCGGCGCCTCAGAAGAGGATTCAATGAAAGATTATAAAGTGAGAGTCGGGTGCCAGACATCGAAACCGAAAAGAAAATAACCAGAAGAGACAAAAACAAAATCCAGAACAGAAAAGACGCCAATCTAGAATACCTAAATACTCATAAGGAATTGAGAATGCCAGGGGTTAGAGTGCAGAGAGGAATAATTAAGGGGGGTGAGGAAAAGACAAAAACATCAGGACTGTGGCTGGAAAGAAAACAAAGCTGAGACATCGTTTGATAGACAACACTTTCATCTTAACACTAAACAAAGCCGTGAACAACTCCGTAGAGGAAAAGAATAATGGAGCAAAATAGGCAATGGGAGATCATATACATTTGGTGAAATTCATTCAAAACAGCAGTGGCGCTAGGATGTGGAAACGTAGGAGGAAGGAATGTGAAGATAGCCGGTACCGGAGGGTTACCCGAGTAACAGTTGATGAGAACATGGAAAGTCCATGTCGTTCGACATACTCGAGTATATAACGTCTAATTTGGTCTTTTCTTCGATATTACGGAGGCGACCGAGCATGCTAAGTGGCGGATTACCTCTCATAGTCCATATGATTCCGCCACAAGGATGGACGTGCTAGATGGCACGGAATACTAGTGCAACCAGCGATTTATGGTCTGCGCCGCCCTTTCGCGACGACTTAGACGCGGAGGGGTGCTTGCAGGTACAGAGTTGACGTCGGCTCGGTCTGAGAGTAAATTCACTATTGCCTCATAACCGTGTAAGTCGGCGACCATGAGCGGTGTTTCATTTTTGTGATTTTTGAGGTCAGGGCGGATATCGGGACGGTCAAGGAGTAGTTTTACGATATTTTCATACCCCTCCCAAGCAGCCCGATGGAGTGGAGTGTCGCCATAGGAATCTGCAGCGTTGGGGTCGACATCGGCCCGTTCCAGTAGTATCTTCACTACTTGGTCATGCCCGCACCAAGCAGCCGAATTGATTGGTGTTGATCCAGCATCACTTGCCGCGTTGGGGTCGACATCGGCCCGTTCCAGTAGTGTCTTCACTACTTGGTCATGCCCGCCCCAAGCAGCCAAATTGATTGGTGTTGTTCCATAACTACCTGCCGCTTTGGGGTCGACATCGGCCCGTTCCAGTAGTATCTTCACTACTTGGTCATGCCCGCCACAAGCAGCCCAATGGATTGGTGTTCTTCCATAATTATCTGCCGCGTTGGGGTCGACATCGGCCCGTTCCAGTAGTATCTTCATTACTTGGTCATGCCCGTACCAAGCAGCCGAATTGATTGGTGTTCTTCCACCATTATCTGCTGCGTTGGGGTCGACATCGGCCCGTTCCAGTAGTATCTTCACTACTTGGTCATGCCCGCCACGAGCAGCCGAATCGACCGGTGTTCTCCCATAACCATCTGCCGCGTTAGGGTCGACATCGGCCCGTTCCAGTAGTATCTTCACTACTTGGTCATGCCCGCCACAAGCAGCCGAATTGATTGGTGTTCTTCCATAACTATCCGCCGCGTTGGGGTCGACATCGGCCCGTTCCAGTAGTATCTTCACTACTTGGTCATGCCCGTACCAAGCAGCCCAATGGATTGGTGTTCCTCCATCATTATCTGCCGCGTTGGGGTCGACATCCGCCCGTTCCAGTAGTATCTTCACTACTTGGTCATGCCGGTGCCAAGCAGCCGAATTGATTGGTGTTCTTCCACCATTATCTGCTGCATTGGGGTCGACATCGGCCCGTTCCAGCAGTATGTTCACGACTCCCTCATATCCCCTCATAGCAGCCCAATGGATTGGAGTTCGGCCATCACCATCTGGCGTGTTGGGGTCGACGTCCCCTCGGCGTAGTAGCCTTTTCAACACCCCTTCATGGCCGTTCTTAGCAGCCCAAATCAAAGGTGCACGTTCCCAAGAATCCATCTCGTCTTTTGTGTTGATTTTTACACTCACGAGCAATGCTACAAGTTCCTGGATACCAAAACTAGCAGCATAAGATAACCTCCCCGCTGAAGAGTGTTCCAATTCCCTTTCGGATTTCTTATTTAATAGAAAAAGGTTCGCAGCTGCATGCTCAGGGTATTTTTTCAGAACTTCCATTGCGAGGGATTTCACAGACTGCGTGAGTTCTCTCCCTGCATGGATGGCCCAATATGAAGAGGCATAGACAAAAAGAGGAAGTGTTGATGTCGTGGTCGTGGCGGAGCGTGGAAGTTGGAGAACTGATTGAAAAGTCAAATATGTCAAACACGCTTCGGCAATAGTAGCGTGTGAATTTTGGAAGAGGCCCGGATGAGTACGAAGATGATCTTGAAGGGTCGCGTGTATCAGCCGCACTGTTGATGTTTCCCGGTCAACAGTTACTAGTCCAAGACAACATCCTAGTAGAGTCTCTATTGATGGAAGCTTTCCCGTGTCGATATTATTGGATCCAACTTCCACGGCCATGGCATGACACAATTCATGGGCGAGCAACGGTCGTTCCGCAAGAGATATCCACATCAATGCTGTAATTCCTAATCTTGCCTTGGCTTCTGTTTGCTGCTTTATCCTATTGAGAGTAATGGTGTAGGCATCGCTCAAACCGGTCGCGATTTGATTGAGCTTTTCTCGTCTTCCGGCTATCGTCACCTCTCCCAAGATCGCATCAATGTGTAAGGTAACTAATAGAAAGCTTGATGTCGCCGTTAGTTATATTCAAAAAGATAGAAATAATGTAATTACATTTCAGAGAAGTCTCGGGAGATGTTTGTCATGATTTCTGATTTGAGGATGTCGTCCATTGCCCCAGGGACAGTATCGGTATTAAGCTTTGCTGTTAGAAACCTTTGGATATCGTTTGGCCTGTGCTGTATGGTGATAACAACCATGGGCAAGGTGAGATTTGTCTCTAGTTCGGACTGCATATGGGGTCGCCCGGTAAGGAATAGCTTCGTGTTGGATGATTTGTTCAAAATCTGCCCTAGTGAATGGAGGAACTCCACTCTCTGCTCTACTAAGAACTCGTCCAGTGCATCAACACATATATATGCTCGTTCGAAGCGTGCAAAGACCACTGGAAACCATTCCATGATCTTCGCGAGTGGAGGGGCCCGTCCTCCGATATGTCCCCTCGCGGCCTGGAAGGCGTCGGCGATCTCTTTGGGTATGTCTGAAAGCCCCGTCAAGAACTGCTTGAGGAGACTCCTTATCATATTCGCTAATGTCTGCTCAGCCTTCTCTCGATAATCGCAGTACAAGCATGCAACTGCGATATTTGGCGCCGTAACTTCTTCACAAAGAGTGTCGACAACCAGGGAGCTAAACCCTAGTAAGCAGTAGTTCGACTTTGTATAATGTGGAAGGCCCCACCAAACAAATGTTTTCCCGGCACCCGGAACTCCATTACAGAATAGGATGGCATCAACCGATCCATCATTGTTTCCATCCCTCCATTCTTGAAACTCCCTGGTTTGAAGAACCCAGTTTCCAACACCGCTCGTGCGGCTATAAGAGAGGCCGTGATGCCTCTTCCATGGCTCTAGAGGTGAGATCCACGCGAGAATTCGCGATCTCTCATCGTCTCCGCTAGCAAAATAATTTGTGTTATTGTAACTGTTTGTAACGTTGAAGCTGTCTTTATTATGGCCTAAGTAATAATTCGTGTTCAGGGACATGTTTGCGACAGGGAAATAATGATTATCTCAGCTAATAAGGTTATCGTTGAATTGAGAGAGAAGGATGTCGAAGGCCGTTTCCTGAAAAACGTGAGGTGTAGAGAGTAGAGAGGAATTCAGCCCCGGGACGGAGAAAAACACACTCTTGCCGACGCGGGGCTTTATGTCAATCTGCCTTCTGTGATAGGTTGCAGGCGGTATGTGCAGGAAGTCCACAAACAGCTTTTCGACCCGAGACTGAATCTCTATTCCACTACTAGTGGAGCACTGGAAGTGTACAGTACAGTACAGTACAGTACCGAGACCGCGCACAACCGAGAGAAGTTCTCAGCATAGCCCGCCACGTCCACAAGTCGCATGTATTTATCTTGTCGCTAAAATCGCATCTAATGGATATGAAGGACTGGACAATGCCGTATCGTCTTTTGTGACACTCGGCTGCTAACTTATACGGTACTGTGTTGTACTGTAAACCACTAAAACATCTGTACCCTGGTAAACGCTGGGCCCACAATGGCACCCAATTTAAGAGGATCATCAGAACAAGAATCATGGTTACCAGCAGTATCACAGAATTACCACAGAGCTTACTAGTAGTCAAGTACAGGGTGAAGAGGGAGCTTTGAAAAAGGTCAAAACAAGCCTTGGAAGTTAGAGGGTAATGAACTCGGGTAGATATTCGCCCTTCACTGCTCAAAACAGATTATCTTTTGTGTACGACCTAAGCAGCAGCACCGATTAGGTACCGTAAACTTAGCCTCGTATCCTATTACATGCCATGTATTAGTGCAGACATAACGATCTTACCGCAAAAGTCATGAAAAAACAGAGTCTACTACCGTTGTGTCTTTACCGCCTTTCTGGAGGGTCCCGCTTTGGATTCACATATTATCACTCGATGTGCATCTCAACTTGCTCGGAGGGCACAGGAGCAGACATAGGATGACTCGGTAAATATCTTCAAGTGGATCCTTACAGCCATAGATATATGAAAGAGGAGCCAGGACCTTCCTGCATGATGAGAAGCACGAAGAGCATGACAATGTTAGCCGAAGAGCCAACAAATATCTGAGGGATAGGATGGCGTAGGATAAAGTTTCCCTCCCTAACCTTACTCCTTATCATCAGAATTGAAGATCCCGGTTAGAGACGTTTCTCATTTCTGATTTCCTTTTGTCCAACCCTTTTTGAGCCAACTCTAGTCAATCCTTATGATACAGTACTCGCTTATTCAATACTATCTGCGCTCTAGATCATGGCAACCAAGATCCCCGAGATCTCTAACTTGCATTCGCATAAGTTGGATGATCCAGTACGATTTTTACTGTTTAAACACCCCCCACACTCCCCGCAATCAATCAAGCAAGTAAGCCAGATACACCTCAAAAATATGATGAATAAAAATAGCTAAAGAGATTGAAAGTACGGTGGTACCATAGTAAAAAAAAAAAAACGGTACAGTCGTCAGGTCATGGGTACAAGAAACAAGAAATATCAGGATCATACTCCCTCACTCGGAAGTTGTCTTGATTCCGCCGGTATGGTCTGGAGCGGCCTGGAAAGGTGGTCGGTCAAGTTGTTTTATGAGCGCAGGTGCTACTTCCTCCACTCCCGCTCCCACTCCCACTCCCATTGCTCACACCACCCCTACCTCTCCAACTCCCTCTCCCTCTGCCTTTCCCTCTCCCTCTCCCTCTACCTCTTCCTCTCCCACCACCACCACCACCACCACCAGTGTATCCGCCATTCACATCACAACCGCCACCACCACCACCATTCTCCTCAACCCCTAAATCCGCACACCCCCGGAAAGACAAAAACTCAGCCCAATCTTCTCCCTCCCTCCCCCATCCCCGTTCAAAAAAGAAAAAAGAAAAGAAAAGATAGAAAAGAAAAAAATAAACTCACACTCCCTCCTCCCCTTCCAAACCCTTTCCAACCCCTCCATAGCCTCCACACCCCCCAGTACTCCAACCGCACCAATAAAGCCTCCAAAAACACCGAGGCAGACGACCCTAACCACCTCCAGGAAGACCAAACTCCTTCCGACAAAGACGCCCCGCTCATCGAGGACGACGCGCACCTGGGCGCGCCCGAGGAACTCTGGCGTCGGCGCGATGGGCAGGAATGAGCGTGCCTGGGCGGGCGACAGGCCCGCTGCGCCGCGGTTCTCGCGCGTTGTGGAGCAGATTACTAGGGCTTTGTTGTTTGGCAAGAGGGAGAGGATGAGCCAGGGGCGGAGTTTGCGGCATTTGTTGGGTTGGGGGGAGGAGGTGGAGGAGGAATGAGAGGCGGTTGGTGATGGCCTGGTTGACAGCAGGGCGTGTTGGGATGGGGTTAGGCGGGTGTGGATTTTGTTCGAGAACCACCATTGTCCCTGGTGGAAGGGGGGTGGCGGGAGGCTTGGTTGGAGGAGGAGGAGCGGGGGGTGCAGTAGTAACTCCGGCGATTCCGGAGGTGGGTCTGGTTCCTTGGTGTCTGAATAGTTTATTAGTTCCATGCTTTTGCTTTCCATGGTTGGTAATGTGGGATGATGGTTTTTTCGATTGGTGGGTTTGTAAGTTCGAAAGAAATGAAGAGGAAGAGGAAAATGTTTCGAGACATCCTTTCTGCTAGATATACAAGTGAGTGAGTGAGTGATAGCACATGACACCCACACCTCTACCCTCCTCCCACCGGCCAGCATAGAACCTACCAGTTCCCACTGGAACGTGATCAGTGACAGTCATAACCAATCACTCACCTCAGGCCCGGAAGCAAAAAAGGAAGGAAAAACAATCAAGATCATTCCAGCAGCCTCCAGGAGTAAAACTCTCCAATTCAATTGCAATCCAATATTATAGAAGAAAAAAAAGTACCATTCATATCATCCCGATAATATTGTTCGTTAGTAAAAAAAAGAAAAAAAAGACCTGAACAAATCTTGCCTGCAACAGGAAAAAAACCTTTATCGAGTTTTGGGTGTCTCCGGCAAGAAGTATATCAAATGCAGTCATTTAACAGGATGTCCTTGTAAAAAGTCGGAATTAACAGAATGCCATCACAAAAAAAAAAAGTTCCACAGAATGCCCTTTTCATCAAGAGTAATCTTTTGTGTAATACAGCTGGATGAGGACTGCAAGGACTCCCTTCTATGATACCGCTTATTTTGGGTACTGTACTTAGTAATTGGCTATCTTAATACTATTATCCCTCATCAAGTTCTCTCTTTCCCACAACTCTAGTTTGATCATTGATCTTCTGTTTTATAAAATTACATTTTTAATGTCTACTTATCTTCTTCCTCCCAAGACTTTATTCTCAATGCCTTCATCTTCTAGAAAGCCTAGCTCAGTTGCTCTGAGGGCAGCAATATCCAGACTGTCTTCTGCCACCCAAACACTGTCTTTCCTCCGTATAAGTCAACTGAAATACTCGCAATATTTGCAGATTTGGAACTGACATCGCCAATGAGGTTATACGATACATGCACAGTACAGTGGAGATCAAGAAAACAGTTTTTTGCCTAAAGTGTTTAGTTTGATGCATCCTTCCAGGCAACGGCACTCCATGTTTTAATTAACAGGAAAGTGTACAACTAACTTCTTTTCTTCAGCCAATGGCATTCTATTAATTTCGACCCTCCCAAGGGCGTCCCGCGAAATAACCGTACAGAATTTTTCCTATAGCTACCTTCCTGTGTTCACCTTTTGCTAATCCACAACACAAGTTCGACATGACCATACTCGTGCTGAGGTTGTGGCTCAACACAAACTTTTGTGGCTTAGCAGAACTATTTGTGGCTCACAATTGTGGCTTAATATAACATCATGTATCTGCTCTAAAAAACTGTCTAGTCTACATTTATTTTCCCCACCCTTACTTGTCTCTTAATACCCATAACTATAAGCTTTGATACTTTCTTTTTATAGGCTTGTATATTCTTCTGCTTTTTAAAACATAGTTTGATCTCATCAAGCAGAGGCTTATACTTTGCTCGATCTAACCGTTTCTTTGCATTCTGGGCTCACGATAACTGTTTCTCCGCTTTTTCCAATTCCGCATCTTCCTGGCTTTTTGCCATCTCACGGGCTTCCAAAGCATATATCACTCCTCCTTTCTGTATCTGCCTTCAGTTCTGAGCTCTGCATCTCACTGCCCTTGCTTCCTCAGCAGCACGAGTGTGCTCCATATGTTCCATCGCGAGTGCACCAGACTGGGCTTGGGCTAATCCACCTTGTAGGACCATTTTAAGCCTCCACTAAAAGGAAGGTGATAGGTCTTTTGCATCGCATTGTAACTCGTCTCCCATTTGTCTTAAGCTTCGAATAGTAAGAGGAACCGTAGGTGATGATGCTCGTGGTGGTATCAGTGGATGGTTCGGATGGATAACTGACTCACGTAACTTGGACACAACGACATCTGGATTGTATGGGATGAGTCCGGTTGCTTTAAATGATGACCTGATTGTCGATGGCTTGAATGTCTGTTGTTGGATTGAATGAATTGTGTTTAAAAATTCTAATTTATCAAACTGGCCACAACCAGTACGGGTTGCAGCTTCTACAGCCTCTGCATGGTAATGCTTGTATGGCTGAAACACTACAACATCAAGTGGTTGGAGGAGGTGACTGGTGTGGGGGGGTAGACAGAATACAACAATCTTATGATTATCACAGTAATCAATAAACTGCTTAGTGCAGTGGGAGCCAAAGCCATCCAGAAGTAGTAGTCAGTAGACACCAACTTGTCGCTGTTGTGAAAAAATTTGAAAATGGGCAAGCCACTTCATTGACAATTCATCGTTGCTATAACCAGTCTCTGATGTTCCGATAAGATAATCATCAGGTATACTTGTTGTTGTATACCATGGTTCTTGGTGGATTACCCCTGGAATAATAACCAGGGGTGGCAGAATAGCTCCATCGCCACTGATTGTTTCACAAACTGAAACAAGCTCCCGGTTCATAGAACTTCCTAGGTATGACTGTCATGAAGGATCTCTGGTAATAATCCACTGATCGCGCCCAACCCCAATTCTGAAACCGGTTTCATCAAAATTATAGCGATCACATTCTTGAATGCTATATCTTTCACAAATAGCCTGGTATCTTTCAAACCAGTCTTGAATCTCCGCTGGCTGATGCGCGTTCTTTCGGTCAACATCAAGGGTATGTTGCTTGCGAATTGAGTACTCCGGATGTCGAGTCAGAAATCGCTGTGCCCAATGGTCACCAACCACTGGTGCTGGAAGTGGACCACTATGAGCATATTGAAGCACTGCATTTGCACAACCTGAAACCATAGGAAGACGGGCACTGGTTCCTACTGCATCAAGGCGGTCTAAATATTGACAGACAGCGAACTCTTGGTCTTCTAAAAGCTTTCGGTTTGTTGCTTCTCTATCTTGCTTTGATGAAACTCCTTGCCATCGTGCACGAAGTCGGGAGACTGGGATTTCGTATTTTCAGGCAAGAGCAGCAAGGTTTGGTTTTTCGGATTCCAATCCCTCTAATGATGCAAGTGCTGCCTGGATTCGGATCTCGATATCCTTATATGGTTCAACCCGCTGACTGGGAAGTGTAAAGGGGGGTGTCGCTGGCATATTTGTAGTAGTATAGGTAGTATTGTAGATGAAAAAAGGAGGCTCCTGTTGAGCGTAGAGGAGTGCTGAGTTAACTGATATCTTGAGGAATACGTCGGAAAGATATGCCTGTGAGTCCTTGGTAATTCTGGAACTCATGAACTGTTTTTAATACTAGTAGATATGTAATAGATTGTTATATTTAATAGAATTCACATACAATTTTCTGCTATATAGTTTGATTCAAGTTCAATGGTAAAGTTTCATTGAGCTACAAAGTTCAATGGAGCTACCAAGCTGTATTGAAGTGCAAATTTATATTGGAATGCAAAGTTACAATGAACTGCTAAGTTATAGTGATCTATAAGGTTCAATAGGCCTTTAAAGTTATAGACAAGTATCTAACATGAATGGACCAAACACAATAGGAATCCTGGGGGTGGAATTCTGTATGTATGCTCGAATATGCAAGGACAATCCACTATACATAATTCCACTAATAGAATACTCCGTGTGTTCGATCTATTCATGCTAGAGACCTGTAAAGTTCTGTGTCTCCAATAATATTTTAATTAAGGTGTAAGGTTGGATTGAGCAATAAAGCTATATTTTATAAATATTATAATGCTATGCTAAGCCACAGTGTCAAGCCACAAATAGTTCTGCTAAGCCACAAAAGTTTGTGTTGAGCCACAAGTCAGGTTGAGCTGTCAAGTCATGTTGAGCTGACGGGCACTCTTTAGAGTGCCCCAGGTTGCGAGCAAGCGAGCAGCCGGGGGTTGTGGCGACTAGCCACAACCTCGGCACGAGTATTTCATGAATAGTGTTTCCCACAAGACAAGCCCGAAGGCTTAGCTTGAGCCAAAAGCCCTAGCCTGATAAGCCGACACGTCCCCCGACCACACCCTCCTCAATCATTTCCCCAAAAGCCCCCCCCCCCCGGCGCGGTGTACTCAACCTCTCATACCCGCACATCATCAGAAACCCCCTAGTCCAAATACCAAGCACGAACGGCCGCAAGTACAGTACAGTAAATCGATCCAACCAAACACCCCTCAAAACCTACATCTATCTCACAAACCGATTCCTACCTAGGCCACGATAGGGAGAGGAACCTCAGCAAAAAGCTGGAAATTCCCGATTTTTAATGTCCAGAAGATATCTCCTGCCCAGGTTCTGCTCTCCCGTGGCTGGCGGGCGAGCGAGTAGGCGATAACCAGTGGACCAATGATAAACCACGGCCCGAGCCAGTCCTTGGCAGTGGGAATGCTATTATGAAGAATAAGAATAAGCATGCTGACCGGTTAAGACAGTACATACCTTGCAGAATAGTTTTTTTTTTTTTTTAAGACCGCGCGAGCTTGTAGCAGCACACCATATCACACATCCACTTTTTCCAGTCTAGATGTCATCCACCACCGTTACCAATCCCATATCATATTAAAAAAAAAAAAAAAAAAGCCTCCCCAATCCCATAATTTAGTCACGTCCACATCTTGATACCGCACCACCTTACCCCCAACCCCCAACACACAACCACTATGCAATTACACCCCCCCCCCCCCCCCTTTTCTCCTTTTTTCTTTTGGGGATCACAAGCGCTCACTCGCTCTGCCAGTCCAGTCCGATAATTGGCGGGGTACATGCGGGAAATGAGGGTTAATAACATTGCCTACTGAACTAGCAATTCTCGCTAGTCAGTTTTCTCAATGGAAGCGGTCGGGGGGAGGGTTAGACTGCGACGGGGTGAATGGTATACGGTGGTGGATTGGGTACTTTAGCATGTGCATCATGATGAGTATGTGTGGTTATGGTTATAGTAGTGGTCGGTCGGTCTGTGTCGGTGGAGGACTGGATAGGGTACTTGGGAATGTTACAGCTAGTATCATATACGAGTGGAAGTTGGTGATGATGATTTACGTGAACGACAAAGTCCCTGTAATCACTGAAAATCACTCACTCACTCACTCACTCACTTCCCCAATCGAAGGAGAAACAAAAGCAGGACACTTCAGTGGAATTGAGAATAAAAAAGTCCACCACTTCAATTGAACCCATGGGAAGAACTCTGCCCGATCAGATCTGATCGATATATAGCAAAAAAAAAAGAAGTATCCTTCCCACTCCTCCCCCCTAAACCGCAAAAAAATCAGAAACCCATCTATAATACACTCAAAAAAGAAAGAAAGAAAGAAAACTCCCTCCCTCCAACAATGTAATAAATAAATAAAAATCCAGCCCGGGCATTCATCAATTCAATCACCGCGAGAAGAGACGATTGATTGAGATAAGAATCGAAGGAAAAAAAATGTAACCTTTTTTTATACAAAAAAAGAAAAAAGAAAAAAAGAAACCCGAATAGAAGAAAAAAAATACTAAGAAAAAAAAAGAAAAAAGAAATATGTATGACGAATGTTTCCAAGTGGAGGTTGCTCGAAAAGAGTGAGGTATGTGTAGTAAGTGGGAGAACCGAGAAGTAAAAAGAAGAATGAAAAAGGCCCGAATCCGTTATGAAGTTCAAGTTGAAAAAAGTGGAAATGAAAATGAAAAAATGAAAATAGCTGAATAGCCCCTCCGTAAGTGCAAGTAAACGGTGAAATGAAAATGAAAAAAGAAAAAAAAAAGAAAAACAAATGTTATACACCTGCCGTGTACCCATTCCCATTGATCGGTCCGTGGACGCATATCCATCACTCGACATCCTGATACAACAACCACCTCTCCGCATGCGTGCTGAATATCAAATGAAACCGAATCAATGTCACCTCCCCAACCTAGCCGCACACTCCACACACCCCCATCTCAGTAACCATCCCACAAGTGCCCATACTATCCCCCCACCAAGCAAGTACACCCAGACCCACCGAAAGCCCGTCTCAGCCTTCTCCCTATCTTCCAAGAACTCGGTCAAAAGCCCCTCGATTTCCAACTCCTTCGGCAGCAGCGAATTTCTCCGATCCGGTGTGGTTGGTGCAGGACTCGGGACATCAAATACATCAGAGAGTGTAGGTCTATGGCGGTCTTCCGGCTTTCCCCTGCGTCGCAGGGCAGGAGGGAGTGTCGGTGGACGGCCTGTGTCTCCTCCAGCTCCAGCCCAAAGAGGGGAATCTAGTGCTAGGGTTACATTCACAGTCGGATGACTCTGATCTTTAGCACTGTTTGCAGCAGCAGCAGAAGCAGTCTCCTCGCGAAGCGAGATCCCGGTGCTCGCGGCTTTCCGGAGCCTCCGTGGCGCCGGTGCTAGGAAGGGATGTGGGAGAGAGTGTGTCCTTGTTAGCTCGCACTTCTGCCTAAACTCCCCGTTGCTCCCTAATACTCCCGGGGTGATGGCCGAATCCCCATCCGTGGAGCTATTCGAATCCGAGTCCACGAACGTGCGGACTAGAGGTGTTGTCGGAGCACTTGTTGAAAACCCGGATGATACGGCCGCCTCAGCTTGTGCTTGCAAGCCTGCCAGTAAGGAACTTAGACGAAGAAAAGCATCGTCCTCCTCCAATCCTCCGCCATTTACTCCTCCAGAGAGTGTACAGTCGTCGAGTGAAGCTGCAGTAGTAGTAGCACTACTCCGATTTGAATTCAAACTCGAGCGAGTCGGCGAGGAGGAAACGCTGGAAGGGAGTGTATCCGGCGTGATAACATCCGTGCTCCGGGTTGAGCCTAGAAGCTCTGTAGAGAACTTCTCGAGGGATATGCGTGTTCTATCAAACTCCATTAGTCCATGCAATCTTCAAACGATGGTGAATAATTATCAAAGCTCCATACCTCGTCAACTGCGCGACGAGATCGTCATCATCACCGACTCCATCGGCGTTCAGGCGTAGTAAACTCTTTAAACCGGTAATTTCTGAGACTAGTATTTCGCGGAGGTTGTCCATTGGGTTGCTACTCCTCCCTTCCTTCCTTCCTTCCTTCCTTCCTTCCTTCCTTCCTTCTTCCTTCACTTCCCCCTTCTTATCAAACTTCTTCTTCTTCTTCGTCTTGACCCTTTATTCCAGAAACTCGAAGCTGTAGTAACAACACAAAACTAAGAAATATGAATTAAGTGTTAGATCCCAATAAGCATACCGCAAACAAACAAACAAAAAACCTTTAAAAGAAAAAATCCAAAAAACAATGAGAAAAAAGAAATAAACGATTGTGTAGATAATTATTATTTTTTGTAAATTCTGTAGGAGGAGGAAGGTAGTGAGTGAGTGGTAAGGTAAATGAAAGAGCAAGCAACAAGATTGGGGGAGGGATGGGAACAGGGAAAAGGATGTTTTAGTCCGTTCCTGGACTGAGCTGAGGGAAGGGACGGAAACGGCTGTCAAGACCCCAACAGAGGGAGAAAGAATGGGAAAAGCAAAAAGCAAACACACCTGAAAAGCTTCCTTTCCCTTTTCCCTTTTCCCTTTATTGTTGCCAAGACGGAACAGATCTTAATTAGCTATTAGCTATATTGTAAGATGAGGAAAACGGTGGTTCCTGGCGCCTCCTCTTCCCTTCCCTCCTCGGCAAACTCCAAAATACTATTATACTGAATCCCCTCCCGCGTGGGGATACGAGTAACTTATGATATCAAGAAGAAAAGAAAATAAAAAAATAAGAAATAAAAAAGATACCCCCGACGTGTTCCTTCCTTCTCTTCTCTTCTTCTTCACCTTCCCAGAACTCTCCGACAAGTTAGACTAAGTTAGACTAGATTTAACACACACTCACTCTCACACACACGTGTTACCACCCGAAGCGAAGCGAGAAGGACTTTCCCCGATTCCGGTATCCAGTAGGAGGTGAGTTTGCTAGACTAGGTTTTCTTCTGCTACGGTAAGGAGCCCAAAAAAAAAAGTGCACTGTATGATCTGCAGGGTGTGGTGTATGAATGTCGAATCGAGTCCAGACTAAATTATTTCGTGCGTTCGCTGGTTCGTTCGTTGGTAAGTAAGTCTAGAACTTCTGAGAGAGAGATCCTGGTTACTTTTTGCCGTGCTGTGCTCGACCCTAACAAAGATTGGCTCGATGGATGGATGGTTGTTACAGACGCGTGATGATGTCAGCTGTTTGATTGATTGCTTGTTGGTTAATAGGCGCTCCAGCTGTGCTGTGCGAGAGTGATGATAGGTTGGAGAGAAAAAGAGAGATGAGAGAGAGAGAGAGAGAGAGAGAGAGACAGAGAGAACTGGGGAGACACTGTAAGTTAATGCCTTTATGGTGCTTTTAGGATATTATAGACAGTCTGAGACGGACGGATCTGTAAGGCAGACCGTGTTACTGTCATAGGAGTGCAGTCCGAAAGGTGGGTGGGGAAGGGAGCGTTTGGTCGGGGAAATGTCCCACGCAGTATGATAAAGTTAGGTATTATTAGTTGTCCTACAAGTGCGAGTACAATGTATGGTACGGTAACAAGTGCGGTAGCAGTATCGTAGGGCACTGGTAGGTAGGGCACTGATTCTAGGCAGCGAGTAAACTACAACAGTACGCTCGCAAGTGTAGTAAAGTAAAAAGCAAAGCAGAGTAAATCATGCAGCTTGTTTCATTCCACCCCCACCCGTCACCAGCTCATCGGCCAACCGCCATCCCTAACCCACATATCAAATCATGCGTACAGAAGAGCAGCATCTGACAAAAAATTATTACAACTTAGCAACATTGAGAACAAAAGCAACAAAAAAATAATGCACATAGACTCCTATTAAACCTATGGTTCACCCACACCTATCCTATTCACCCCATTACACAAACCATCACCGGTATCACCCAAACAAAAAAGTGAGTATAGTATTGTAAAAAGTGAAGGAAAAAAAAGGAAGTAGGAGGAAAGGTTAGAAAAAGAAAAGAAAAAAAACTACATCGCATCGTCATCATCATCGCCGCTGTCACCCCAATCCGCCATCTCCATCTCATTCGCTCGTCTCTGCACCTCCAGCAGTCCACTTATTTCTTCTACATACCCCTTCTGATTGAGTGCCTTCTTGACAAAGTCCCATCCTTCGTCTCTATATTCCTTAATGATAGCGGGAGAACATGCGGAACAACAGTCGTACGTATGGCCCTTGACCATTATGGTCTGGAACGCGGATAGGAAGCCTCTCATTTGATGGGGTATGAGGCCCAACGGGTGATTCGGTGGACTTCGTTCAGCCTTGTCATTATTCGGCGCTGGTGCAGCCGCGCCGAGAGGATGTTGGAGGACTGATACTAGCGTTTCTACTAATAAGGCACTAGCAATAGGTGCTACGCCCGGTCGAGTGACAGTGCACTGTTGGTCAAGTGTTCTGTCGACCAAGCTCTATCGAGATATCAGCATCTCATCATAGAAAGGGTACGATAGCATATAACATACATCTCCTGGAGCAACTACATCGCTGCAGTAATAACATCCAAGCTCTTCCCCTCCCTTCTGATCATCAGACGGTTTCACTCCATGTCTCATAACGACATAGCTGTCGAATCCCAAGGCAGCATTCATGACAAGCTTTTTCATGCTCTTTCCCATGACTGTTGGCAACCATCTACTCTCCCTTGTGTCCATGAGCAAGAATATAACATCGTGCTCGTCAAACAACCTCCTGAGCTTCAAATAGTCTTGCTTGACACCAGCTTCCTGAGCATCCGAGAATGGATGCGCAGCCATTGGTACTGTCATGTCAAATCCTTGAGCATCAACACCAGGATAAATCTCCTTCAAAGCCTCCGCAGCTCTAATTGCTTTCATAGTCTTCCCGCCAATGCAGTCTTGGAATGAATATAATGGCTGCCTAACAGGGTTTGAAAAGGAAACCGTTCCAGAATCAACAAAGGTGATCTTGTGCACTCCCCAGCTGAGCAGGTTGCGCGCTACGTAGGCACCAAGTGTACCAGCACCTAGCAAAAGACATCTCGTATTCTTGATAACATCGAGGTTTAGCTCTGGTGCGACTCGCCATTTCATAAGCTTGAGGTTCAAGTCGACGTTGATATCCGCTTGCCTACGTAACGTTAGCATATGTAATAACCCGATGTGCACACCCTTACTTTTTCGGATCCATCTGAGCAGATAGATTTGCAGTCTTGGGAACAATCTTATTATCGTCATTCTTCTCCCATCCGACAACCTTGGGCATCTCATCTACTTTCGTTAGACCAGAACTCATAGTTGGCGCAATAATCTTACCACCAAGATTAAGCTCTCCTAGCCCTTCCTCGGCCTCAAGCTCGCACTCCATAATCAAGCTCTTAGGCTCAAATCGCCCTTGGTGCGTATCTCTGTAACAAAGCGCCCGAACCTTACTCCACCCCCATCTTTTCCTCACAAGCATCAACAAATTCCTCAAAGGCCAGCCAGGATTATCCGGATAGTCGCTTGGGTCGACAAACCCAACAAACCGATCTTCCTCATCCACATCTTTATCGAAAAAGGAGTGCTCAAAGTCGCCCAAGCTCCCAATTTTCCAAGCCCCAGCATCCCTCTTGACCAGGAAGAACCCGTGCTGTCGGGAGTCCGTGCTGTATCGCCAGGTATTTATCGCTTCGACAAGAGAGGAGGTTTGGTGACGGTCCAGGCGCTCGATAGGAGTATTACACGTCCACTGGGGAGTAGCGGCGAAAGCGGGGAAGGCGAAGAGGTGGTGGAACTTGTACTTTTTGAGATCCGCGTATGATAGTATAAGGAAGGATGAAAGGAGCGATGGACAGGAGTATATCGAGCCGTCAAGTATCGCATCCCAGATCTAAAAGCTGTCAATAAGCCTCCCAACAATACAAGCTCCAAGCACTGTATGTAAGCAAGGCTACCCACCGTCTGCGCAGTCTTCTTGATCATAACAGCCTTTTCAACTTTCCTAAAGTCCTCGATAGTATTGTAGTTCTTTATCATGCCCTCCGCTCGACAAGCAAATACCGAAACCCTAAACAAACCGTTAAAAAAGCTTAAACCTTCCCCACGTGTGAGGCTCATACTCATCAGACGTAAGGGCGCTCCCATGAACCTGCATATTCCCCCCATCGTGAGGAAGATATTGACCGAGAACCTTCCGCGGCGAATCGTCGAGCTTATCGTATTCGATTTTATGGTTCGCAAGAGAATAGTAAAACGGAAGGTCTATTAACGAGGAGAAAGGCGCGTACTTCATTTTCTAAAAATAAAAAAAAAAGAATTATTTTCCGTAGTTTGATTTTAATTTTTTTTTTCTTTCCAAAGGGATGAGAAAGGGGGGGCGTGATGGGGAGAAGGGGTAAAAAGGAATGACGGGTGAGGGGTGAGTTGAGGAGCAGAGAGGGGGAACACAGGTACAGTTAATGGTGCGGAGTGTGTCTTCGACAGGGGAGGAGGGGTGTGAGGTATGATATCGTAGCTGAGCTGATTAGGTAGGGAATATTCTTATCGGTCGCAACAACCAATCCTTACTTGGGGAAAGAGATGATTCTGTCGATCAGGTGTTTCCCACACACCCCTCCACTGCCCCGCGATTAGTTTATGACAGGTTTAGTAAAGATCACTCAAGTTTCTCGTGATATATCAGACTCATGTATATAATAAGGTTATCACGCTCGTAATATTTTACTACCATATGCTTGTTGCCAGTACCTTACAGCAAAGTTTTTCCCAGACGTTGTGACTATCGGACAAGTGCTTGCAAGTATGATATCATGCACTGGCTCTCTACAGCGCTGTACCAGTATCACTAGAACCACGGTACCGCAGCCTTCGGCACTCACCCGAACATGATGACAACCCGTATTTACTACACTTAGTATGACTCCTCCACCACCTCTCACTCATAATCAGATAGGCTAATCTTCGGTTCGCCTGGACTCGTCCCGAAAGGCTCTTGCAGATTCTGGAATACGGCAAGTCATCAATGATATTAGGCAGCACATGACTACTGTAGCACTCTCCAAGACACACAACTACAGTGCAATTTTCAATTTTACTACGGTAGGCCTCACCCTCCAGAGAGTCAATCATTTGGTAAAAACTACAGATGAAAGTCCAACACCTACGGTATTATAAAAATGAGTACTCTTCAAGTCAAGGGCAAAATGCAGGCGCAACTCGTTGTCTCAGAGAATCCCGCGCATATAAAGAAAGAGCCTTCGACCCCCACCAGGTCTCAGAAGGCCTATCTACTACGGTAATCACTTTTTCTTGAAAGAGCTAATATACCAGGATTCGCAAAAAAAAAGAAATATAGCAATGAGTCTCACCATCCATACGGTAGTCCATTTGTCGCAACATCGCAACTATTTAGAACATAAGCTCGGGAAATCCAAAGACCCAACATGTCGAGCAGAAATATAAATTTTGAATAGCCATGCAATATGAAACTAGAATGCAATACCATTTCGTTCCAAAGGATGCCCAAGAAATGCACTATACACACACCCACAAACCGCCGTTGAGAGATACATTTTCGACACAACTTTTCTAAGAACGACAGAATAAGAGTGATAGTCCATGACTAGTCAACTGGTAACCCCCCAGCCTTATTTCGTTTTTCCATCTCCCTCTACCATCCAAAAAAAGTCGGATAAAGCTATACACCCCAAGCAACTGGAATGAGCAGGAATAGACGAACAAAATCCATACAAGGCCGCAAAAAAATAGAAATAAAAGAAGAAAAATGAAATTACCCTTAATATCAAAAACACGAGCAAAAGATATATAAAAAAGATGATTCTATCACACAACCCCTCCGCCAATACAGAGAGGGGGGTAGGGTTTTGCAGGCCGACCATTGTTTGTTGAAACCATGCATGCAATCAAGAAATTAGCAAATAGAAGACAAAAAATTCTTGGTTCATATGTTTAGCTTGGGGTCTAGAGCAAGAAGTAGATCTCTAGCAATTTCAAAACTCAAGAAACTACTACCAATGCTCGGTGCCACCTTGAGCAAGTTTGGCAATAGTCCCTTGTACATTCCCCTGATACCCTCAGCCCGGATAATGATAGAAATTGCGTCCCATATACTCTTGTACTGGTAACCAAGGCCATTCATTGTATTGACCTGAAATCTCCTTCTCAATACGTCGAAGGGGTAAGTAACACTCTGGGCTACAGCCCCACTAACGGCGCCAGCACATAGTTTCCCGAGCGCTGTTGGATTTGCTTCCCCTTCGGGAGTCATGAATTTCCGCATAGCTTCGTAGGTAGCAAAATTGATTCCAACGTATGGAGCAACACCGGAGAGGGTGGGGCCTAATCCACGGTAGAGGGATATTGTGCCGCCTTCGGTACGATACATGGTTTTCATGGTTGCCCACATACCTGGAAGTTTGGTGTGTGGCACACCCTTGGAAGCGAACGAGGCCGAGTGAACCGAAAGACGTGTACGGGTAATATCGAGAGGGTATGTTGCGACTGTATTCGCGCTAGGTGAGTCCTAAGTACCAGAAGAGAGTAGATGGAACAAACCAACTGATGTTACCCCAGCCATGGCACCGGCGCAGAGCCGGCGAAGAGTACCGAGGTCATTGCCGCCTTCAGGAAGTAGAAGCTGAAGTGGGGGGTTAGAAAGACTGATGAGATCGGATGGAATTGCAGGTTAGGATCGCGGGTTGGGAAGGTTTACCTTCTTATAAATTGTATAGCTGGAGAACTGGACAGCCGAGTAAGGAACAATTCGTATGCAATTCGTCCCATTCCCTCTGTTAGATGGCCAATTAGCATCCCAATGCTTCACAAGTGCGATGCGTTCAACAAGATCCATCCAATTTCGCCCGCAAGAAATGGTTACACCTAAGAAAGAGCTGGGATTAGGGAAGTAGATTTAACCCACCTCATGTAGCCTCTCCATCCCTCCTCCCTCCACATCTTCGCCAGTGCGGGTCCGACACCTTG
Source organism: Choiromyces venosus 120613-1 (assembly GCA_003788595.2). Classification (NCBI taxonomy): domain Eukaryota; kingdom Fungi; phylum Ascomycota; class Pezizomycetes; order Pezizales; family Tuberaceae; genus Choiromyces; species Choiromyces venosus. Next base: position 248,059 of record ML120447.1, read on the forward strand.
ATAAGAGCTGTTCCCAGGACTTTGAACCTGAAAGATAATTTTCAATCTCTCCAATGGACTGACGACCGTTCTGCTGACCGCACCGGCGATACCCCCAGCAATGAACGATGCAGTCACCGGTTGGCTAATATACTCACGGAACCCTCTCATAAAATCGGAAGGTGGAGGGATAGCTTTGGAGGAAGCCATTGTAGGCGAGGAAGGTGTCGGTGCTATAGCGGGCTAAGGTAGGAGAAGAAAAAAGTCAGAAACTTCAATGTAGGAGAGAAAAAGGGAGAAAAATATCACCTCCGAAGCAGCAAGACTGGCGTCCTTTGGTAGTGGTGGGGTATCACGGACGGGAGTGGGGGGTTTTCGATTGAGACTCATGATGAGGGAATTTCCGGGACAACAGGGTTATGCAAGGAGATAGAGAAAGATGTTCAGCGCAACGGAGGTGGTGCGGATGATGACAACGTCGGTGTAAAGAGGAGCTTTGAAAAGATTCCGATGGGAAGCGGGGAGCTGGAAACCGTGAACAGAAAAGAGTCGTTGTTTCTTGGTCCATTCAACCACCGAGAAAACGAACTTGCACAACGCCGAGGGTTTTCAAGGCTGCGAATAGAGGACAAAATTGAATCGGGGTTTAGGAACTATGGCAAGCTAAATATGACGAGGGTAAGGGATAAGGAGTGGAGGAAGGTCAATGGAGATGATGATGATGAAGGAACAGTGAGCAGCAGTAATGAAGGAAAAACAGGAAGGACCCTGAAGGAGAGTAAGAAAGGGGAAGGACAGTTTCTTGTTCTAAGGGAATACCGGTACGGTACCGTATGTATGGGGTGCAGGAGGTTTCTTGGTTTTTCACTTGTCTCTCCTTTCAGTTTCTCCTGTCAGTGCGGATCTATTTATTTTATTATCAGCAGTGTTTTGCGTACCGCTGATTCTCTGAGACACGGCCAGTGATGTCTGAGAGATTCGAGATGACAAGAAAAATGGCTTTCAGGGTCTATTAATTGACCGGGAGTGAGCGAGAGTGACGGTGGGACCCTGGAGGGGTTGTGAGTTGACTTGGAGATCCCCGAAAACCCAAATCTGTGACCAGCAGTCTCTTGTCATGGATGGCTTTACTAAGCCATTCTAACAATATGATTGTTCAAGAATCTGATAAAGGCCAGTTCCAGAACCCCAGGTTGCATAAAACATTCCTTGGGGTTCGAATTTTCCCATTTATGTTCCGGACCTCAATAGAGATGTTTAACCCTTTTCGACACTTTTACAAGTACGGGATTGCCGAAACCATAGTATAAAAGAGCTCTTAAAGGAAAAGTGAGCCTCGGTTCTATTTCGATAAATCATACATCTGGTTTTTTCTTGGCAAGCAATTCATTAAATCCTTTCACCGTTATCTTGATCGGTGCAACGACCGCCGTCACCCCGGCTCGCCACCAACCAACTCTCTCCCCTCATCTTGCCCATTTCCCTCCCACCACCTTGCATAAAATTACCCTTCCTCCTCCAAACTTCTTCCCAACCCCACACTTATCCTACTATAACTCACCCCAAAATCCTACATCCATCAAACAGTTTTCACCAAACACAGTCGTCAAAAATGTTCAAAAGAGTCGCCCCAATCGCTACTTCGGCCCGCATTATCTCTTCCCCAAGAGTCGCTACACCCCTGCGTGCTGTTGCCCGGGTTTCTTCTCCGCTTGTCTCCAGGAGGAATTATCATGAGAAAGATATGTTTACCACCTCTTGTCCTACAAAAAATTATTCCTTCAAAGACAACTGGTATTGACATTTCCTCTTTACTGCTAGATCACTACAACAATCCTCGTAACGTCGGTTCCCTCCCAAAAAACGATATGGATGTTGGTACTGGGCTTGTTGGTGCACCAGCTTGTAAGATTTCTCACTTTTTGCCCTGACATACACTACTACCAGCATTTCAAGCATGCTAAATCAATATTTCCATGATATAGGTGGTGATGTAATGAAACTCCAAATTCGCGTCGACAAAAATACAAACACCATCAGCGAAGTAAAGTTCAAGACCTTCGGTTGCGGCTCCGCCATTGCCTCGAGCAGCTACCTCACCGAGTTGGTCCGTGGAATGTCTTTGGAGGACGCTGGCAGAATCAGGAATACTGAAATTGCAAAGGAGCTTTGCCTGCCTCCTGTCAAATTGCATTGCAGCATGCTTGCCGAGGATGCAATCAAGAGTGCTATCAAGGACTACCAGACAAAGTCGAACCGTGGACCCCCAACTCTCGGCAAGAACCTTTTGTAAACGCATTTGATGGATTACTCTTTTTTTTCCTTGTTCACTCAATTGTTTTTTCTTTCAATCTCCTTTGAGTTCTGGGAAGGATCGGTTGTGTCAAGTTAACCTTAAGGATGGAAGGGGATGATGAAAAGGCGGCTGAATTGAAAGCCGATTGACCAGGTAGAGAAAGGAGGGGTCGGTTTCTTGATTTTGCCTTTATCTTTTGCTAACTTTACCTTTCGTGATAAATATTTAACCGGCGTTGTTGTTTCTTTTGTGTTTGTTTTCTTCTTCCTCCTAACTTTCACCCCTACACCTTCTCTTTCTCCATCCCCCTCACAGGAATACCCAAGGCCTACCAGACATCTTCTCTACCATTCTTCCCTTTTCCCTTTTTTCCCTTTTCCTTTCTCCAAAAAGCTTGCATATTGGGGGTGTCTCTTTATGTTCTATTCCTACCAATTCATTTTTTTTTTCATTTTTTTTTAATAGCATACTTGCTTGTACCGTGAAGTAACACAAAAAAAGAATCAGAATAAAATTGTTGACAAAAAAAAACCACTCCCTTTGTGAAAAGAATTTCAAAACAAAAATTGTGATACTGAATCAATCAATGATAGGGTAGTGAAATGTTGAATTAAGCTTATTGTTTTTACCGGTAATCCTGTCCCCATCATACGACTTTGATGTCATGGGCGTTAAGGTTAAGTTAAACTGTGTGTGGGGCTCGTCTCGTACCGTAAGGCACCGGTACCGGTAATTGCGCGGTGTGCGCGGTGTGGTACGGGCGCATCGCCTTGGTGGATTAGAGGATTGGGTTGGAGTTATCTGATGGTGAGAGGGGGATCTGATATCTTGTCACTGTTGTGGTCTGATAAACTGTGCTTTTATGACGGATACTTTTCACCACAGCGAAGGAATCTAATCCACAATATTGGAATTTGGTGGAATTTGGTGGAATTTTGTATGCATACGGGAGTACGGTACTATATAGAGCTGGTAAATTTTATGGAAGAGTTGTTATTTCTCTGGTGGGGATTTCACAAGAGCTTTTTAGGAAATGTGCGGTATGATGTTGCCGGGTTGGCGGGAGGGAGAGGGCTTTCATACGGTGCGGTGAGTGGGTTTGTATGATAAATAGTTTCTCGTAAGTTGAGCACCGCTTGCGGGGTGGAGTGTGAAGGGGATTGGATTTATTGGACGGTATGGTGAGTAGGCGTATCACACGAACAAACGAACGCAAGTAGCAGTCACTACAGAATACGGCTTTGTGAAGGGGTGCGCTGTAAAGACTCTGAAGTTTGAAAAATAATTTATCTACGATGTTAAGCAAGCACTGTATTCCGAACACATATTCACAAACTCTCACTCGAAACCCAACTTCATGATCAAAAAAAACTTTTCATTCACCCCTCACCAAGAAGAAAGCACAACTTTACTACTCTATCTTCTGATGTAAGAACGGTTTCTTCCCACTGCCGTATTCTCCGACGCCTTGTCCGTTGCCTCTTAGCTGGTACTTGTAAATCATCAATCCTTCCAGCCCCACGGGTCCGCGGGCGTGTATCTTATTTGTTGAAATGCCGACTTCGGTGCCGAAGCCGTATCTGAACCCGTCTGCGAATCGGGTACTAGCGTTCCAGAATACGCCGGCGGAGTCTACTGCTGACATGAACTTCTCTGCAATCTCTTTGTCTTCTGTGATAATTGTGTCTGTGTGTCCTGATCCATGGGCGTTGATGTGCTCGACTGCGTCTTCCACCGAAGGCACGACCTTGACAGCAAGTGTCAACTCCAAGAACTCGGTGTCGTAGTCTGCAGCTGTAGCATCTTGGATAATAGCTTTTGAAGAAGGCGGAAGCGACGAGGCTTCAAGAGCGCTCTTGGACGCAGCGTCGCAGCGAAGTGAGACACCAGCCGCCGACAACGCGGCTGCAATTTTCGGGAGGATGGTAGAGGAAATGGATTGGTGCACCAGCAGCGTCTCAACAGCATTACAAGCAGCTGGGTAATCCGTCTTTGCGTCAAGAACGACCTTGACGGCTTTATCCTCGTCCGCGTCTGCATGAACGTACACCGCGCAGAGCCCGTCCGCGTGTCCCATAACCGGGATCTTGGTGTGGTCTTTAATGTACCGTACCAGCTCGTTGCCGCCTCTGGGGATGACCAGGTCGATGTATTGGTCCTGGTCCAATAGTGCGTTTACGTCCTCGCGACTGAGGACTAATTGAACCGCTCCGGATGGGATGGAGGTTGTTGAGAGGGCGGCGGAGATCACGTTTGCGATGACAGCGAAGGAGTGAGTGCTCTCTTTCCCGCCTTTTAGAATCACGGTGTTGCCGCTTTTGAGGGCTAGTGCGGTGATGTTTGCTATTACCTCTGGCCGCGCTTCGAAAATTACCAGGAGGACGCCGATGGGGGAGGTTAGTCTGTAGAGATCTAGGTTTTGGTCGAGTTTTGTGGCGAGGGTTATTTTGCCGACTGCGGGTGCGAGAGGTTGTGTGAATAAATGGTGTTTTTTCTCTCTCTTTGTAGATGTTGCTTATGGAGGGGAGGTTATTGCCCACCTGGATCTTCCAAATCTCTAACATCTAGAATTCCTTGCACCATATCTTCCCATTTTCCAGGCCTGCACAAGTCGAGTCTCTTAATAAGGCTCAAGCTCAGTTTTCCGGCCTTGGCCTGCTCCTCAGCAGCTTCAAGGTCTTTCTTGTTAGCTGCGAGGATCTCGTCTTTGGCGGCCAGTAGATGTTCATAGACTGCGGTGAGTGCTGCGCTCCTGTCTGAGCCCGAGACTGCCTTAAGCACTCTTGATGCGAGGGAAGAAGTGCGTGCGATTTCTGCCGGAGCAGCTATAGTCGTAGCCATAATTTGCTTATCAGGAATTGTTGTTTCTGAGTCAATTGCGAGTGGGAAAAAAGTCAAAAGCGAAAATTTTCAAGATTGCAGCTATCACTCGCTAAATAGCCCTGTCAGGGTTGAATCCATAGGGTGGTTTGATGACTCAACTAATCTTGGCGCGGCTGAAGCTCTTTCGGTAAGCAGCCCACCTTGCACAGCTTTATCGATTGCCCCACGTCTACTGTTTTCTTGAATACCCATTCACAACACACAACGCCTAGCATCAGCCTATCGCTTCTCCTCCCCATCAAGCAATTCCTGAGAACGAAGCCTTTCTCTAGCCGTCGCCATGGATAAGCTTGTCGATAGTTTTCTAAGCTTTCCGTCTTCACAAAACATCTCGGATTCCGAGCTCAACAAGCAGATCCAGAATCACCTCGCCTTGTTGAATAGGACTCCTGCTGCTACACTTGCGTATCAGCACGCTGGGGGCGATGTGTTGACTTTGTTGGACCCTTCGGTCAACAGTCTTGCATACCTCTATATATTGTGCGTTTGGGAAAGCTGATTTGGGTTGAGATGTTTTTGCTAATGGGCGGGATATTATAGAGTTGCCCGGATAGACCTCGGCCAGAAGAATACTCTGGAAGTTGGGTGGAGGCAGATTGTTACATTCCTTGAATCCTTCAATCCGAAGCAAGTCCGATGCGCACAAGATATCTTTAGACGACTAGTGGACGCCTTTTTCTCCCTCGCTACGGAGAGTGGTAAAGTTGGTTCCTGACCCTAGTTATTCGTGGGTTTGATTGCACCTTCTTTTTTTTTTTTACTGACACAAGTGCTTTCCAGCCTATCATTGCCGTCCGTCCAATCAAGAAAGCGATCCTACGGTTTAATCCTACAAAATTTTCCTTCTTGCATCCGCTTTTCCTTCGCTTGTGTTTGGAGGCCAAATGCTATCGTGATGCGGCAGCTATTGTTGACATTGATATCGTCGAGTTTCCTATCAGTGCTGGCAAGGTGACGGAAAATTCAAGGGCTAGAGAGATTACATACCAAGATGTTCTAACATACTTCTTATATGCTGGGATGATTTACATGGGGATCAAGGAATGGAGAAGGGCGGCAGATTATCTCACATATGTTTGTTCTTCACTTTTCTTGTTTTCGTGGATGTTAATTGACGGAGGATTGAAGGCTATAGTTGCTCCCGGTACTGCATGTTCGCAAATTCAAATAGACGCATACAAGAAATACATACTTGTTGGGCTTCTTCTCGATGGGAAGGTGGGTTGTCATTGATACTGTCTGCTATATTAAAGCTAATGTGCACAGTCACTGCCAATACCCAGATCTACTGCCGTAGCAGCGAGCCGAGCTTACAAAGCATTAAGCAGACCCTATGAATCGTTTGCCTCGGCCTTCAAGGCTGGAAACCCGGAGTTGCTCCGCACAGAGGTTGCCCAGCTGGTTGATGTTTTCAGGCAAGATAATAATACTGGACTGGCTATTCAATGTCTTGAAGCGTTTAGACGGATGCAAATAATCGCGCTCAGGGACACCTATGTTACCTTAAGTACGGAGGAGATATCTAAGAAAGATTTGGAGGTAACTGGCCGTGGTGGTGACATAGGTGGAAAGGAGGGTACTGAAGCTGTAATTCTGGGAATGGTCTGTTTTGCCCTGTCTAATATCAAATAAAAACTTGTGGTGATGAGCTAACAATACCAGATCGAACGGGAGGAAATAAGCGCGTCTCTCTCGCACTCGCATCCTAATCCAGAGCAGTCTCAAACAACTGTTCACTTCCACAATCACCCTGTAGATGAAAGTCGCAATCTCGCTGCCCTGCAGGTGGAACTCCGCCGTATCATGACGCTGAATAAGCAGATGAAGACAATCAACAAAAAGTACGGCATGAGCAGAGAATTCATCCAATATATGGTCAAGATGGCGAAAATGTCTGGAAACAGCGGATTAGCCGGTATGGCAGAGCCAGACCCGATGGATTTTGACTACGGCTTCAATTGGCCTGAGGACGAACCCGAAGAAGCAATTATGCAGGATTTGGATGACGATATGTAATTCCAGCGAGACTAGTGTTGCATAAATTTCATTGTTTCTAGCATGGGTATTGGTTTGCGACAAACAAGGGATTCGTTTTTTTATGTCACAATTCAATGGAGCCTTTTCTTCTTTTCTTCCAGTTCTTCTGTGGCTAGTAGAATAATTCATAACTGTTCTAGTGGGTTTGAAAGATCTTGATGACCCAGTGCACCTGTAGAAGCCGTTCTTTATGGACATGATTACTGGGGAAATGTAGACTAGAAGCTTTTAAATAAAAAGACAAAGAAGATGGTTCTTTGCTGCATTGGGGTGATACAGTATTATCGGGTTGATCTTGTGAAAGGGCAGAGACGACTTGTGCTTTTAGGGTGGGGTAGAATATGCTTAGGGTATATACCGTAATTCATTCCATCTGTAGGGCTTCTGTGTTAGGGAAGCTCACACAGGTAAGAATCTGATAATGGCATTCACCGATAAATTCTTATGTCTATGAAAGAGAAGGGGTTTGAGCTTTGCAAGGACTTTTGTCTTGCATTAATGATAATTTTCCCAATCAGAGTCGCTTTGTTGTTTACCGGTACTCGTATTCTTACTCGAGTAATTTATGGGTAAGTTAGCCCCCATCATGAAGCTGTGTGAAGGGAAGCAAGAGCCACCAGTCAGGTCATGTCAGGTGACTGGCAGCCACAGGTAACCCTAACAATGTTATTGTCATCAAGCGCCAGCCACCCAAGTTTTACCTAGCCAAAAACAAGAGACCAGCTCTTCCGACTTCCATCGCCTCTCCTTCCTCTTCTTTCTCTCTCTTTCCTCATCATAACCTCCACCCTAAATCATCATCAACGCAACCTCGAAGACCTCTTCGGCCTGCCTTCTTGCCCCTTCTCATCTTTTCTCTCTCCAACCTTCTTCCTTAAGACAAAGACTTCTATAGTCGACACAACAAACGCCAGATTCACATTTTCTTTCACAAAAACACTCACTAGCAAAAATGTCTGGAAGAGGAGGCACCACTCTTTATGTTACTGGGTTTTCTTCTGGTACTCGCGCCAGAGACCTTGCTTACGAGTTCGAGAGGTACTGAAACCCGTCCAACACATTATATTGAAATTACTCCCTTCTCCCGTTCGATCGATTATCCCCCTCGTGTATTATCACTGCTGCTACTGCTACTTCCCGCTCGAATATCCCTTCTGTCAACCCCGAGCTGTACTTCCCCTTCGTTCGTCTCGTCGTCGAACCGATAGCATCGTTATTGTCGTCGCCTTTCGCGAGCGGCAGGTTACACGCGCATACGCACATTATACCCTTCCTTTACATCATTCTCATCCTCCATTCGTTAAAAAACCGTTGTCGTATTCGTCGCTCTCCTCCTGCTCGTCGTCGTCGTGGTTCTTTATCGTCATTGTCCAATTTTCAGTCTAACGTTCTCGACCTTCGGTTCAACAGGTATGGACGTCTTGTTCGCTGTGACATTCCAGCTCCCAGAACCGCTTCCTCGAGATTGTAGGTTACCAATCCCCCACCTCTCCCGGTGGACGACCATTTAAAGCCGCTTTTTTTAATATTTTATGGGTGGCTGACAGCACCTCGACCGCCAGGTTTGCTTTCGTCGAGTACGAGAGCCGACGTGATGCTGACGATGCCTATTACGAGATGCATGGACGTCGTATCGGTCGTGATGATTTGTTGAAGATTGAGGTATGCATGAGTATCATTTATTACCGCGTTTTATGAGCTAAATTTAGTTTCTTCCAGTGGGCTCGTACTCCTCCTTCCGCCAGCTGGCGCTTTGATGGTGGCCGCGACGCTCCTCGTGGAGGTGCTCGCCGTGGTGGCTCCCCTCGTCGTGGACGCTCTGTCTCTCGTGGTCGTGACTCTCCTCGTCGTAGTGAGCGCCGTGGTGAACGTGATGCTAGATCTAGAAGCCCGGGAAGAAAGGGTGATGACGAAGCTCGTAGACCTGACGAGGATAGGGAGAGAAGCCCTCTTCCAGCCAATGGGGATGATATTCATCATCGTAAAGGTAATGCCTTACATGTTTAGCTTCTAGAGCTGTCGCTAATTATTCCAGACTCTCCTCTCCATGATGATCTTGACACTGCCGATCTTGCAGACTAAAGAGTGGCTTATCTGCTGCTGAATGGTGATTTCCTTTGTCTTGAATTGCTAAGTCTTTGCCACTTTTTCATCGGTTCTTTTGCTTTTCTTGTCTCGTCGGCTACAAAAAAACATTTCATGGGAATTCAACAAAAAAAAATCATCATCCAGTGATTCGGTAGTTAATATCTTGTTTCCCCTATCGATCGATTTCGGGTTTCTTTCAAAAAAAGTGTTTTGGATTTGTTGTGCATCTCCCTTCCTGATAGTGGTGGATGCGGAAGTTGGCTGGTGTTTTCTTTATCTTCAATTTTTTCCTTCCTAAATTCCCTCTAAATCATTTTCTTTCCTGTTTCGGTATCTGGTTGTTTTTAGTCAACTTCATTGCTTTTAAGTTTGTTACGTTTACCCGATGGCAGTTCGAGCGAACGAACGAACGAGCGGGACAATCGGTCGATCGTCGGTCGGGTCGAACGAAAGCAAAAACGATAGCTACTATCTACAGATCCATTCTTACATCTACCTTAAATTGCACATTTCCTTACGTTTTTACCATCCATCACCCCATCCAGCTGTACGTCTATCGATACCGTGTTCAATAAACAAACTTCGTCGAGCGGGACATAAAAAACGGTCGTTTTTAATGGCTAGTACATCACCATAAAACAGAATCAATAGCAGTGAGGATGAAAACTTGCAAGCTCATATGAGCCAAGTAGGTTTGAGAAACCCAAGGATTTTTCCCCCCTCGTAATTATGTTTTGTATTGGTCGGGTTCATGCTCACGTTTTTAATAATTTGTTTGAATTTTACTGCTCAGATGTATAATATATTATCAGCTCGGCTGGGATTGGAATAAAATTACTTGATGTCTGTGCTAAAGGCTGCTCCTGCTCCGGAATTGAAATCCTTTACCGTACAATATGAGCTATGTTGCATATTTTCATCATCAATTAAATTTTTTGCCGCTCATTGGGTGATTTGTCGGGACCACATACCAGCACTGTGGTACCGTTAGCAAATGAATTGTCACCCCAAGATTTGATTGGAGTGATCTGGATACTCTGCTGCGCACATCACATTGACTGAATCCTGGTTACGAGTGATATAATGTGAATGTTTTACAAAATTGATCCTGCTTGCTGGGCGGTGAGAGCACAAGACTTTGCCCGGCCGTTTCGCCAGTCTACCCCACACAACTGACAAAATCTTGACAAGCCTGGTCGATCACTTACATTCTTAGACTGCCCCAGTACGATACCGTTATCATTTCACCGCTGGCTTAATCATCCCATCCCTAAGCCAACCAAAACCCGCCTCATTCCCAACCGCAAAAAAGCCATACGCTGCCTCTCTCTACCGTACCACACAAACAAAAACATAACCAAAAAATGATGGATGAAGCACCCCCAAAAGCGCCCCCTGCTCCTACCGTTGAAACAGAGGCCGAAGCTCAAGCTGAAGCCCCGCAACCTCGCATGAGCGACCATTGCACGAACGATACTCCGCTCGGTTAGTATGACGTACGATGTGCATCTGTGGAGCTTGGCTAATGCTGGTGTAGATGCTTCGGAGGTTGCTACTGGTGTATGCTCAACCTAACTTATGACATTCTTTCATTCTTTCATTGGGCCTGTTTAGTTAACTGGGGTTTCTTCACATTTCAGGAAATCGTCAAACTTTCGGATGTCGATGTACGTGTCTGGATGTTTATCACTGTAGGGGAGGTGGAGATGGGGGAGCTAATGATTTGGTTGTAGGTTTATGTTTCTAAACCGGCGGATGTGGTTTCTAGCACCGCTAGACTGGTCCTCTTATTGACCGGTGGAACCGGCGTCATGGCGAAGACGAACCAGATACAGGCAGATCATTTTGCTCAGGAGGGATACTTTGTTGTCATGCCTGATCTGTATGCATTCTGCACCCTTGTGTCTTTTTAGCTTAAGCTAATCGCTGCCTTAGGTTCAATGGTAAACCTAAGTTGTTCGAGATAATAGAAGGGGGGGAGTTTGACAGTTCAGGAATTCTGAAATTGTGCCTTAGGTGATTCTGCTCCCAATGCCGCTGCAGTAACAGCACATACCGAAAATGCGGACCTGCTCGAGATGATAAAGTTTAAAGCTGCGGAGGGTATCAAGGGGTTCATGATTGGTGCGTTCACTTTATTTCACCTTTGCGTGTGAAGCCAGAGCTAAGGTGATGTGTGCTAGATATGTGGCTTGCCCGCCATACACCGGAAAACACCATGCCGATAATAGAAAGGGTCCTGAAGGCAGTTAAGGAGACATACGCTGACAAGGCCTACGATGCCTCCATGGGAGTACTGGCGGTAGGGTACTGCTTTGGAGCGAAGTATGTTTTGCGACTTGCAGCTACGGATGAAATTGTTGCTGGTGCTATTGCGCATGGTTTGAAACCCGAATTCCTGCTGTACGGAAATGGAGCATGTACTGAAGACATGGTGTACGGTATAGGGCTTCTGATCACCAAGGAGGATATAGCCGCAGTTAAAAAGCCAGTCTCTTTGGCTTGTGTTGGTAATAAAACTTTGCTTGGCCTTAAAGATTATATGAAGCTAAGGACACCATACTGTAGAAAACGACATGTTCTTTCCTGATGAAGTCAGAGACGAAGGAAGGAAACAGCTACAAGATAACAATATTGATCACGAATTACGGGTTTACCCAGGCGTCCCTCATGGTATGTTTTGCCTAAGCAAGGTCAAGATAGCATTACTGATTTGACTTAGGATTTGCTGTCTACGGGAGCTATTCTGAGGAACATATCAAGACGGCTCAGAAACAAGCCTTCGATCAATTCCTTGGTTTCCTAGATAAGCATTAGCTGGGTAAGGTAGGCGAGTTTCCGCTACAATTATCATTTTTTTATTATTTATTTATCGTTATCGTTTCCCCTTTCTTTTGTCAAGGGTTTCGAGAGCAGTTGCTAGTAATACAAATACCAATATGAGGCCCAGTATGTGCAAAAAATACTCTCGTAAATGCTTCTATGTGACCATTTTACCATAGGCTTCCAGCAAGACCCAAGAGCCTATCTTGCCTATGACGTAAGCGAAATTTAAGCCTCACCTTCTCTGCCCCACATCCCCCTCCAGAGTCATTCACAAGCTAGTCTCCCAAGCATTGAAATCACAACTCCATCATCTCCATCAACCAAAATCAAAATGAACTGCCAACACGTCTCCGCAGCTCGTATGTTCTCCAGTCCAGCTTTAATAGTGAAATTTTAATCTTGATAGGCCTTACCCCACCAAGAGCGACCCAAGCAGTCCACCGAGAGGATTGCACTCAATGTTTTGATGGAATTGTGGGTTCATATAGTTCTCCGGAGATGGTTTCTTTGTACTAAAGGTTTCTAGGATGATCCGGAAGGCCTAAACGTCTGTCTTAGCTGCTTCAACGGAGGATGTGCTGGAGAGAGGGACCACGCGGTCCTTCACCATCTGCTATCCCAACATCCACTTGTCTTAAACATTAGGAGGACTAAAAAGCCTAAAGCTGAGGTGGTTCTCTATCTTGACATTAGATTGGGAGGGTTTAAAGGCTAATATTCGCAGCGAACCGAACCCCCTAAGAAAATTTCAAAGTTAGCTATTGAGGCCGAGAGTGAGAGCGATAAGTATGATACCCATACTACTGTGATGTGCTATGAGTGTGACGGAAAAGAGGTTGAGAGGACGAGTGGGAATGTGAGTCCTTTTTCATCCAATCTCGGATTCTGCAGGGGGAGCACCACTAACAACTCTGATAAAGCTGCCGGAGGTGATAGATGGAGTAATGAAAGCTATGACATTCGCCAGACAGACGGAGGTTCAGGCATGGGAGCAGGAAATGACGTCTTGCGAGCATACATTGTGCCTTCAACAAGAAGCTCCGAGGAAGCTCGAATCTCAGAATCTTGCTACTTGTTCTGCTTGCGATCTCCAAGAGAATCTCTGGCTTTGTCTCCAATGTGGGAATCTAGGATGCGGTCGTGCTCAGTTCGGTGTTGTAGACGGGTCCTCCCATGGACTTGCTCATTTCGATGCTACGCATCATCCTGTATCCGTCAAGTTAGGCTCCATCACACCGGAAGGTACCGCGGATGTGTACTGCTATGCATGTAACGACGAGAAGACGGATGCAGAGCTTGCTACACACTTGGCCCATTGGGGCATCAATATTGCGGAACGTGAGAAGACGGAGAAGTCCCTTACGGAGATGCAGATTGAGCAGAACTTGAGGTGGGAGTTTTCGATGACTAGCGAGGATGGAAAGGAGCTCAAGCCGTTGATGGGGAAGGGGCTTACTGGATTAAAGAACTTGGGGAATTCTTGCTATTTGGCTAGTATTTTGCAGTGCCTGTTTGCATTACCGGTTTTCCGGAAGAGGTAATTCTTGATTGAAGGGCTCGTCCAAACATTTTTACTGATGGCGAAGCAGATACAACCTTCCGGATCGACCAGAATCGTTGGCACCAGCAGATGACTTGGAAACACAGCTTCGGAAACTTGCTGATGGTCTTCTTTCTGGGAGATATGCTCGCCCTGATGCCGACGTAACTGCTAGCGAGTATTCTCCTGAGATTCCTCACCAGAGGGGACTTGCACCCGCTATGTTCAAAGCTCTAATTGGGAAAGGGCATGAAGAGTTTTCTACCATGCGTCAGCAAGACGCTTTTGAATTTCTTTTGCACCTTTTCAAACTTATTAGCCGTTCTCCACATCCTGGTGGCTTGGAAGATCCTGTCTCTGATTTCAGATTCGTGCTCGAACAGAGGCTTCAATGCATGGGGTGCAGCAAAGTCAGGTATAGAACTGATATCCAGGACAATATATCGGTTCCTGTTCCAGTGAGGAGAATCCCCACTGAGTCATCGGATGTCGAAATGAAAGAAGGAGGCGAGGAGAAGGACAAGAACAAAGGCGTTTTCGAGCCGGTTACCATCAAGGAGTGTCTTGATATATTCATAGCAGATGAGATTGTAGGATTCAATTGTCCTTCTTGCGGAAAAGATGCCAAAGCTACCAAGTAGGTTTTAAATTCTAATTTAAGCTCGGTGGAGGTGCTAACATATGTAGACGGCATGCTTTCAAGACTCTTCCAGAGGTTCTGGCTGTAAATGCCAGACGCTTTGAATTCATTAACTGGGTCCCTACAAAGCTTGACGTTCCGGTAGCTGTGGGAGATGAGCCATTTTTGCTTGATGATTACCTGGCAAAGCCTCATTCTGCCGATGAGGAGCTTCTCCCGGAGGATGCAGAGCCTGGATTCCAAGTAGATGAAGGTATTGTAGGCCAACTTGAGGCAATGGGCTTTCCAAGAATGCGTGCCGAAAAAGCTCTATATCACACTGGTAACAGTGATCCAGAGGCAGCAATGAATTGGCTCTTTGCCCATATGGATGATCCAGATATTGATGCCCCGATGTCCTTTGCATCAAAGAAGGAGTCAGCGGGTGCTGAGCCTGATGAGGAGAAGGTATCAATGTTGGGAGCTATGGGATTCACCGCTGGCCAAGCAAAGAAGGCTTTGAAAGAGACTGGAGGCGACGTAGAGAGAGCGGTTGAATGGCTATTTTCACACCCCGATGGCATGGGCGAGGATGAGGTTATGGGCGAGAGCGCTGATACGGGTGCTTCAAAGAAAGAACCTGGAAGAAGTGAAAAGCCAGCCCACTTTGAACTGCAGAGTATTGTATGCCACAAAGGAGGCAGCATTCATGCCGGGCATTATGTTGCGTTTGTCAGAAAAGAGGTTGAAGAAGAGGGCAAGATCTGGGTCCTGTTCAACGACGAGAAGGTTGTCAAGGCGTCTGATGTTGAGGAAATGAAGAAATTTGCGTAAGTGATCATAAAGCACCATTTTTCCAAAGCTGCTAAGCTAACCATTCTATTGAACAGATATGTATATTTCTTCCAGAGAAGCAACTAATGGCTTTAACAACCAATGCAGTCTATTTTTTCGGAATCCTTCTTTTATTTTCATGTACTTTGGTCAGATAAGTATCATTAGGGGTTGTTTGATTGTGATTCCGGGGGACGGAGTTTGAGAGGCAAAACTTTTTCTATGAATCGACTGGATAAAAATACAGTATATTATTACCGTATGACAGTTGTCAATAAATTAGGTCGACATAATTTTGTCTCCTGCTGTACAGTAGTTAACTAATGGTGAATTTGGGGCCTTGGGGATTGTGGACTTTCTTGATGGTGGCCTAATCCTGTACCTGTAGGAAATTTTGTTTTTGTTGCCGGAAGAGGATAAATAAATGCCAAGACAAACAAATAAAAGGATGCGTCACACAAGGACTACGCGCCACCATATTACAAGTATCATCCACTCTACGCGTTGCTCTCTCAACACCAGCACCTATCCTCTCTTTTTTCATGTTGATCTAGTTTTCCAGATAATCACATTCTATCACGATATCTCAGAGTTTCAGAAATAATGGCGATTAATCCCTGTACCCCTGGTGCACTGCAAAGGGTCTTTGAGGCGGATATTCCCACACCAGATATCTTCCCGAATCCTATCCTTCAAGTCCTTCAAGTGAAATCTCTTGCCGCCCAACCTGGTGCCCCGGAACGGTCAGCTCTCTTTGTTATCAACGCGATTTTGGGACTCTACTGATTCTGTGTGTTTCCAGATACCGAGTTGTCTTCTCAGACACCCAAAATTTCATTCAGTCTATGCTTGCTACACGTATGTACTTGGTGTTTCTTTTAGTGTTAACTTTCAAGCTAACATAATCTCTAGAGGCGACTGCTCATGTCCTGGATGGATCAATCGAGAAAGGTTGTTTTGTCCAGCTTACAAATTACCAGGCAAACAAGGTCAAAGACAAGAAGTGTGTTAATCTAAACTCTGTGGCAACCATCTCAAGCTTCTAACACAGAGACAGGATCCTTATCGTTATGGGACTGGAGGTCCTCACTCAGTACGGAAAGCAGGAAAAAATTGGGGAGCCTGTTTCGTTAGAGGCATCCCAACGCCCACAAGCACTCGATCGAGCTAGAGCGGGCCAAAATGAAAAGCAGTCCTCTGCTACATCGTTTTATGGAAGTAAACCCCCGCCTGCTCCGGCCGAACAGAGAGGTGTTCCGGCTAGACAAGCACAAACCGCCACCACCGCACATCCTTCTGCCCCAAGCGCGGCACATCCAAATATCTATCCTATCGAGAGCCTTTCACCTTACCAAAATAGGTGGACGATTAGAGCTAGAGTTACATACAAGTCTCCGATCAAGCTCTGGAACAATTCGAATCGTGACGGGAGGTTGTTCAATGTCACTCTTATAGACGAGAGTGGCGAGATTCGTGCAACTGGGTTCAACGACCAAGTGGATTCGTTCTATGACGTGCTCCAGGAGGGGCAGATTTATTATATTTCGAACTGCAGGGTCAATTTCGCGAAGAAGCAATTCTCGAATATCAACAATGATTACGAATTGGCGTTCGAGCGTAATACCGAAGTTGAGAAGGTTTGGATCCGACGTTTAGGAATTACGGGTTTGGTGGACTAATGACAATTTAGTGCAATGATGTAGATGACGGTCTTCCCATGGCGCGATTCAGCTTTGTCCAATTCTCTGAATTGGAGAATATTCAAAACGACGCCATCATTGATGTTATTGGTGTCATCAAGGATGTTGGTGAAGCCGCAGGAATTGTTTCCAAGACCACTCAAAAGCCATACACGAAGCGGGATGTTACTTTGGTCGACAAGTCTGGATACGCTGTTCGCGTGACTGTCTGGGGTAACTCTGCTGAGAATTGGGATACGCAACCCGATGAAATTGTGGCGTTCAAAGGTGTTAAGGTCAGCGATTTTTCTGGCCGATCTCTAAGCGTGCTACATAGCTCTAGCATGACTGTCAATCCTGATATCGATGAATCCCACGCTCTTCGCGGTTGGTATGATGGGCAGGGACGCGGAGAAACATTCCAAAGTCACTACTCCGGTTCAACTGGTATCCGCGCCAATGAACCATATAAGACTTTGGCACAGATCCGCGATGAAAACCTCGGCATGGGCGAAGAGGCTGATATTTTCACTACCAAGGCGACAGTGGTTTATATCAAAAACGAAAATTTCTCGTACCCTGCTTGCCTAACTCCAAAATGCAACAAGAAGGTAACCGAGATTGCAGAAGGGCAGTGGAAGTGTGAGAAGTGCGACATCACCCACCCCAAGCCTCAACATAGGTAATTTACATACTACCCTTCTGAATTTTTGAATTTTTCTATTGCTATATATGTTAACATCACACCAGGTATATCATGACACTTTCCTGTAGTGATGCTTTCGGGTTGGCTTGGCTTAGTTGCTTCGATGAGGTTGGAAACATGATCATGGGAATGACCGCAGATGAGCTTGTTGAGCTCAATCAGTCCGGTGGACCTGGTTTCGCTGATGCGTTTTCGCAAGCGAATTGTAAGTCGTACATCTTCAGATGCCGTGCGAAGATGGACGTATATCAGGATCAGCAGAGGGTCAGATATCAGGTCCTGAATGCATCCCCCGTCAATTTCGCGCTGGAGGCGCACAAGTTGATTGACCAGATTAAGCTCTATTCCTAAGTCTGGTTATGAGAAGTCTTGGGTAGTTGTGGCAATTTTTCTTCGTTCTTTTTCTCAAAAAAGCCATCGATGCATGGACTGGTAGTTTGTACTGTATAATTATCTCACTTTGTAAACGGAATTTGAATGAACAAATTTTATAATGCCTTCTTGTCTCATAACTAATCTTCAACTTGAATTTTATTCTCCAAATAATGATAAATCGTGATACAGTAGCTTGTAGGGCCTGAGCCGTTCGGCTGGGTAATGGTGTTGGGGAAGTGGGATTGATGTGAAAGTCTTGGCATTTTTCATCAGATAAGGGTTTACCCTACCACACACTAACTCCCGCTGACAGTCCCCACACAACCAATTTGTGTGTGGCAATCCACTCCTCCATCTGAGTGAAGAATTGACAATCTCGAAATTTCCCACCAACTAACAAACACGCCAACAGCCCGTCGACCAAATCAACACCATGGGGTAA
Source organism: Choiromyces venosus 120613-1 (assembly GCA_003788595.2). NCBI lineage: Eukaryota > Fungi > Ascomycota > Pezizomycetes > Pezizales > Tuberaceae > Choiromyces > Choiromyces venosus. The sequence goes on from ML120447.1 coordinate 266,363, forward strand.
GGATACATTCTTCAATTGCTTCTGAATCAATTTTTACGAATGGTGATTCTGACGGAGGAAAATACAGTATCGATCTAGACCACAGAAGGCCAACCCACCACCGCAAGGTTCGTTTTTTCGTCGCATAGAGGAGGGGAAAAAGTTGGGAAGATGATAGGGGAATCCGTGCTGATGGAAATTTCGCAACAAACAGGCGCCCAAGTCGGACAATGTCTACCTTAAGCTTCTCGTAAAGCTTTACCGCTTCCTGTCCCGTACGTCCAATAAATCGAATTTTGTCTGGAGAATATTCAATTAACCTAGGGGAATTTCAGGCCGTACCGACTCGGCATTCAACAAGACTGTCCTTCGCCGCCTTTTCATGTCTAAGATCAACCGTCCTCCCGTGTCGATTTCCCGCATCATCAGGAATGCCAGCAACCCTCATGCTCCCAAGCAGGACAAGACCGTTGTAGTTGTTGGCACTGTTACCGATGATAACCGTGCCTTGGAGGTTCCCAAGCTTTCGGTCGCAGCTTTGAGGTTCACTTCAACTGCCCGTGCCAGGATCGAGGCTGCGGGTGGTGAGTGCATTACTCTTGACCAGCTTGCTTTGAGGGCACCAACTGGTAGCAACACTCTTCTCCTGAGAGGTCCTAAGAACGCTCGTGAGGCTGTCAAGCACTTCGGAATGGGTCCCCACAAGCACAAGAAGCCGTATGTTCACATCCTTGATATTTTATGGTCTATTATTGGAGGAGGGGTAAATGCTGACGAAATTGACTGGGGAATAGATACATCGAATCAAAGGGAAGGAAATTCGAGCGTGCCCGTGGAAGACGTCGGAGCCGTGGTTTCAAGGTTTAATTTGGGTGCTGGGGATTTTCACTATCTTTTTTCTTTTTCCTTTTTCTCACGAACTCAAAAGCAATAAATACTTGGTGTATCATCTGGTGGCTCTGGATTGGGGAAATATTTCACAAAAAAACGGAATAAATACCCTTTCTGGGTGCGGCTATTTTATTTTCTCTCGCCTTTTTTCCTAAATCGAGAGTTGGTCGTGGAAATGGGATTGATTTGATATTTCGTGGGACTGGCGTGTTGATTGTTCATTCCAAGGTAGAGCGGCAGGCAGGCGTAATGCTTGAAATAAACGCTTATATTCTACTTGCATCGAGATGGGTGATTACTCGTTTTTTTCCCTGATATTTTCTTCACTGCGATTATCGCTATTGCTTGACCATGCTCGTGTAAACAATTAAGCATTTAGAGTTTAGCAGTATTAGAGAACCCACTAAGCCATGCCTATCGCAGGTGCTCCAGTGGTAAGTGATAATTGTATTGGCTTTGCAGGATACGGTAGTTGTAATGTTCCAGAAGGATATGCGGTGCACGGACCAAGTAACCAGGGATTTGGGCATTAGACAAAACCCTTGTTTTAAGCCGCAGACAATGTAAACACGTTCCTTCAACTCAACCACTCTTCTATCTCCAAGCTTCATCAATCCCACCCAACAATGTCCTCAAAACGGCCCAAACAACCACCACCGCAGGATGAAAGGGAGAATCGTCAATCCCTCCTCTCCGCGTCTGCCGAGGGCGCAAAATTCCTAATTCTACTGCAAGTGACCTCCCGCCTGTTAACCTTCCTCGTAAACCAACTTCTACTACAGTACCTTTCTCCATCACTCCTCGGTATCTCGGTGCAGCTGGAACTATTTATGATATCTATCCTCTATTTTTCCCGAGAATCGCTACGAACAGCACTACAACGCCAGCCCTCCTCTCCCTCCAGCACTACCACCATCTCTGCCAACCCACCCAAGCCTAGCAGCCAACTGATCGAAGGAACCCCAGCAGCCCACCACCAAACCGTCATAAACCTCTCCCTCCTAACCCTCCCACTGGGCCTTCTCTTCGCCGCGACACTCTCCCTCTTCTACGCCCGCTCCTTCGCATCCAGCGAGACCGCCTCGCAGCCATTCTTCTACGAGAGTGTGGGTCTCTACGCTCTCGCGACTCTCATCGAGTTAGCGGCCGAGCCGTACTTTGCGCTTGCGCAGTTGGGGTTGAGGTATAAAGTGCGGGCGGCGGCGGAGAGCGCAGCAGCGTTCGTGAGGTGTATCTTAACGTGTGGGGTTACGGTTGCCGTTGCCAAGGGGGGTTTTGGGGAAGAGTTGAAGGTGCGGGGATTGGGGCCGCTGGGGTTCGCAGTCGGACAGGTGGGGTATGCGGTTGTGCTTTTGGGGGTTTATGGGTGGTGTTTTGGGGGGGAGGGGGGGAGGGAGGGGGGGGGTGTTGGGTTGAGGGGGGTTGAGTCTAGGTGAGTTGCATATTGTCGTTGAGGGTAGTTAGGTGGATTGTATTTGGGCTATTTAGGAAGGAGTTATGCTCGGTGCATTCGCTCTTTGCAGACAGGCCTTGAAGGGTGGCATGGTGGACTCGATAAGTCTTTCCACTATGAAACTTGGTCGAGTTCACCGCCAGTCACTCGGCCTAGAAACCGCCCCACAGAGCTCAAATCCCATCTCCAAGAACCTCCAAGCTGCCAATTTTTTCGAACCCCTGCTAACACTATACCCAGCAAATCAAATTACCACCTCACCTACTTCCACAAACCACTCACCTCCCTCGCAACAAGCATGTGGCTACAATCCGCGCTAAAGCACCTCCTAACCCAAGGCGACTCCCTCCTAATAACCTACTTCACAACAAACCACGCGCAAGGGGTCTACGCCTTCTCCTCAAACTATGGCTCCCTAATAGCCCGGATGCTCTTCCAACCCATCGAAGAGTCCTCCCGCAACCTCTTTGCCAAACTCCTCTCCGCTTCCTCCTCCACACCGCCATCGAAGGAAAACATAACCTCCGCCAAAACTACCCTCCAAACCCTCCTGAAACTCTACCTCCTCCTCTCCACATTCTTCATTTCCCTCGCCGCGCCCTTCGCCCCTTTCCTCCTAACGCTAATCGCAAGCCGCCAGTGGACCGCTGCGAAAGACGCTGGCGAAACGCTCTCGGCATTCTGCTACTACATCCCGCTTCTCGCGATAAATGGTGTTACGGAGGCGTTTGTACAGAGCGTTGCGAGCGAGCGGGAGTTGGCGGGGCAGTCTGCTTGGATGTTTGCTTTTTCTATAGGGTTCGCAGGCGTGGGGTGGGTGTTCTTGAGGGTTTTGGAGCTTGGTGCCAGGGGACTGGTCGCGGCGAATGGGGTTAATATGGTTGTGAGGATTTTGTGGAGTGTGGCGTTTGTTAAGGGGTATTTTGGGAGGGTTGAGGGGAAGGAGGGGGATAGGGGAGGGTGGAAGGGCGTTTTTCCAGGATGGGTGTTTTTGAGTACTGCTATAGGAGTCGGTGTACTTGCCCGGGGGGTTGTAGAAAGTGGTGGTGGGGTTGTCAGGATGTTGGCTAGCGCGGGAGCGTTGGGAGGTGTGCTTTTGGGGGTTTGGTATGTCCCTCTCCTCTTCCCCCTCCTTACATATATCTGGATATCATTACTAACAGATTGGCTGTGATTATAGCATAATCAGCGAAAGAACATTCTTCATAAACTGTTATAGAATGGTAAAGTCTAGAAGGGAGTAGAAATCATTTCATTCATTTATTCATTAAGTGAAGGCTAGAATATGATAAGGATTCACCATCAGTCATAAAAATATAGTAATCAAACGATATATTTGTCATATCGTACGGTAGTTTGACCATCTTATCCGCAGATGCCGAGCACCAACCTCCTCCTCCTCCTCCTCCCTTCATTCCCCTTCCTTTTTGTTGGCAAGGTTGAGTGAGTGAGTGAGTGAGTGAGTGAGTGGCGGATTTGTGATACAATCGAGTAATCGAATTGTTGAAATGGGTGTATTTCTCGTGTGGAAATGGAGTATCATACTTTGGAACGAGTGAGGGGTCGTGACTTGTCTCATTCCTTCCTTCCTTCGTGAGTTGAGTGGTCGTGCTTGTGAGCCTTTAGTGCCGGTGGATGTACGAGGGATAGCGGATTACTTGTACTAATATACCCCATCACGAAGGAAGGAAGGAAGGAAGGAAGGAAGGAAGGAAGGTATGTGGCTTGGGGTAAGATGGGGGTTGAGCCTTCATAGGTAATAAAGTGGATAAGTTCGGAGTGAGTAACTTGAAAAAGTTGCAAGTACTGACGCGGTAAGTGAAAATGAATAAAGTATTAAAAAAAGGTTCATGAGTAAGTAAGTGTTTTATGCGTCGGTGAGTTGCTATATAATAATAATAATAATAATAATAATAAAAAAGTCCATAGTTTGAAAAAAAAAAAAAATGAAAAAAAAGATTAATACAATGGAAAAGACAATCGTCAAAATTTGGAGAGCGAATAAATAAGTACGATAGCCAAATTCAAACATGTACCCCCCTCTCCCCCAAAATCCTTTCCCTCTCCCTATCCCTCCTCTCAATCTTCGCCTTCCGCCTCCTGAGCGCCCCCTCCTTCGTCCAAACGCCCAGGAATAAATCTTCCAATTCGTCCTCATCGGTGCTATCGACTTCAACCTCCATCTCCTCCTCGTCCTTCGCCCCATCCTGCACCGGCAAAAAATCCCCCCCATCCCAACAATTCACCTTCTCGACCCTACTCCTCTCGAGAATCATTTTCCCAACCTTATACTTTTGCGCCCGGTCCTCGGCCGCAAGATATTTCCACCCGAGCACCGTCGCGCACAGCGAGCAGGAAACGTCCGACACTGTGTGCATCCCTGTCACCAGTGGACGCGGCATCGGCGGTGAGTAGGTTATGTGTGGGGTTGTGAGGGTATTCAGTAGGTAGGCGCGTCCGTGCCGGCCCATGAAGCCTTTGCTGATTATGTGGCTTGTGGGCGCCAAGTGGGTTTGGCAGAGGCGGCATTGGAGGATTTGGGTGTGGCCTCGTGGGGCGGTGGCGGCGGCGGAGGGCTGTAGTTGGGTTGAGCTGGAGCCGGAGCTGGAGGTGGGGAGTAGGCGGGATATGAAGGGGAGAGGGGGGAGGAGGTAGTATGGGAATTGTAGGGATTTTTCCATTTCCTTCTTTTTTCTTTTTTTTTCTTTTCAGGTTAGGGGCTCGTTCGCTTCGTTTTGCTTGTTCTGTGTGAAAAGTTGTCGAGGGTCGGAAGGAGAGGGAGGATATATGCTGAAGATGAATGCGAGGAAGAGGAAGGAGGGAAGCTGAGGGTGTTATGTTATGAGGGGTTGTGAAACATTAAAACGGCATATCATGGCACTGGTACGGCGGGTGAGGTTCGGTTTGTTTTTGTCTTGCCTGGTTGGTTGGTGTGAGTTTGGTTGGGTTGGATTTGGTAGAGTTGGATTGGATCGGGGGAGAGCTGTGGAGAGCTGACGGAAGGGGGAAATTTAGCGAGGGGAACCGAGTTTGGTGGGTGGAGCCGCCAGCCGCTACGAGTGCAATGTATTAACGGTAGGCTGCAGCATTTCCCTGCAAAAATTCCCCGCGGTGTTATGGTAGGTTATTGTCATTAAGGGATTTAGTTCATAAACTACAACCTAATCCATCACGATTCAAAAGGAAAATAGACTGAAGTTTTGTAAGTAAAGTATTTGTAAGTAAAGTAAAAGGGTATTAACATTTCATGAAGATCATAATAATCATACAATTCACCTTCATCCTCCTACTGTTCATTCCTATCGTACACTCCCCAATGCACAATAACGCAGGTCTAGATGCTTCCACAACTAATCTTGTGCAAAACCCTCTTGATCTTCCCATCTTTCCTCTTCCCCCCCTCTTCCTGCTCTGGAGGCCCATCCGGGTTATCATGAACGTTTAATCCAGCATACATGTCTTCCTCGACGTGGTCCGCCTTTCGATGTCTCTGTGGGAGTCTGTGGTGCTTTTTGTGCCCTATTACGGCCGTGGGTAATTCTTCGTTTGGCTTGGATACAGCTTCAGAATGAGGGAGGGTTGTATTACGTTCTCTGCAACAGTTTGTTAGTTTAGAGTTGCGTGGAATAGGAAGAAAACGAACAGTGAGAATGGCTCCGGGAAACCGGTTTCGCGGTGAGGCTGTGAGGGTGGCATCGTGCTTGCTATGGTGTATTCGTGTGAAGGTAGGTACCGGTAGGCCTTGTTTGTATAGTAATACTGAAATTGACGGACTTGACAAACCACTCAATTCCTCTGTGGTTACTGTAATAATAGAATTCAAATTATTACGGCCCCCATTCTCAAGAAAAAAGGCCTTCACATTATATACCCTCCCCACCTTCCAAACTTTCCAACAAGGAAGTCAAACTCTTGGTGCTCGAGTAAAGCGATGTGAGTGGCTTTTTTCTTTCAATGTTTCTTCCCACACAAGACAAATTACGTCATTTGAACCTCCTTCCTCCCGTTCTTTCCTTCTCTCGTCCATGACCGGCATTCTCAGTCTCCGCATTTCGGAATCTTCCCGAACGATTGGTCCGATCTGAAAACGGCCTAGGCATGACTAGACTAGACTTTTCTTTGATAATCGTGAGTGATCACGTGTACCGTACCCTAGCCTTGGGTTCTCCAAGGAGAAGTGCGGGTCCCCACCGGAGAAGGAGAAGGAGAAGAAAGAAGGGAGGAAGAATTCTGGGATTCGTGAGAGAGAGAGGAGGGGCACGTGGTTGGCTGGTTTTGGTAGGTACTTGCGAAGGGGGTGATTCGGTTGGTTGCGGGTTACGAATTACGGGTCGGAAGTTTGATATTTTTGGTTTAATCTCTTTGCATTGCCGGAGACGGGGAGGTGAATGAGAGGGATAAAGGGGATTGGATGTTTAGTAAAGTTTGAACAGTTCATGATGTGGAAACTGGATTTTGTGATGGTGATGGTATGGTTGCTAGGTGTGGTATTGTCGTGGTGGTGGTGGTGGTGGTGGTGGTGGTAATAATGCCTGATGCTCATGGGGGTGATATGATTTTGGGTAAATGGAATGGAATGCAATGAGTGGATGGATAGATGTCTATGCATGCAAGAAGGAAGGCAACGTGAACCAAGCAGAGTAAGGCAAAGCAACACAAAGCAGGGCTGATGCATACGGTAGGTGATTGGTATCATGGAGTTCGCTGGTTTTGCACTGGTAAAATGGAAAAAAAGAAAGACAAGAGAAATTGTTGATCTAAAGCACCGTCGTTTAAGGCGGAAGCCCTTTCATTTCATTTTTTTTATTTTACTGTGATGTCGGTTGGTTGGACCAGTGCTTGTCCTGTGCCCTCAATTCACCCCCGCCTGCGTTCATGCAGTGAGCTTTTCCCCTCATTTTTTTTTTCTATAATATTTCCTGTATGAGTGTCGTTGTTGTGAACCTACAGCACCCTCTGGATGCCGGTATCATATGATGATAAGATACTTTGGGGAGTCGTTCCTTCAGCTCCGCTGTTTGACAGGCCCCAATTGTGAATGACAATGATAGGTAAAATGATACGGTAACTTATGATACCGGTAAATAATGTAGGTTTTTCGTTCTCGTTAGACTAGCCGTTCTATCTGTGGACGCCACCGTGTATAGTAAAACTGGGTGTTGTTTTAATAAAGGCCGAGCCTTCGGTCCCCAGCTTTTTAAATTCAGCTTAAATTCCCTTGCTGCCCAACCTTTCACCCACCGTCACCCACCGTCACCCACATCCCCACGCTCTTCCTTCCATCGTGCATTCACCATCTGACTTATTCAGCCAGTTTCATTTACAAGCAAACGTCCACAACTTCGCTCTTCACTCCTCACCCACCCTCCTTCAATTCTCTCTTACAACCCCTTTTTCAACGCAACCATTTTTCCCAAGAGAAACCCAGCAAACATTAAGGATCATGGCGATGACAAGTAGTAATCACAATACTAATTACTATAATAATTCCCGTCAACACATGGGCTTTGCTCGTCCAGTTCTCGCTAGCTGTTACGCCACCTCCAAATCTTGTTCAACCGGCGTTCAAGGATTCCATTACTCTTCGACCAGCGCGGACGGTATGTTCTCCCCCTCTATCTCTTATCGTGGGCATTTACTAAATTGTGATTCTTTTTTTTTTTTTTACAGGGGCACAGTGGCGCTCCTGAGGCCTCCTCGGGATATCCTACAAGTCCCTCTTCCTCTAACGGTGGTCGTCGTAATGGCGCCGCCGCTAGTCACGGCAAGGGGGCATCGAGAATCATCGCAAAGGAGTGTGAGAGACTACTTTGTAGAGACATGACGCGGATTTTCCTTGGTGGAGGGAATGATCCGAAGAGTGTCCCTGTCCCGATGATCTCGGTTAATAGCGGCAAAAATAACAATCATTATAGTAGTGGAGTCGACGCGAAGGAGAAGGAGATGCAGTTCATTGAAGTTTGGGATTATGTTGGTGGTGCAAGCTTCAGAGGGTTTGTTGCTGAGAAGGGAATGGAGAAGAGTTTGTTCTTGTTCTTTGAGCATGTCGAGGGGACGCAATTGAAGCATGGGTGAGTTTTTTTCTTTTGTGGTTTCAGACTAGGGAGCTTTGTGCTAACGGTGTGAAACAGGTTGATCGCTCTTATTGAATTGGCCAGCGAATGTTTCGGTTGTGATCGCCTAGTTATTTGCTTAGATCGCAAGACGGATAGAATTCGTATGTCCCATTCCCTTTTATTCATTGATTAATGGTTGTCTAATTGTTTGCTGTTTATAGATTCACTTATTCGCGATCTTGGGTGGGTTGGTTTCGAACTCATCACCCTTTCTCATTGGTTGCAGTCAGACAGCATTGCTAGTCCTCGAGCAATGGCCCCAATCGTTTTCCCTCCTACACCGCCGTCAAATTACTCCCCAACCAACACTCGCAGCGGCAGTTTTTCCAGCGTTTCGTCAACCTCTTCGTCGATAGTAGATGAAGAAGTAACAAGCGATCGGTGGATCTTTGTCGGTATGGAATTGTAAAGGGATTTTTTTTCCTGTGACCTTCCTTTTGAATTATGATTACACGAGAGCTGCTTTATTTCACTTCATTCACTTGATTCTTGATTTCGGGAACGAGTTTTTTTTTTTTCTTTGCTATTTTTTCTTTTCCTTCTTTCCTCTTTCTTCCACAAAAAAAAAGGTTCGGTTTTTGTTATGATTGGGATGGTCGTTTTGAAAATTACTTGCATCGGGGAGAATTTTGCCTATTCCTTTTTCTATTTGCCCAAAAATCAAAAATCAATTGCATTGTGCTATTATGAAAGTAAAGTCCGAAAGGATGGATATACGTGATGCGATGTTACTCTGTGTATGCGGAGGAAATAAAGTTAGGCCTCCAGCCCAGCCTGCTTATCAGGTGTATGACACCGGTATGAGAAAAAGGAATTGAGTAGAAATGAGCTGAGGGTTTGTAATGTTGTCTGTTGTCATGAGACTCACGAGTGGAATGCCTTAAGCTATTCCATATCGGTTCATGTTGAGCGTTGGGTTGAGGCTGTCGATGCAGCTGAGATAACGCACGTGTAATCACTCGGTTTTGCTTTGTTTTTTTGTGTTTTTGTGTTTGCTTGGGGGGTGAGGCCTCGCTGCGGCTCTGCGATAAGTTGCCGTTTGGTAAGTATTCATAGATTAGGTTAGTGCGGGGGATGGGGAGGATCGTCGGTTACCCTACCACTAGACAACATTCTAGCTTTCCATCCCGCAACAACAAGAAGCATAGTTATCATATCGCAGCATAGCACAGGCAACATCGATCAATCCATCGATCCCACCTGAAATTATCACACCTATCATACTCACTACTACCTCCGAAATCTAAATTCAAAGATGCTATTCTTCAGGCATGCGCCCCCCGGCAATCCTTCCCCCCATATATTCCACCATAACTAACTAACCAACCACCACACCCACACCAACCAGCTTCTTCAAAACCCTAGTAGACCACGAAGTAACCGTCGAGCTGAAGAACGACTTATCCATCCGCGGCACGCTCAAGTCCGTCGACCAGTTCCTCAACATCAAGCTGGACGACATCATGGTCCTTGAAGAGGCCAAATACCCGCACCTCGCGGCCGTGCGCAACGTATTTATTCGTGGGAGCGTCGTGCGGTATGTGCACTTGCCGTCGGGCGCGGTTGATACGGCGCTTTTGGAGGATGCTACGAGGAGAGGTATGTTTCTTTTCTAATGGGTGGGGAGGAATAGGGTTGACTGGGGTTGGGTGTTGGTAGAAGCTAGTAATGCGGCGGCGGCGAAGGGGCGGTAGGGATTGGTTGGGGAGTGGGGGTAATTGATGGATGGATGGGAGGGATTTGAAGTGTGGATGATACCTTTCTATTATGATACATGTTTCTCTGAATGGATGGGCGCATAGGCGTAGGTGGGATGGGGTGCTCACGCACGAGATGAAGCTCACAAAATGAATCGATGCCGTGGATTCAAAAAGCGCAGAGTTGGTCATAGATACTTATTACATACAGTAACTTAACTTGCATACATGTAGGTTTAGTTTGAAAACAAAGACAAAAGAAATACATGGGTAATCATTTCTGAGCCTGGATGTTGAGAGGTTAGTGCAGTGTGTATGCAGAATGGAAAAGCCGAGGAGAAGGGGGGCTTTTGTGATAGTAACTTGTGTGGTTGTGGACCTTGGAAGTATTCGTATAATGCTGAATATTTAAAGTACTCTTACCACGAAATTAACGGTTCGAATGATTCGATAAATAGTTTTACAATAGATCTATTAGAAAATCCTACTCTATCTAGACACCTCACTGCTATCATAAAAATCAAGTTAACCAACCCCCATCCCTTTCATACTCCAAATACAGTAGGTGCAGCAATCCGCAACACAAGATATCACCCACCCATCTATCCCATCCCATCCCATCCTCAACCAACAATCTAACTACCAAACTAGCATATAATCACTTCCTCCGGGGCTATCACAAACCCCTTAACATGAAACTTATAGTACCACTCAACCCACCGAAAAGTCAGAAAAGAAATTGAGTATGAAAACTCCGATGCGCGCTCCAGATACCCGATCCTACAGTCAAGTAATTAATCCCATAGAAAGACCGTAGACACTTTGCACAGCAGGAACTACCGCACGTGAGTGGAAGGGAGATTTGAATGGTGGGAGCCTTAGTCTGCTTCTACCATAACTCCTCATCAGAGTCTTACTTCTGCTTCTACTCGCGACGGAGCCTGATTTTTGGAGTTTAGGAGAGTGTGGTTCACGGGGGGGGGTTGGGGTTGGAGTTGGAATAGGTGAGTGGGATTAGTCCATTGTGTGTGATAGGATACAGAGTGGGGTAAGGTGTTGCGTACATGGTTAGAATGGAATGGTCATAGAAAGGTCAAATCTGGATCGAAGAAAAAAGAAAAAGGGCATTAATCTGCTGTGTAAGTACCCGTTACCCCAGTGGCTGCCTGCGGGGTCATAAAGTCGCACTCGCCGTGATTTATAGACCTACTTGCGGTTATCTTCTTGTGGTGCTTTTGCTAAGTTAGTTTGATGGAGGGCGTGGCATGGTAGTAGTAGTAGGAGTTATGTTGGAGTCTGCCACGGTTCGGAGGATAACTCGTAACTCGTGGGTATGGTAGAGGTATGTTTTTTTCTGGCTAGTTTTGGAGAATTGATGGTGGGGTGTGTGGTGAGGGTTGGGTTTCTTTGTTGTGGCTTGGGGTTGATGGGTGGGGAAGTACGAGGTGTAGGTAGAAGTAGAAATGGGGTACGTGTTTGGTGTGCGGTTGGTGGTGTTCCGGGTTGGAGCTTGCAGGTATTGTGGTTGGGTTGGGTTGGTGGGGTACCTTATGCGTTGGTTGTTTTTGGAGAGGGAGGGAGGGAGGGAGGGAGGGGTTGATTGGTATTACTGTATAGAACGTTGTTGCTTGAGAGTTGGGCTGTGCAAGATATATCATCATGACTTGTTGAGATGTAAATTAAGATTATGTCGTCTAGTGTTCTATGATCTAATGATGTACAATAGTATGATACATAAGGAATTGCATTAGAGAATGTAATTCGGCCCCACAGATAGATAGAAGAAAAAATGTTCGGGAATAAGGAAGAAAAAAATCAGAAAAATGTGTTCAAGAACACACGGTAAGTGATAAAAGCTATAGGTATATGTAGCGTATATGGCGGGGTAAAATGGGAGGAGGAATGAAAAAAAGTGAAAAAAAATGAAAGGAAAGGAAAGAAAGAGAAAGGACACCATTGAAAATTTGGCGATGCTCTAGGGTGACTATAAAGTGTGCTGCGTTGATTCTAGGTTTCTTGAAGCCGTGTATGTGTGCGGTTAGGTCCACATCCCACTCCACTGGCAGTAGTCAGAGATCTGGTTATCAGAAATTGGGGACGGGGGAAGGGTAATGAACATACCAAGGGTCAAGAGGCAAATGAAGGTATCATGGCGTCATAAATTTGAAGAAGGGAAAGAAAGAGTTCCAAGGCAGGGGTTAGTAAAAATGGCAAAGATTCACTGAGCGTGGGAGAATATTGTGGGTTTTTGGGAGAGAAGATCAAAGCTTGCGAATGCGTTTCAGCGGGGAAGATGTGCCGGATGGGCTGGAAGAGGAAGATTCGGTTGAGTAACCATGAACTGATGCATTGGGGTCGAGAAGCTTGCGTTTCAGCGACGGCTTCGAAGCTGATTCATGAGAATTGTCCAGTGTTGTAGCTGCAGTTTGTCCGGGGTGGGTTGTTATATCAGGGTCGAGATTCGCCAATTGTAGCAGGGGTTTTGCGGTAGCCCTAGCCATGCTGTCGGTAACAGCCCGAGTGAGCGGTGGTCTGCCGGTGTCATCGGCGGTGTCAGGATTCACATCCTCCCGTTCAAGGAGAATCGTCACATTGCGCTTATTCCCATGCTCGGCAGCCCACGAGAGTGGTGTTCTACCAGTATCATCGGCGGCGTTAGGGTTCACATCCTCCCGTTCTAGGAGAATTCTCACAGCTTCCCCA